>OY744523.1:52260258-52322758 GCA_963556195.1 Sepiola atlantica | reverse complement strand
ATGTCTACATCTATATATACATGCATGTCTACATCTATATGTACATGCATGTCTACATCTATATGTACACGTATGTCTACATCTATATGTACATGCATGTCTACATCTATATGTACATGCATGTCTACTTGTATATATATATATATATATATACATTTCTAGATACACACATTCATCTATATATATATATATATATACATTTCTAGATACACACATTCATCTATATATATATATATATATATACATTTCTAGATACACACATTCATCTATATATATATATATATACATTTCTAGATACACACATTCATCTATATATATATATATATATACATTTCTAGATACACACATTCATCTATATATATATATATATACATTTCTAGATACACACATTCATCTATATATATATATATATATATACATTTCTAGATACACACATTCATCTATATATATATATATATATACATTTCTAGATACACACATTCATCTATATATATATATATACATTTCTAGATACACACATTCATCTATATATATATATATATATACATTTCTAGATACACACATTCATCTATATATATATATATACATTTCTAGATACACACATTCATCTATATATATATATATATATATATATATAGAGAGAGAGAGAGAGAGAGAGAGAGAAAAAGAGAGAGAGATTTATGCACATATACTAATTAGATAAATCTATACAAATATATACGCACTTCTATACAGATATGTACACACCATTTTGCTTACACACACATATGTGTGTGTGTATGTGTATGTGTGTAAGTCTTATTATACATATCTATACAATAGTCGTTATTCCACAACCACTAAATGCTAGTTTGTCTATATACTTATTTGCTTGGATTTTTCAATATTATATTTTTTGATGAGTAAATTCTATGAAGGTTGCCATTTTCTCTTTTTATTTCATCTTTTTAATTAGTTTCTTTATAAAGCAACGACATTTTATCACTAGTTTATTCAACATTGACTGACGACGCACTATTTCTTTGTAATTTGTCTATGCGTATATGTCTACGCGTATGCCTACGTGTTTGTATGTGTACAAAACCAATTTGCCTACTAAAGATCATGTCCATAGAAAAAATATCTGATTAAAAAATAGAAAGGGAGAAATTAATCAGATGGAAAAATTCATCCGTTTTTATTCCTAGCTTTCTTGAATTAAACGGATACTGGACACAATCAAATAAGGACAAGTAAAAAGAAAATTAATAAAAAAAAGTCCTGAGAACATTAAGAAAATTAAAACACATGACAATAATTTCATGGCTTTCGTAAAAAGTATAGAAAAAGGAAGAAAGAAAAAAGCAATGTCGGCTTTTGTCTGTCATTTTCAACATGGCCGCCGTTTTCAAAATGGCTGCGGCTTATTTCATGAGTAGCAGCAGCAGTAATGTCGGCCATATTGGTCGGTAAGGCATTCGAGATTTGAACGAAATTGTGGATGGGTTCGAACTGATTACACAGACATTAATGTCAGTTGAACAACAGTCGACGTTATTAGGAGAGGCACACGCAAAGATGACTTCGCCTGATAGACGTCGACGACCTTTGCTTAGTCAACAATTAACATTTTTGCCGACCATTGCACCGACGACATTATTTGTATAATTGATTACGGAATGAGACTAGATTGCCTCTCAGTTTAAACCAAGAAAAATATTTGAACGAGATACATTTTGGCTTTAGTGCAGAAACGATGCAACCAGAAATGAAAATTAAGCAATTGGACGAAACGATGACAACAGTTTAAAAGGGATCTACATATAAAGTTATCTTCTCGGATTTTAAGAGTCACACACAAATAGCATTTAAGATGAAAAATCAACTTTGCTTATGGCAAGCTATTGTTGTCCCGTATTATTGGCAATATAATTACCTACTTAGCTACCATGTATTTAAAACAAATATTTAGTCCGGCTCACCTACAAGAAAAGCTAAAAGTAAGATTTTATTTTTAAAAAATATTTAGTTTGGCTCACCTACAAGAAAAGCTAGAAGTAGAATTTTATTTAAAAAAATATTTAGTCCGGCTCACCTACAAGAAAAGCTAGAAGTAGAATTTTATTTTAAAAAATATTTAGTCAGGCTTAACTACAAGAAAAGCTAGAAGTAGAATTTTATTTAAACAAATATTTAGTCTGGCTCACCTACAAGAAAAGCTAAAAGTAAGATTTTATTAAAAAAAATATTTAGTCCGGCTCACCTAGAAGAAAAGCTAGAAGTAGAATTTTATTTAAAAAAATATTTAGTCAGGTTCAACTACAAGAAAAGCTAGAAGTAGGATTTTATTTAAAAAAATATTTAGTCCGGTTCACCTACAAGAAAAGCTAAAAGTAAGATTTTATTAAAAAAATATTTAGTCCGGCTCAACTACAAGAAAAGCTAGAAGTAGAATTTTATTAAAAAAAATATTTAGTCCGGCTCACCTACAAGAAAAGCTAGAAGTAGAATTTTATTAAAAAAAATATTTAGTCAGGCTCACCTACAAGATAAAGCTAGAAGTAGGATTTTATTTTTAAATCGTTTGTTTTGTCTTACAACCCCCAGAATATTCCCGCATTGTTAGAGGTTTCTAATTGACTACCTATATTTATTACACACAATGCTTCAAGCAAACTATACTACTATCGTAACAAAAGTAAATAAAAACTCAAAGTGTTGAAAATCCTTACTACACATGTCCTCATGTAAACCTTAAATTATCGATCAAAGGGAAAGTCTATTAAAGATTTACAAATATTCCAATAAGATATGCGACACCTTATTTGCGAACAGAACCTATTTCTTTCAGGTTTACATTCAACCACCTCGATGGTGGCGCGAAGAAAGGATTCTGGTCCAGTCGCAAAAACATGCACTGAACGTCCATTGATGCTTATTTGATTCGAGCAATTCTCCACGTTCTTCATTTCAATATGTCCCCCGTCAACTGATCATAAACCTTTATCTTCACGCATATGATGCGCATTGCATCCATACTAATGAGTTCGATCTCAAACCGATGCTTGGCCGATGATTGAAGCCAGACGTAGAATGAAGAAGAAGAAGAAGAAGAAGAAGAAGAAGAAGAAGAAGAAAAGAGAGGAGACAAGTGAACGGGCGGTAAAACGGGCAAACCCACTGCCATCCACTTCGCATATATGTAAGTGTATATAAATTAGCTCTATCAATTGGGCATTCGTGACGAAATGGCATGGAATAAACGCTTGATGAAATGCACAGAGACGAAGCTGTGTGAAGAAGAGAGGGAAGCTTTTAGAAGAGGGTTAGTTTAGAATGGCGGGAAAAAAGAAAGTAAAGAAAGAAAAGGAAGAAAGAAAGCAAAGAAAAGAAAAGAAAGAAAAGAAAGAAAAGGAAAAAAGAAATAGGAAAAGAAGGAAAACGAAATCAAGCGAAGAAAAGAAAGAAAAGAAAAGAAAAAAAAGAAAAAGAAAAAGAAAAAGGAAAACGAAATAAAGCGAAGAAAAGAAAGAAAAAAAGAAAGGAGAAGAAGGAAAACGAAATAAAGCGAATAAAAGAAAGAAAAAGAAAAAGAAAAGAAAAAAAGAAAAGAAAGAAAAGGAAAAGAAAAAAAGAAAAGAAAAAAAAAGAAAAAGAATAAAAAAAGAAAAGAAAAGAAAAAGAATGAAATAAAAGAAAAGAAAAAAAAAAGAAAAAGAAAAAAAAAAGAAAAAGAAAAAAAGAAAAAGAAAAGAAAAGAAAAAAGAAAAGAAAAAAGAAAAGAAAAAATGAAAGAAAAAGAAATGAAAGAAAAAGAAAAGAAAGAAAATAAAGCCTGGCTGGAGCGTGCAGAACGGTGGACACTGGTTGAGAACCTCATTCGTATGCGTACAGCGTGTTCAAACCATAGTTTCGATCTCCGGAGAATTGCCCACTAAGATTGATGTTGAACAATTGGACAGAGAGTTTCATTTAATCCAATACCAGAGCATTCATCTTGTTCAATGTTAGCTACTGCGAGTGACCTTGAACTACATGGTGTCTTGCCAGGCCAATTCAAGCCACAACGCCGAGTTGTGTTAGCTTTGTGTCCACCTGAAGCTCAGCGACCTTTCCTTGTTTTCTTTGTCTGTAAATGTTCCATTGACACGATGCCAATCACCGTTACGAGACAAATCTGAAGAACAACGGCCGAGACTATAGATTTCAATCTTCAATGTGTGCGTCAAAAGAAATATTCACAAACATACATACACACACACACACATGACATGATAATACGTTAAGGCAATTTCATGTTCGTACGTACGTTATCACCTTCCCCTTTCTAAAAGATGGGATCTCCCGATTGTCGAAAATACAATGCAAAAAAAATATTTTAAATTTCATCTGATGACTATGTTGTGTCAAACGTGAAACTGTCTAAATAAATTGACCTTCAGATTAAGTTTAAAGTGCAGTATCTCTTCTGTCCAAAGATGCTGCACTAATGGGTCTGCATTCGCGCCAGACATCCCTAATTTCCACGGGTCAATTTTATACTAAAGCTGCGTCAATGAACGTTTCTTTTCTTATATACTTCAACCACACAAAATACATGCTAACTTATACCTTAGTTCTGGAATTGAGTTATGTTTCAAAAATATGTTTTAATTATTCTGGGTCGTAATTTGTAAGTAGCTAAGTAAGTCACACTTTCTTGGCTATCTAAGTATTTGTCTCACCCCATTTCATTCCATGTGTATTCAATCAGTCTGTAATATTTCTGTAATGACTGTTAACGATGTTTAAGTGCTTAACGACACGGATTGAACACCTGGGTGTGCCAAATCCGAATAAAGTTCCTTCCATCGAAACACTTTCACTTAGAATGTTGGCAACCTTCACGTGGCCCCTTTCGCCAGTATCCGATGTCTTTTTAGAAAGAATTCCAACTAGAAAGATATCGGGGAAACGAATGCCAACAATAGACTCATCGGATTTATACTCTGTTAGCATTTAGAGAAAGAGCGACTCTCTTTTTTAGCGTTTCCATATAATTTACATAGTATCCGTACACACCACGGACACGTATGTAAACTAGATAGCAAAGTAATAAGTCTTTTTATTTCTATATTATCCATAAGAAGTAAGGACTTATTATTTTTAGTATTTTTAGATATACAAGAAGAATGTCACCATTTATGAATTTTCGAATGAAATCCAATTAGCAAAAAAAAAACGAAAACAATAGCAAATGCAACAAAGTAGAATAAATAGTCCTACCTGAAAAAGAGATTTTACCTCGAAATATCGTTGATATATATAATAACTTTTTACATGCATATTACTAGGTTATTATTGAAATAAACGCATTGACAAGGCTTTGTAAAAATAACGATGCTAATTCCAATGATTTCTCTAATACGCCAAAACATCCGATTATAGTTACATGTACGAGCAATCATATGACGAACGAACGTATGCTACACTAACTCAAAAGGATGATGTAATGCCTGGAGGATGAGATCATAACATATACTACATTAAATCTTCCAAACAGAAGGAGTTAATTCCTGGGAGGATCATATAATGACAACAGAACAGATACTACACTTACTCCTTTAATTAAGCATTGAAAGATAATAATAATAGTATAATTTCGGCTTCAGATAAAGAAGTAATAGTATAGTTCCGGCTTCACACAGACAGATACAAAATACCCAATACTAATATATATATATATATATATATATATATATATATATATATATATATATATATACCTAAAACAAGGTTAAGCTCAACTGTTTCTATGCATGAAAAATAAGGCGAAACAGAATTTTTTTAAATAGAGGGGTTATGGACGCTATCACGATGCAAAAAGTGGAAATATGCCGATGTTCAGAAGGAAGACAAAGCCGAAATGATTTTTAAATAAATCTTACTTGATTTAATCTCAACTTCTACACAGTGATGTAATTTGTGTAACCGTATTCCATGATATATTTCGAGGTAATACCTCTTCATTAAATCGTAAGTTTATCAAATCTCCTAAACAATCGAATCAATCACTAACACGTAAGAGCACACCTCTTACGTGTTAGTGATTGATTCGATTGTTTTGTTTTACGGCACATGAACACTTTTCGGATTATTTAATGCCGGATCCGGTAATTTTGGTAAAGGTTTCTGTGCTTTAAGTTCTTTATATATTCAAATAATTATTTATGGCGTTTGGTTTGGTTATTTTGTAGAGAAAAATTGTTGTTTTTATTTTTAGCTTTGTAGAACATGATTGAGTTTTGCAAAGGGAAAAGAAAAACAATAACATCAATGTTGGTGCATTTTAGGGCAGGGATCCAATATATTCAGACAGACTGATCGGGTAGCACCAGGCTAGTGATATTGTTTTTATTTAGAATAATACAAACAAAATCTTATGCTTTTCTTTTAATATTAACAAAGACTTAGTGGACATCTTGTAATAATTTAGATTATGTGTTAGTTAAGGAATCCTTTTAAGATTCCTGACTCCAGAATTGTGCATCTTATTCGATTCAGTTCCAATTCTGTTTCCGGGTTCTTTTAAATTCTAGACACACCAGACAGTATAACATCTTCATGTCTGTCTGTCAGGATCGTTTGTGAACTAGAGATGTGTGTGTGTGTGCTTTGAATTGAAAAGCGCCCAATGCGTTTCAATTGAATTTCTATCGGCATCGCTCTTCTTCCTTGTTGCTTCACATTTAAAATGTTGGTCCGTTAACCTCGTCTGAATCTCGTTAATGTCTCGCGAGAGTTGTAAATAAACGTTGTCAAGTAATCAAATTTATTTGCTTTTATTATATTGTCTGTGGGAAAGGGGCGTAACTGTGAATCATATTACCTACACCCACCTCTCTGTCTTTCTCTTTCTCTCACAGTCGCCGAGGTGGACGGTCTAAATACCAGCGAAGAAGTCATCATCTTTGGGTACGATTTCAATTCTCGTTGGAAAAGAAGAAGGATTTGCACCGGAATGAAAGAGACAGGTTAAGGTTTTGGGTTGGAAGTGATGATGACATAATTCGTGAAGGAATTGATGAGGCAGAAAGCGAGAAGAGGGGGAATAGAGAACAGAAAATGAAGGGGAGTAGAAAGAGAGAGAAAGTAGGAGAAAGAGAGAGAAATCGGCTGTGAGAGTGGGTGATATTTCTTATATATATATATATATATATGAGAGAGAGAAGGTGAACGAGCGAGAGAATAATAGAGTGAAACTGAAAGCGAGAGCGACTGAGAGAAAGGGATATATATATATATGATTTTGTAATGTTGCAGAGGCGATATTGACATAAAAATGTTGTTTGGCACAAGACAAATGAAACGGACCGTAAAAAATATATCTCACAGAAATGTTATGTTTTTTGGAAAAGTGAAAAAATAAAAATAATAAAATAAAAACATGGTTATTGGAATATTATATGAACCTGACTTTATATATATATATATATATATATATATATATATAAGAGAGAGAGAGAGAAAGAGAGAAAGAGAGAGAGTATAGAAGAAATAAAAGAGAGAAGAGGGATATAAGGAAATAAGCGGTAGAGTAAACAAAGAAAACATAGAAAGAGAGAGAGTAAAGGGGTGAGAAAATAGAGAAAAGAAAGGTGTGAAAAAAGAGAGAGTAAGAGGGGGGAAAGAGAGAGAGAGAAAGAAGAGAGAGGGGGGTATTGCATAAAGAGTGGAGAATGGGGATAAGTTCCATTGGTAAGACGAAGTCTGCTGTAGATGCGGAAGTAATTTGTGTTGCTAATAAGCCTGTATATATTTGGCCGACGGCACGCACCGAGCCTAGCGTAACATCTGTGTTCGCTTGCGTCCCGATGGGAGTCGAACTGTCAGTGGGCAGCGCGCGTCTCCCGCACAATGTTAGTAATTGTTGCCCCGTTGCCTTACAAGCCACCTGTGGGACTTATATTAATTGGTCTCATAGCTCAACTCCCTGTTCCTTCCCGTGGCCGACAACGCGGCCAACGCCCGCTTGCAACTCACGTCCGTGTTAGACACACGGACAAAATACCGCCCGTCCCGACGCCCCCTACGCACGCGCACTATCCGAGGTACGTTAGGCATCAATTGGTTGGTTGGCCACATGCTATTTCGTTGTTTACTTGGCCTAAGTACATCGCCGTACGAACAGCGACTCTCCTTGTGTACGTGTGCAGGGACACGCGCGAAGCATAGATGAGGAGGGGGGGGGGGGATTTGTGAGTGAATGAAAAGGTGGAGAAAAAGGACAGGGGGGGGGCAGGATCAACAAGTTTACACTCTATACTGATTAGCGTCCATAAATCAAGCTGACCGAAAGTGTATGTATCGGACGAAACAAAAAGGACCGCTGTAACTAAGTTTTACGAATTGCAACGATCGGGTTTGTTGTTAAGCGGGGAATTTGGAGGCGAGGCACAATCTGCGCCGTTCGCTTAACGGACGTTGGGCGTTAAAACGAGCAAAGAAGTTTGTATCCGGAACAAAAACTAAGAGTAACGACAATAAAAACTGCAAAGAAAGAAGAAACGAATCGAAGAGCTCGAATACAAAACGCGATAAATAAATAATAAAAAAGAAAAGCTTATTTTAATTGAAAGTAAAAAGAAATTATGTCCGTATCACAGTATGTAAAACATAATTTGGGCTGGCGGCTTCAGTGTTGAAATGCAACATTTTCTTGGAGTAATAGCTAATCAATGGTAAGCGACTGTTGCGATAACGTAAAGCTATTTACAAAGTTTATCGAAAGAAGTTGAGAGCACCGGAAATCTGGGAAGACTTGTTGTCGTCCAGATCTCACGGAACACCACCGCTTATTGTAAGTGAGAAATCACTGATGGTGACCTGTGTGAGAACTCATAGTGTTTACAAATAATAATAATAATGATAATAATAATGATAATAATAATAATGATAATAATAATAATAATGATAATGATAATAATAATAATAATAATAATAATAATAATAATAATAATAATAATAATGATAATAATAATAATGATTGGCAGTGGGCGATGACCAGTGTGATAACTCCTAGTGAGTAAATAATAATAATAATAATAAAAATAATAATAATGATAATGATAATAATGATAATAATAATAATAATGATAATAATGATAATAATAATAATGATAATAATAATGATAATAATAATAATAATGATAATAATAATAATGATAATAATAATAATGATAATAATAATGATAATAATAATAATAATAATGATAATAATGATAATAATAATAATAATAATAATAATGATAATAATAATAATAATAATAATAATAATAATAATAATAATAATAATACTTGTTGTCACTCAAACTCCAGGGAATACCACAGGTTGTTGGCAGTGGGCGATGACCAGTGTGATAACTCCTAGTGAGTAAATAATACTACTACTACTACTACTACTACTACTACTACTACTACTACTACTACTACTACTACTACTACTAATAATAATAATAATAATAATAATAATATAGTAGAAACCTTAAACTACTACTGGTTATCATAGTCATGATGCGTCTCAACAACATACTTAGCATTGTGGATTCAAGTTTACAACCACCCAGGAAAAAAATAAACCGCCTCATGTATATGGATGACCTCAAGCCTTTTCCAAAAAACAAAAAAAAAAACAAATTAAAAAAGCTGATGAAATCAAACAGAATCTCCAGCCAGGACATTCGAATGAAATTCGGAATGAAAAAGTGTGCACTACTAGAGATTAAAAGGGGAAAGCTCGCGACAACAGATTCGTAATTTTTAAATGGCGTTTATTTCGTTTTGCATTGGAACTCTTCAATTTGAAATGGTCTCCATTTAATTTTAGTTGAAACGAAGTCGACCTCGAACGAAGTCGATCTCCAGGAAAGAAAACGAAATTGATAAAAGTAATTATAAAATATAGAATCGAAACCAAAAGATTTGATAATTGGAAGGACAAAAATGCAAACAAATTCAAAACGAAGATTGGACATGAAAGTTTTGGTAAACGCGATCATAGAAGTTAGAGAAAGTATTTCGTAAAAACTACGGAAAATAAAAATTAGGAATGCTGTTTGCACTTTTCATGAATGTTAAAGCAAGGGACAGAGAATTGTGACGTGTATCTTAAAAATAATTCAAATGAACTAGACAGTTATCGAGATGTGTAACTTGAACAAGTTGAGTGTAAGGGGATAAGGCAGAGAGGTACAAAAATATAAGGCAGAGGGGTACAAGAGGATAAGGTAGAAGGGGCACAAGAGGATAAGGTAGAAGGGATACAAGCGGATAAGGTAGAGGGGATACAAGAGGATAAGGTATAGGGGGTACAAGAGGATAAGGTAGAGGGGGTACACGAGGATAAGGTAGAGGGGGTACAAGCGGATAAGGTAGAGGGGATACAAGAGGATAAGGTATAGGGGGTACAAGAGGATAAGGTAGAGGGGATACAAGAGGATAAGGTAGAAGAGGTACAAGCGGATAAGGTAGAGGGGATACAAGAGGATAAGGTAAGGGAGGTACAAGAGGATAAGATAGAAGGGGTACAAGCGGATAAGGTAGAGGGGATACAAGAGGATAAGGTATAGGGGGGTACAAGCGGATAAGGTAGAGGGGATACAAGAGGATAAGGTAGAGGGGGTACAAGAGGATAAGGTAGAGGGGATACAAGAGGATAAGGTAGAGGAGGTACAAGAGGATAAGGTAGAGGGGGTACAAGCGGATAAGGTAGAGGGGATACAAGAGGATAAGGTATAGGGGGTACAAGCGGATAAGGTAGAGGGGATACAAGAGGATAAGGTAGAGGGGGTACAAGAGGATAAGGTAGAAGGGGTACAAGCGGATAAGGTAGAGGGGGTACAAGAGGATAAGGTAGAGGGGATACGAGAGGATAAGGTAGAAGGGGTACAAGAGGATAAGGTAGAGAGGGTACGAGAGGATAAGGTAGAGAGGGTACAAGAGGATAAGGTAGAAGGGGTACAAGGGGATAAGGTAGAGGGGATACAAGAGGATAAGGTAGAGGGGGTACGAGAGGATAAGGTAGAAGGAGTACAAGAGGATAAGGTAGAGGGGATACAAGGGGATAAGGTAGAGGGGGTACAAGGGGATAAGGTAGAGGGGATACAAGGGGATAAGGTAGAGGGGATACAAGGGGATAAGGTAGAGGGGATACAAGGGGATAAGGTAGAGGGGATACAAGGGGATAAGGTAGAGGGGGTACAAGGGGATAAGGTAGAGGGGGTACGAGAGGATAAGGTAGAGGAGGTACAAGAGGATAAGGTAGATTAGTGTCAGGGGTAAGGGAAAGAGAATTTAAGAGGAACATTTAGGGGGATGTCAGGAGACAAGGCAGAGGATGTCAGGGGATGAGACGGATGTGTGTCAGAGGATAAGGCAGAATGGTGTACATGTAGAAGAAAGGTATTAGAATATTTTAACACATTCAAAACTGTAGGAGGATCCCCGAGGCACAAGACAAATATGTCTACTCGATCATTATTAAAGCCATGAAAAAAGTCAATATTAAGTTTAGTAGAAGCATATTAAACAACTGAAAATGACATCGTTTTTTTTATATTAACTTTCCACCCAGTGTAGATATGTACCTCATCTAGTGAATATATAAAGCAAGGAAAATAAAGATGTGCTGCCAGTCTCGTGTACCGAGTTGAACCAATCGAGCGAACGGCACTTGACGTTGCTTTCGTCGGCGTTATTCATTTGTGCTCTCTTCAGAACACTAGCAAAACAAGTGAAGCGTAAAAAGGACTTGCAGACCGTGCGAGATCAAGTTAACAGCCCGCCGGTACCTGTGGCGGCAGTAAAGTAGCAGTCAATAACGAAATCCATAACTCAATTTAACAAGAGCTGATCACTAAAAGACAGAAAAGGTAAGAGAAACAAGCAGGAAAGTGAAAGAGAAAGAGAGAACAATTGAGGGTGGAAAAAGATAAGAGATAGAAAAAGAGAGAGAAATTGTTATAAAGAGAGAGAATGGGGAAAAGAGAGAAAGAGGAAGGAAAGAGAGAGGGAGAGGGGGAAGAGATAGAGAGAGAGAGAGGAGGAAAGAGAGTCGGAAAGAGAGAGATGTAAATAGAGAGACAGAGCTGGAAATAAAGAGAGAAAGGGATGGAAAGAGAGAAATGCAGAAAGAGAGAGATGGAGAAAGAGAGAGATAGAAAAGAGCGGGCAAAGAGAAAGAGAGGGTAAATAGAGAGATGAAAAGTTAGAAAGATTGAAAAAGAGAAAGAAAGAGGAAGATGGAAAGAAAGAGATGGAAAGAGAAGGAGAGATGGAAAGAGAAGGAGAGAGAGGAAAAGAGAGAGATTTCCATCTAAAAAAAGAGAGATAGTAAAGAAGAGACGGAGAGAGAGAGAGAGACGGAGAGAACTTTCATTGATTAGGACCCACGCTTACTTTGACCCTAACCCTAATCCAAACGATGGGGTCAAATTTAGCGTGGGTCCTAATCTGTGAAATAACCCAACATGATTATATATATATATATATATATATATATATATATATATATATATATATATAGTCTCAAGATGTTTGGCTGAGTCTAAGAACAGCATTAGAACCCGTGTGACCGCCTGAAAACACCACATCCTGCACTGATGAGGACGTAAGTCCGAAACGATATTGTCTCTAGGTAATTAACACTTTAATACTTCATAAAAATATTCATATATATATATATATATATATATATATATATATATATATATATATATATATATATATATAGCGATCAGAAAGAAGGCTAATTTTGTATTTTCCTTTATTTTTTAATAAATAACCGACTTTCAAACTCACTTCTTTTTATTTAAACAATTTAATCCGAGTCCAATAGGTGACCCAGTGAACGACATTGTTCCTAGTATAAAAATCCAAATCAAATCCTATTAAATATTTCATCAGAGAGACCCCAACGAAATATCGTTAATACTGCTTACTTAATTGCAATGATAGCAGCATTAACCAAACCCGTAATAATAAAATAGCGTCATCCTCCTCTCCGAAAAAGAATACCGAACCTATAAAACGAAGAGGTCTTTTCTAGAGCTTTCTTTCCTTTCTATGTTATCTGATTGGGCTAAATAAACGGCATTAAGCCGTCCGCCATTTCTTCAGAACGGTTCCATGGATCAATTATTTGGTGTACAGAAATCTTCGTTTCATTTGGAAAAAGGTGACGTGCTAAGGTTTTCCCGGTTAAAGGTTGTAGATTTTTTTTTCAATAATTGTGTCGTGCTGGTATGAATGAGGTCGTACGCTCGTCCAACCTCTACGAACCTTCATTATTCCTATGGCCTGTCCGCTTACCATTTTCCACACTTCTCTCTCTTTCTCTGTCTGCTTCAACCTCTTTGTTCCTCTTTCTGTAGTGGACCCATTCATTTCCCATCATTTAGACCCTGTCAAAGAGTAGCGGGGGAAGAAGGGCCACACACTTAGAGGTTAGCAAACGAATTCAACGCGCATCTATCCCGTCTCTGCCAACAATATAGCCCATTCGGAGATATTGATGGGGGCCCGAGTTTCAGTTTAATGATACGAAGGGCCGGCGATATCATCTCTCATTTCCGCTCAACTCCGATTTTGTAAGATGCACGGGGTTGTGGGCGCACCACTCGGACGATAGTCGGAACACCCCAACCTCATTCGATTGGGCAGTGTCCTCACCACACACTTATTCGAGCTTTATGTCATTCAGGGAGGGGGGTGCTCACTGTGGATGGTGTGCAGCCTCTTCAATAATCGGAGGTGCAGATAACGAAACTCGAGTCCCGTCACTGTCTTTTTTCAAAATGGTTTTAAAATGGCCACTTCAGTTTTATGTTTAAGATGACAATAAGACAGCAAAAGTTTGACTTGTGTAGATCGTTAGGTATTTGCAACGATGCAAGCTGTAGGGTGGCAGGTCATATATATATATATATATATATATATATATATATATATATATATATATAGTCGTGTTTTGCGGCATATCAACCATAACATTTATACCGAAAATCATACACGTTTTGTTATACGATTGATTTGTCGATTAATTTGAATTCTAGAATATTTCTGTTACGTACAACACCTTATCTTCCGAAATGGTCACTAATCTAGCACTGACTAGGCTCATCACGGATCATCTTCGTTGTTATATTCACAACGTTTCGGCCGATGTAAACTCCGAGCTTCTTCAGATGCATCTTGCTAAACTTGAGACCCTGTACTGAATTTCAAGCTGAACCAGTTATTTAATCCACGCGAGTAGATAATTCTCATTCCACCAGACATGACCGGGTAAAAAAGATGAACCTGAAGAAGGTTGGAGGTTACATCGGTCGAAACGTTGTGAATATATTAACCAAGACGAGTTCGAATATTGTAAATGATCTGAAATAAAAATGTTTAACACGAAAAAAATTCAATCAGTCTATTAGTCTCGTTTACATACAGTCCACCCTAACACTGCACAATCACCCATAGTAATGGAACCATCTTTATGAATGTTAGATTTGTAAATGACTCAAGGCGATCCAAAATACAGGCCTGGCAAACATGCGACTGAGGTCCACGACATGTTAAGACCAACATTACTACTAAATAATAATTACAGAGAAAAGTTTTAGTAAGAAATTTCTTAGTAATCTCCAGTACTTAGCAACTATACATATGAATAGGAAGCAGCTTACAATAATTGACTTATTTCCATCAAATCAAATGTACAAAGTACAAAAATATAAAAGAACTAAATTCACTAAGAAATCACTTTATTCACTATGAATTAGACATTATGGATCGCCTTGAAAATACCCCAAACAAAAAACAGCAGAAAAAAAAACAATGCATTTAAATAGACCGTTCGGTGTTAATATAGATCGCCTCTGATTTAAAAAAAAAAGCTATATGAATTTCTCTAGTTAAATCGATGTAAATCCGTTACTATAAAAACAACCAATATATTTTTACTTATATATATATATATATATATATATATATATATATATATATATATATAACCATCCCGTCACACATTAGCGATTAAGACACCCCCATTTCAAGTGTTTATGTAAATAAATAAATCAAATAGCAAGTGAGAGAGCTTCATCCCCCGTCGTCTATGAATTCGAAATCAGTCTTTTAATATTTCCATGATGAGAGGTTTTTTTTTCTTTTCTTCTTTCTATACCGATTTATACGTTTTTTAAAATTTTTATTTTCTAGTTTGAGACGTTTTCCTTTTTTATTTCTTATTTCTTTTTTGTTTTAACTTCACTGATTGAGACGTTTTTTATATGACTATGAATGGAATACTTGTATTCAAGTGTACACCCTCCGTCAAAATAATGACAAAAAAATATGCTTCGTTAGTGTTCGCCAAATTAAAAAAAATTTTTTTTACTTTTATTAGCTCCAAAAATAGAAGATTGCCGCTGGGACGTAAGTCTGCAGACATGTGCATTAAGGGTCAGATTTATCGAAGCAACTTAGGTGGCAGAGAGATGTTTGTTCACATCAATCCCGACCGACTCGACAAGAAGCAAATATCCCCCCCTCCCTCATCCTTCACTGTAGAGGTCTCCAGATTCCGGAAAGCTTTCTACTGTAATAACTTATTTCCCCAGGCCGCTTGCTCTTGGAATTCCCTCCCTGCTCTCTCGTCTGTATCAACATGCAGACATGTAAATGTAATGTGAACAAACATCTCGCTGCACAACTCCCCACTGAGAATGCCCTTTATAAATCTGATCCCTAATGTTGCTATGTGCCTTGTAAGGAGCGAATAAAAGTTAAAAAAAAAAAAAAAAATTTTGAAATGAGAACACGGGCGAAGCATATTTTTTTTAGTCATTTTTGAAAAAAGGTGTACGCCCGTATACAAATATTCTATAATCCTAATCTGCTCTCGTAAAGACAGTGTTTTATTTATTTTGTGTTAAAAGTCAAATGTAAATACGCATAAATAAGTATATACACTCGTTCGAGCAGTTATGCTTGCTATGCAGTCACCATTTTATTGGGTTGTTTTTCGCACCTTTCCCGCGAAGAAAGAAAGCAAGGGAGATAACTGTGTATAATCTTTATTAAGGTTCAACGCTAATAAATTCTCTTCTTCGCTTATAGCGCGAAATACAAGCAAAATCACATGCAAAAAAAAGGGTAGTTTGCTTCAACCGTTTTGCAGCAAATTATATTACGGCGGTGGTGAAAGGCGACGTGGGTAATAAAAAGTGTTTTGAATGGGGGAATAAAAAGGAAAGAAGAATCGTAGAAAGACACTAGAGTAAGTTAAGTGAATAGTAAAATAGAAGAGTGTAAAAAAAAAATGGGCTGGAGAGATTGGGGGGGGGGCGAAGGAAAGCATAACTTGGAAAATGGCTTTTGAATTTAGAAAGATGCTATAAAGATTCACATGCGGTAAAATGACAAAAAAAATGATACAAAATAAATAAAGAACTGGGTATTGAAATATATGGCTAGAAACAAAAAATCGTACGTAAACAGAAAGAGATTGAAACAGGAATAAAACGAATATACAGATGACGTATACGCATGCGCACACACGTATAAAGACATTCGTTTATGTGTGTCTGTATTGCATGCCACACATGACTTGAAATATATATATATATATATATATATATATATATTTTTTTTTTTTCTTTTTTGAAGATATGTTTTGCTTTTATTCTCGGAGTCAGATCTAAAGTTGCCCTATTTCGCCCGACTACATTGGCTGTACACAAAAAGGGGAAACATTAACAGTTGAGACGAATGTACAAGTTAGAGGATCGCGGGAAGCGGGAACTCCGCGCCGCTTCCAGTAGAGACCATCGCGTACGGTTCCGAGACACGATTTTTGTGGTCCCAGGGGAAATTCCCTGATTTATTTCTATCGGATAAAACCCGTGAACCTTTCTTTTTGTCAGATCCGGCATAACTACTGCCAGCCACAGAGAAAGAGAGGGGGATAGATACATAGAGAGGGAGAGAATAAGAGATAGGGATGGAGAGAGATTGATGCGGGATTTGATATAAAAACAAAACAAGTCAGCTAACATAACGAAAGCCGAACTAGATGATACGTTTTCTGACAGCAAAATAAAATAAAAAAATTAATACATATATATATATATATATATATATATATAAATTAATACATACACATATATATATATATATATATATATATATATATATATATATATATATATATATATATATATATATATATATATATATATATGAACACAAGAAGGAATCCTCCAAAGAAGATTGGTATTCTTTCTTTAATGGAATTTTCTGCCGATTATCAGGGCCGAGCATTTTTGTTGGATTTTGAACCGGGCCAGATAGTGAATGTTACCCCCCCCTTTTAATCTACCCATTAAATACTTCCATAATCATTGCTAAATACTTACGATGTCTGCGTGGGATGAATATGAAGTCCCGCTTTCCGGCTCTGAGATTAGGCACGATTTCTAATTATATAGAGTAGACTATCGAAGCAAGTAGAAGTTTTTGATAAAAGTAGAATTTTATTTTCAAGTGGAAACCCAGAAAAGAAAAAGAACAGATCTATAATATAAAGTTATCTTTTTGAGATTTTAAAAGTTGGACCTAAGTAGCATTTAAGCTGATGTATCACACTTTGATTCTGGCTAGCCAATTTTCATATTTTATTGTTCCATGTTATTGACACTATAATAACGTACTACGCCGCAGTTCCTTCAAAAGTTACGCAGGCACGCCCTGACATTAGTTAGAAATGGAATGCTTTCTCAGTTATGAGCGAAAAAATTTAAATCATCAAGGGGAATAACCCATTTTTACTAAAGAATATTAAAAAGGATTGTTTCACTTACAACTAAAATTGTATTTCTTTGTCCGTATAAGTTTTTAAATTGTGCAAACAAATAAAATTATAAAAAACTACAACAACATCACTGCACTCCTGGGAATGGGGAGTATATATATATATATATATATATATATATATATATATATATACATATATATATATACATATATACATATACATATATACATATATATATATACATATATATATACATATATACATATATATATATACATATATATATACATATATATATATACATATATATATACATATATATATACATCTATATCTATCTATCTATATATATATATATATATATATATATATACATATATATATACATCTATATCTATCTATCTATATATATATATATATATATATATACATATATATATATACATATATACATATATATATACATATATATATATACATCTATATCTATCTATCTATCTATAAATATATATACATATATATATATACATATATACATATATATATACATATATATATATACATATATATATATATACATATATATATATATATACATATATATATACATCTATATCTATCTATCTATATATATATATACATATATATATACATATATACATATATATATATACATATATACATATATATATATATACATATATATATATATATACATATATATATACATCTATATCTATCTATCTATATATATATATATATATATATATATATATATATATATATATATATATATATATTTATATATAAACAATGTTATGCAACCTTCCAATTATTGACTGGTATAGTTCAAAATGGCGCAACCGCTTTCAGGGCTACTGTTCTGTGATGGTATTCTCATAACGTTTCGGTCGATATCATCTCCGACCTTCTTACGTACATCGTATCAAACTCGGAAATCTTTATGTCCATGGACACATGGCGCAATGGATAAAGGTATTGTTAAAATCAGTCTTCTGTAGGCGATACTTACTAAACAAAATTAAAATTACAAATTATTCATAGCTGACGGAACAAGAACATCCTATCTCATTGGGTTATATAAATAGTTTTTGATTCCAGAAACAAACTACAGGTGTTATGAACTAAGAATAACAATTACTAGGGATTTCTACACGTCTGACGAAGCGAGAACAAGCAACCCTTGTAGATTAAATAAAGGGTTCCGTTCGAAACTCTGTGTAGATTCCCGAGTGCGATAAGATGCACCCGAAGAAGGTCGGAGGTTACATCGGCCGAAACGTTGTGAGAATAACACTCAAGATCGGGAACAGTAGTCGAGATGATCCAAATTATCAATCCTTATCTAAAATATTCCGAACCATTTTTCAGAGCTTTCAATAGTTTTGATTACTGGAGATTTACGAACCCCGACATTCAAAGCGCCCTCTCTCTCCGTTTTTATATTATATTTGTTCATAAAATAATATCCACACGCGAAGCGTTCAATCCATGAAGGTTCACTTAGCGATATATGTTTGCGATATTCTTCTTTAACTGTGCAGACAGAACGTTGATATATATATATATATATATATATATATATATATATATATATATATATATATATATATATATAGCGTTCTCGTGTTGCTTTGGTGAATATTTACGGGTAAATTATTGAGGTTTCGACCGTTTTATGTACGAGGCGTGTTTGGAGACTGACACCGGTTTGAATCGGATAACGCTAAACCGAGCGAGCATGCGTACGCCGTAGAACGCAGAAGAGGACGTAAAACACAAGAGATACCAGCCGAAGACGACACAAGGAGAAGAGGAAAGAGTGCAGATGCTCTCCATATAAGCCGACTTTCGTTCAATTATTTAATATTACAGTCCAGTGCGCATCTATAAGTGTTGATAGAATACGGACAGTGCTGACCACACAAAACGGATGAAGTGATGGGAAATAATTCTTATTCTTTGTCTCTTCTATCTTGCTGTCGATGGAATCGGTTCGCTCAAATAGAAAGTCTTTACACGCCTAGAATAAACAACTTATTTTCTGAAGTTATGATGTGTGTTTTCCCTCTCGAAAGAAGGGAGTTTGAATTACCTACTAGACAGGCGAGTTTGAATTACCTACTAGACAGGGGAGTTTGAATAACCTACTAGACAGGGGAGTTTGAATTACCTACTAGACATGGTAGTTTGAATTACTTCCTAGACAGGGGAGTTTGAATTACCTACTAGACAGGGGAGTTTGAATAACCTACTAGACAGGGGAGTTTGAATTACCTACTAGACATGGTAGTTTGAATTACTTCCTAGACAGGGGAGTTTGAATTACCTACTAGACAGGGGAGTTTGAATAACCTACTAGACAGGGGAGTTTGAATTACCTACTAGACAGGGGAGTTTGAATTACCTACTAGACAGGGGAGTTTAAATTACCTACTAGACAGGGGAGTTTGAATTACCTACTAGACAGGGGAGTTTAAATTACCTACTAGACAGGGGAGTTTGAATTACCTACTAGACAGGCGAGTTTAAATTACCTACTAGACACTATCCTCGAGTGTCTTCGGCCTCTCTGTACAATGGTTTATCAGGACAACCTGACATGAGGATACTTCACCCGACAAGTAAACACTGACCAAATATTCAAAATAACAAAGTATTCGCAGCCTAAATACACACACATTATATATATATATATGTGTGTGTATGTAAGAGTATTGTGTGTATGAATAGTTCGAATGCAAAACGCGATTACTCCAATTTCTTTAACTTGAGAAGTCTTACAAATAAAGACGAAACGTTGATGAATACATAAAAAAAACATCTTTTTGGCTTTTCCTTTTTCATTTCCCATATATATATATATATATATATATATAGCTGGATGGGAATTGTCGGTTATTTGCATAGGCGATAAAGAAGTAGAAAAGGGTATCGTTATTCCAAGGGCAGATACTCGACTGAGCTCCAATTTTTTGTTCTTCCTTGGAACACATTGACAGCAAGAACTTTGTTCTGTTACTACAATTGATAAGAACATTCCTTTTCTCAGCTGTGTGCCTAATATCGGGCAAATTTTTCCTGAAGAGAGTTTCTTGCCATGAGCTGTCTGTCTGAATACATTATGAAACACATTATCATGGGACTGCTCCTCTGTAGACTACCACATGGTCGTTTTCAAAATAAAAGAAAAGATACTTGACATCAACAGCCCCTATAAGTAATTAAATTCTCTCATCCCATTCATCATTTTCAATCCATCATAGTATTCGTTATCTTATTTACCTCTCCAGGAGGTTAGACACAAGGTCAAGTGTTGAGTCGAAAAGCAAGCGTACTATGATTAGCGCAGTCTCGCCTATAAAAATGCCTGAGCAACCCCGTATGCATTCCCCGGCGATTAGCCTTAAACTAACCCTTTTCCCAAAGGTAAAGCCTTGACTTCCGGAGATTGAACAGAACCCAAGCCCAACAGAGCAGGGCCAGAAGAAAGCACAACGGCCCATTCTTTGTCGAACTGATTGTCAAAGACGTATCCCCGACTAGTACGAACACCAAATATTAGAATTCTATTAGTTCTTTATAATTTAATTGGCAATCTATTCATCTGATTGACCCTCATCCTTGAGTGACTTTTAGTCTTGATAAGTGGTGATTCATAGTAAAAAAAAAAAGCTTAACTTTTGAAAATTGTATCAGTAGTAAGAAAAACTGACCAAATCCATTGTGCGCTCCAGCTATGTAAATTAAGACTACAAGGACATGTGTGTTCATGCCTATTCGTTTGAAATACCATGCCATAGCATACCTTCTCTCTTTTTTTTTATTGTATTTGACCTTTGTACCTCGTGATACACGCTCAGTAAATACACTAAAATGGACATAAATAACCTACGCGCCCGGCTCTCAAAATGGCGATCTTTCGTTATCTGTTTCCATCCCATGTTCCTCTGATCTGCCTTTGTGTTTGTGCATGTTAAAATGGCTACGGCATGACCACTTTCTGAGTAGATTAATATTTAAGTTTTTCTGCATAAAAATATCGCACACAATACGAGATGAAAATGTGGTCTAGTTTGCTTTTCTCTCGCTCGATTGCGCATCGTGCGTTTTTTTTTTTCCTGCTGGAAGTGGGGGGAGGGGGTGTGAGTCGCAATGGCAGGACAGGACATTGGAAAATAGACGGAGAAATGTGCGGCGAGAAAATAAAATAATCATAAACAGTCCGCGCATAATGAAATAACGTTTTCAATAAACCATATGTTATCTCTGGTTTTAACGAAACAAAAGAGGACCCTTTTTCCATCATCGCTGCCCTCTCTATCCACCTCTCTCTCCCTCGCCTCGCCCTTTCACATGTACTCTCTCTCTCTCTCTCTCTCTCTCTCTCTCTATCTCTCTCTATCTCTCTCTATCGCCCTCTCTCTCTCTATCGCCCTCTCTCTCTCTATCACCCTCTCTCTCTTCTCAAAAGAAAGCTGATATTCCTGAAACTGAAAGAGGCGGGGGGGCGCAACTAAAAAGCTGAAAAAGATAAGAATTAAGGATATTCACAATGATAAAAATAAAATAAAAACAAAATAAAACATTGTGCAGTAAAAGAACGGGGTTGCAGTGGAAGGAGATATGTTTACTAGAGTGGCTCCAATACGAAGTTATTAATGCTGTACTATATTTCTTTGTCCGCGTACCTCGGGCGGACAAAACGAAAATCTATCTAGTTCGGATCAGTTTACTTTTGCTGTCTATGATGAGAATGACGCCTCAGTACGCGCGTATGTGTTGCAGTGGTGGCGGCGGTGGTGGTGGAGAAACACACGTTTTATGCCGGACAGGCGGACATCTATGTCTGTATGGACTTTAGAGTAAGGACAATAGTCATGGACAATTGCAAGCAGCGCCACCTGGTTGCAAGGAGAACTAAGCAATGCGAAAACAGAAAATAAAGGGGAGACAACGTGTAAAGAGAGTGAAAAAGAGAAAGGGGTACGAGAGATGATATAGTGTTGAGGGAAATCGTGAGTCGAAAAATGAGGATAACGAAACAAAGAGGAAGAGAGAGAAAGGGAGAGGGAAAGAAATAGAACGTGTGAAAGAGAGAGAGAGAGAGAGAGAGAGAGAGAGAGAGAGAGAAATTGAAGGGAAAAGTAGAAAGAGAGAGAATGAGAAAGAAAATAGTCAAAAAGAGAAAGGGAGAAAGAAACGAAGAAAAATAAAGAGACAAACAGAAGGAAATGGAGGGAGAAAGAGAAAGAGAGAGAAAGAGAGAGAGAGAGAGAGATGGAGAGAAAGAGGGAGATAGAGAAAGAGAGAGAGAAAGAGAGAGAGATAGAGAAAGAGAGAGGAAGAGACAGAAAGAGAGAGAAAGAGAGAGAGGCAGAGAGAGAGATAGAGAGACAGAGAGTGACAGACAAACAGACATACAGAAACAGAAAGAGAAAGATCACTGAACCCCAAAATACAGGATTACCCATCAATACCCCCCATCGAATCTTTAATAAAATTCACAATCTTTTCTGTAATCCAACCATATTAGGTACAAATAAACTGCGGTCTATTCCTGACTTTTTCAACGAGTTTCAGTCATGTCAAAGCAAAGAGTCTGTTTGATTGCTGTTCAATGATATTTGGGGATACTTTGGTGATCGTCTCATCAGTAGGTAGAGCGATTCTGAATTAGCTTACATTCTTATTCTTAACCCCTTCGTTTTATTACCTGAGGACTTATCTTAACTGACGAGGACCCTCACAGTCAAAATCAGTCGTACTTGTAATGCAGAAGTGCCCATCTTTAAGCATGCAATTGAATGGCGATAACACAAAGACTGTTGGATATTCGTGGCTGGGACTCGGTGGGCATAGACTGACGTTTATGTGTACCAAATATGGTTGGATTACGGAAAGGATTATGAATTTTATTAACGATTCAATGGAAGGGCATATTTTAGTCATCTTGTAGATAGATGGCAGATTGATCCAGCTCTTAGCTTTGACTACATAAGAAAGAGAGGCAAACAATAAGAGTACCCAACTCAAATTCAACAGCAAACGGTGTTCGGTCAGATTTGGTTCCTGACATTAAACTTTATCTGTAATATAACTTCTGGCGAGTGTTTCGGTTTCCTACATTTATTAATTTACCTATTAGATTGCTAGGTGAAAGTACAGAATAGTTAACAAAGACCCCCTCCCCATGTAAAGAATGACTTTCTAAATAGCAACGTTATTATTACAGCACGGTTCGTAAAGTGCAGAAGATTATTTAGAAAGCCATTCTTAACATGGGGAGAGGGGCTTTGTTAACTATTCTGTACTTTCATCTAGCAATTTAATAACTAAATTAATAAATAAAAATCAGTACACAACTTTGAAAACCAGATGAGTAAGCGACCAAAAACAGGAAGTCTTTAATATCAGGAACTAAATCTGACCGAACACCGTTTGCTGCTGACTTTGAGTTGAGTACTCTTTTGGTTTGCCAAAAGAGAATTGGCAGCGTAAAGTCCTCGAAACTTATAAAGCAACCAAACTGTCTCTTTTGGAGTTAACATATTTAAAAAAATATTCTACATCGTTAGTGGTCATCCATGTAAGTCAGCCACTACGAATAATAAGAACAAAGATGGCTGCGGGGTTATATGTAGAGTCCAGCTAAAACGACCACGTGCAATTCCAGGGTTGCGATTGAGAATGAGAAGAAAACTGAAAGGTAACGGTAAAACAGACTGCTTAATGCCAAATACACTAAATTAGGGTTTACCTATTCGATGCCTCACTCGTTAATCCAACCAATATATATATATATATATATATATATATATATATATATATATATATATATATATATATATGTGTGTGTGTGTGTGTGTGTGTGTGTGTGTGTGTGTGTGTGTGTGTGTGTGTGAAGAGAGGAAAGGAAATAGAAAGAGGGGGATATAACGAGAAAAAAGAAAAAAGTAGGGAAAGAAAGGGTAAGAAATAAAGAGAAGAAAAAAATGGAAAACGAAATAAAAAGAAAGGGCGAGAAAGAAAATGGAAAAGAGAAGACGGAAGAGCAAGAATAGGATAAAGGGAGAGAAAGAAAAGACGGTCAAGAGAGTAAAAGGAAGAGGGGAAAAAAGAGAATAAAGAGTGACAAAAAAGAAAGAGATGATAAGACAAGGGGGTAAGAAAGACAGAGAGAGATGGAGCAAGTGAGAGATTGTGTGGAAATAGAAGGAGGAGAAAGAGAGAAGGGGGAGAGGGAGAGGGAAAGAAAGGGAGCGGTGGAAAGAGAGAGGTAGAGGGAAAGAGAGAGGTAGAGGGAAAGAGAGAGGGAGGGAGAAAGAGAGAGGGAGGGGAGAAATAGAGATTTGGTAGACAAATAACGGGTAAAAGAGAGAGAGAGAGAGATCATAAAGAACAAAAAGTAAGATTAGAGGAAGAGATAGGAAAAAGAGAGGGTAAAAGTGTAAGAATAGTAAAAGAGGAAGACAAAAAGACAGAATGAGAAAGAGAGAGAGACGTGAAGAAGACAGCTGCAGATCCTTATAACCAGATTGCATCATCATCATCATCATCATCATCATCATCCACCTCCTCAGCATCCTCGTCTCCTTCAACAGTTCTGATTAGATACTAAAAATCTCTTTTATTAAAAACAACTCTCCTGAGTGTCTTCATGGTTAGGTAAACTTCATTTTCCTGTTTTGTAATCCAACCAGAAACATTATCGTGCGTTCGGCCAATAACAAGGTAAATTTCGTTTCACCCTTGAGAAGAGTCTAACTGCATTTATTCACGTTAAATCTTATGCCACTTTGACTTGGGTGTTTCGAGCAAAGACTTCGTTATAAAGACAGCATGTCGCCACCACCACCGCCGCCGCCGTCGAACAGCCGAGCGGCCGAGCATTGATCATGCAACTTCGACCCGATAATGTTATTTTAACACCGCCCCAGGGAGCGCGTCACCCTCCTCCACTTATTAGGACCCCCTTTCACCTAGGAAAAGACAGATTTACCCCCGGCGGATTTTTCGGATTAAGTGCTCCCAATAAGTCGCTTGCGTCTGCCTAAATTGGCCCGACCATCGACACTTAAGCTCTTTGAGAACTCAATTGATAACGCAGTCATCCTAACAGTCTGAGAGAAGGAGCGAGAAACAGAGTGTGCGGGGGGGGGGGTTCGGTGGGAGTGAGCAATAGAACATAAACAAAGTCGGAAGAGGAGGAAGAGGAGGAGGATGGAAAGACAGACGCGTCCTCCTCCCCCAACTCATTAACTAACTCTTACCCCTCTCTATTTATTAAGTTTGCTTCTAATGTTATTACGATTTCTTATGACCATGATAATGATGTCGCTTATGATGATAATAATAATAATAATAATAATAATAATAATAATAATAATAATAATAATAATAATAATAATAATAATAATAATAATAATAGCAGACCGAGGAGGGACAGCACAAACCAGACCTCCACTGGAAAAGTGCGGAGAATGCTGGGACCTTGGGGAGGCTTATTGCCACCCAAATCTCAGAGAAGACCAATTGTCCTTACCAGCGAGAAATCAATGGTAAGAGGCTGTTGCGATACAGCATCGTTATCGAAAAGAGGTGAAGAATACTGGAAATCTGGGGAGGCTTGTTGTCACTCAGACTCCAGGAAATACCACTGGTTGTTGTCGGTGAGCAATCACTGACGATGATCTGTGTGAGAACTCCTAGTGAGTACAAATAATAATAATAATAATAATAATAATAATAATAATAATAATAATAATAATAATAATAATAATAATAATAATAAGAGCACTAAGTACAGTTTTGAAAATAACTCGAAAAAAAGACGAGGAGAAATTAGAATCAAAGGGCAGATTGACACCATTCAACCCACGGCAATGATGAAAATAAACGAAATATTAAGAAAAAGCATCGAGTGCAGAAACCAACTCATATTATCAACGAACACCAACCAGACCCAGGTAAGTTGAAATAGAAATAGTACAAATATTTGCAAAGCACATTAGATGAGCCCAAGAGAACTGAAACTACCAAGAATCCAGTAATCTTACCCAACCCCTACCCCAAAGAAAGTCAACAGCAAACACATACATTGGGTACCACACAAAGTGGCCGTGAAAGGTCAAAGAGGATGGAAAGACAGATAATTACTAAGAATAACATAAAAACTAACATGGCTGACGAAACGAGAACAATCTACCTCTGCGTATTAAATAAAGGGACCAGTTCGGAATTACGTATGAGTTCCCTAATTTGACGAGGATTCCCAAATTCGAAAAGGTACACCCGAAGAAGGTCGGAGGTTTCCCCGGTCGAAACGTTGTGAAAATAATAACGGAGATCAGAATAGTATTTCCGAGTAATTTAAAGTATACATATTCTCATCTTGGTCGTTATATTCACAATGTTTCGGCCGGTGTAATTTCCGGCCTTCTTCAGCTGCATCTTTTCGAACTCGGGAATCTGCACGAAATGTCGAACTATACTCTTTATTAAATTAACGGGTGTAGATTGTCCTCATTCTGTCAGCAATTAAAAGATGCGACTGAAGAAGGTTGTAGTTCATATTGGTCTAAACGCTGTGAATAAAATAATAAAAATGAACACACTGAATAATAAAAATAATACAAATTATCAAGCAACATCTAAAAAATTTCGGAATATTATATATATATATATAGTCTCGGAAGTTTCTCAACCATTAAAACTATATATAAAAAAAAAAATTATATAAAAAAAAAAAAAACTTATAGTCTCAAGTCTTCCAGTAGAAAATCACTCATGTAAGTCAATTTATTTTTTACAGTTATTATATTAGTAAGTTTCTAACACTATTTTAAGGGATCATCAGTTGTTTACCATGAAAAACTGTTTCGGGAATTTAAACCCTTAAAAGACAAAAACATAAACGTTCCTTATACTAAATCTACGTTTTGTTCCATATAAATGTTTTGCTAACTTATATTAGTTATTTAAGTATATATATATATATATATATATATATATATATATATATATATATATATATATACCAGCCCACAAGGTAAGCTGTTTCTTCCAAACAACAATACCTTCTGTTATCAGCTCGCTTCATTGCGAGTTTCTGCTACTATTCCGGTAGCTAATTTCATGTTTATAAAAAAAATCTTCCAACTATATTTACTGCTTTGTTACCTTTCTATGTACTGCTTATTGTTGTCCTGTTAGTATTTTCTTAATCTTTCGTAATCTGTTTTTTGTTTGTTGTTTTTTTATAGTTTTTTTTGCATTTTTAATAAATATAGAGGTCCGTCTCACTAGCTTCCGGGCAAGCTGTCACCCTGGTCAGTCCTTTCACTGCCTGTAAGTATTGTGGTTCGGTGGCATCAAATACGCTGAAGATGGTTGATATGCCGTAAAGAGTAGGAGAATTTGACGGCGAAAAGTGCAGCTGGGTTGGGGGAGGAAATCTTTATCGACAGAAAACGGCATCGGCTACAAAATAAAACGCAAAAAGGGCAACGCGAAGAAGGGGCACCCTTTTTTCTTTCTCCCTTTCTGTTCGTCTTTGGGGGGGGGGGTGCAGAAGTAGTTTCGACTGTTGTGAGGAGACATGGCCGATTAAGTGAGCTGAGGTTATCACGCACCAGTCAGAAGGCCTGTCGAAGCACACGGCTTGTGTCGCTGCAATCTCTAATGAAGTCCAGTGGTGCTGATCCTATCTTCGCCAGCGAAACTGATTACTTCTTTCACCTTCGCTTTGATAGGATTCTCTCTCTTTACTCCTTCCGACACCCAAAACGAACGCCATCTTCCTTTTCTTTTTTTTTGCTCCACATTTTTTTCGTATCTTGCTCCAACCCCCCCACCCAGTTTACGTTTTTTTTTCTTTTGTATTTTTAAAATTATTTTTTTATTTATTTATTTTTTTTTTTACACACTTCTATATTTTTTTTTCGCATTTCGTTTTTCGAAGTCAAGCTCACTGTTTCCCTTCCTTCTCTCACACCAAAATGCAACATTTTATTTATTTATTTATTTATTCATTTTTATACTTTTTCACCTCCAATAGTTATCCTTCTGCATTTCCATGACAAAAAAAAAAATCCGAAGCAGATGAATGTTGGAAAAAAATTGGAACTCTCTTGGAAACGAGAAAAAGGAAGTAAAGTAAACATTAAAACAAAAAAAATTAAGATAAAAAAAACAAAAGCAAAAAAAATCCCGGAAGCCGAAGGCGGGGAAGTTTGGTCGGAACCAGCTTTACCAACTATCAGCGATGATGATAATGATGATGATCATCATCATCATCATCATCATCATGAACAGAAACAATATCATCTGGAAGAGCAGGAAGAGTTACGCCATCAACATTACCCTTCAAAGCCCTAATAGTTTTGAAGTTGAGCAAGTCATTGGCTCTCGTTCGGAAGGGAGAGAGAAAAGGAATAGGTTTAAAAGGGGGACGTTTTTAGAGAAAGAGAATGAATGAGTTTATTTAGGGATTTTTGAGAGAAGGGGAGGAAAAGTGGGGTGTAAGGTAGAAAATGGAGCTAAGATATAAAGAGAGAGAGAGAGAGTGAAACAAATATTGAAAAAAGGAACGTGGAAAAATAAAGATATATATGGAAAGAGAAAGTGAAAGAGAAAGGTGCATTATATATATATATATATATATATATATATATATATATATATATATATATATATATATATATATATATTATGTTTGTGGGGGTGTGTTTGATTAAATAAAAAGTGAAAGTTACTGTTTGTTCTTGTTTTGCAAATATGGCGAGTTACTAACTACACTGGAGCACAACATTAGATCGTTGGACCACAACACTAAAACTTGTATATAAAAAAAGAACAAACACAAAGTTTCACTACTGTTTAATAAAACATATATCAAATACAAAATGCTGCCAAAAGTTAACATATATTATATATATAATATATTATATATATATATATAGCACTTTTGAAAAATATTAGATTAAGTTCATTTTATCAATATGCTTGAACTTATATGTGTGTGTATGAAGAGAGTAAACTTTTAAAACCGAGAAATAGATGTTGATAGAAAATGTATTTCTAAAGAAGAAAATCGAAAGTGGTTCTAAAAGGGAAGGACACATGAAAAAGAAAGACGAGAGATTTATGCAATCTCCTCTTGAAGGCAGGTGTCACATTTACCCCCAGAATATCTATAGGAAATCGTCCAAAAGAAGAATCCAAGAAAAACATTGGATTTTTTTTTCTCATTCCATTCTCCTGCCTTGTTTCACATGATTATTTGCAGGAATGCTTATCCATTTATAAGAAAATAGGAGCGCGCGAAATGTCTAAACCCTAATAGAGTGTTTGCGTGAGTGAATATATATGTAAAAATTTAACTTTTGTTCCGCTGAGTGGTAAAACCAACGCCGGCAAAGGCAGACCCTTTTTCGAAAACTCTGGTTCGAATCCTCTACAGGTCTCAATTTTTGTCTTTGAATTCTCTGTTTCCCACCCCGTACAATAAATAATCGTTTTATTTCAAAATGGTTTTACCTACACAAAGACGAGTATCTTGGCCTTTTGGCTAAGATCAAAGTGTAGTATCTGTTCCGATGGATACTGCACCCCATACTGGTGTTGTCTTGGCTTTCGGGTCTTGATTTACGCCGGTCTATGGGTCTGTCCTGTGCAGTTCTAGGAGGTCCACCCTCCCAGGCTTCGCCTCCCCTCTTTGGGAAGGAGTAAGTTTATTGCTTACTGCCTGAGGCGCCCCTACCGGGGAATGCCGACGGGGCTGCCCAGGCAATTTTTAAACCCCACTTTTCCGACCCGACCTTGGGTCACATCTTACTTGTGGGAGTAAGATAAAAACTGGCCTTGTGCCTAACTCCTGGAGAGGAGTGAATCAATACACAAAGACGAGTATCACGTAAAAGAGAAAAAGATGAATATGAGTCACTTATGTCAATCTAGAAAATGTCAAGTCTACGTGTCGTGTCTAATATGAGTTAGCAGACACAATATTCTTCTGAAGGCCTCTCTGAATAAATGGTCGCCTTGATAGTCTATGTTTCATTTGGCAATTTTACTCTGAAGACGACATGTTCATGTGGCAATTTAGATTTATTTTAGTTTGTCCTGAATTTTTTTCAAGAAACATGTGAAAGATTTATTTTGCTCCGGAATTGACATTAAATCATACGATAATATAATTTTATTTAGTTATGGCTCTATTTCAATTTCTAGAATCACTTTTTAAAACGGTTTGACTATTGAGCTTCAATTTGCTTTGGAAATTGCTTCTCATAATACATCTTAACTATATAAAGAAATTGTATGTTATATTACCACGCGCAAACACACATTCACATATATATTCACATATATATAGAGTTTGAATTACCTACTAGACACCATCCTCGAGGGTTTGTCAGGACAACCTGACATGAGGATACTTCACCCTACAAGTACATTCCAGCAAAATATTCAAAATAACATAGCATTCGAAGCCCAAATAAGATCTCCTCGACATGGCCTTCTGCTAGTAGTGTTACCTCAAGTAACAGCACTAAGCTGGATACTCCACCAGACTAGATGAATTCTTGTCCTGAAATCCGATAAGACCAAGAGACCACAAGAAAGATATACTATAACAGAGTTTACTGGTCAATTTAATATTATTTAATTCTTTACGAACTAAACGTTTGACAGTTAAAGAGAACTTTAATAAATATTCGAATATCTATGTATCTCATATAGAGATCAAGTGTTAGCCCCAGGAAGGGGCCCCTTGATTTATGAGAACTTCAACTGAAGTAAAATGAAACAAAAGAGTTATATCATATATACATGTACACACATACGTATATTATATATAAAGCCGAATTCCATTGTATATCCTTAATGCAATCATTTATTTGACTTAATTTCAATTAAAACCGAACAAAAATACCGTAAATCCTCTTTAAATAACCCCTCTCGTAAAATTGAATTTGAAGATAAAAAATAAACAATCAGGTTTCTAAATTCTTCAACTCTTTGCATCTTAAATGGAATCTTATTAAATTCTTTTCTTGTTTTTTTTTGTTTCCGATAGTTTATGTCTTTGGTCTCGTTTTTATATCTACCTGTTCGTGAACTTTGCTATCTGGGACTGCACTAAAGTACTCAAATAAAAGTACCAATAGACACTTTTTTATTTATTTTTTTAATTTAAGTTCGAAATAGTAAGTTATATTTTTTTAAAACGACCAATATAAAAGGTCTATAAAAGCTTCAATGCCATTTCATTTAGTGTTATTGATGGAAAGAATAAATCTTGGCGATAAGGCGCTATTAAAATGGTGCCGTGGTAAGAAAATGGCGATCATCGTGAATAAAATCTTTATCTTAACGGTTAAGTGAATGGCAAAATGTCACATTTGTAGCAAGGCTGTGATCAGCGCCGCTGAAAGGGAAATTAATGGTTCAATTGCTTCATGTGAAATCGAATTAACAGTCATCTCATTACCGGAAGACAATGGCGGGCGCGTCTTCGCCGAGCCGACATCAGGAACTGTATACTCTGCAGACATTTGCCGAACGGATACAGCACAACCCCCCCCCCCCCACACACACACACGGCTTTCTAAATTTGTTGTCATTTAATTAAAAAATATATAATCTACGGATTATTATCTATATTTTAGATTTTTTAATCTCTTTTTTTATTTAAACAGTTTTTTTAGATTTTAGGGTGGGGGTTCATTTTGTTATGAAAATTTAATGTAAATTTATCCCCCTCTTCCGCTCTCTTCTCCTCCAAGTTGCTGTTTTCTTAGAAATAGTTTATTACTATTTAATAGTTTTTTTTCTTTCTTGTTAACAGTTGATCTTTATTACTTCTTCGTGTGTGTCCGGCTAAAAGTCAGAAACTACACAAGATATTTTCACTAACCTTGCATTATAGGATTCAGTGTCGCCTTGATCTGGTTATGGTAAAACAAAAACATACTGTGGGATTCACTTGATTCGTGTCAACGGGACTTAAATGAGTGCATAGAGACTAACCATGTCATTTTATTCCTATTGGTAGTCGAACCCAAAGAAAAACAACCATTGAAACTAGGTCGAACGATCAGTCAACCTGGTAACTACTTTTATTTTAGTTTTACTTTTTTCTAATGTTCTTTTTTATGGTATTTAACTAATTGCGAAAGAGAAGATGGGAAAAAGAGAGAGAAGGAGGAAAGAGAGGAAGAGAGGTGAAGAGAAAATAAGAGAAAGGATAAGAGAGGGAGAGAGAATAGGAGAGAGGGAGAGAAAGAAAAAGAGTGATGGGAGAGAGAAAAAGAGTGATGGGGAGAAAAAGAGTGATGGGGAGAAAAAGAGTGATGGGGAGAGAAAGTTTGGGGGAGAGAAAGTGAGGGGGAGACAAGTGAGGGAGAGACAAATAAAGGGGGAGACAAATAAAGTCAGGGGGAGAGACAGAGTGATAGGGGGAGATCAAAATTGTGAGAGGAGAGGGATAAAAAGAGTTAGAGGAGGGGAAATGAAAACAGAGGGGAGATGGAGGAGAGAAACAGAGTGGGAGATGGAGTAGAGAAACAAGGGGGAGGGAAGAAGAGAGAGGGGAGAGAAAGAGGGGAAACAGAGAGATAGAGAGGGAGGGAGAAAAAGAAAGGGACGAGAGAGGAAGAAAGAGAGTAGAGATAAAGAGAGATAACGGGGAGAGATGGGGATAGAAAGAGAGAGAAGTGTGAGGGGAAAAGAGGAGGAGAAAAAAAGAGGGGTCAGAGAAAGAGGGGAGAGAGAAAAAGAAAGAGTAGTTAAGGGAGAGGTGTATTAAAAATTGATGATGTAGAGAGAGAGAGAGAGAGAGAGAGAGAGAGAGAGAGTGATGGACGCGAGAGTGATAGATACCGTATTAACTAAGAGCGGGGGCTAATAAACTTACAGCGAGAGAAGGTGAGAGTAATAGATAGACGTTTAGTAAGAGATAGGTCACTTGGTGAGTTAATTGCAAATTACGGCTAATTAGACGGAAGTTCTCTTTCAAACATAACTCAATACCAAAATTGAGGAATATTTTACCATGTAATTTAAGTAGTTAAATATATCGGAGTAAAGCTTTATGGAAACAAACGTTGATTAACGCAGCTTTAGTATAATAATGGGAAAATAACAATCATGAATTCAAATTTTATTAATAACAAAATTAAATCATAATTATTTAAATTTAACAAACTAACAATTAACATTAATCAGACAAAACTGTTTAGAAATTAGTCTACGATAGGTAATTTATGATGCATGGAATCTGCCAACCTTATTTTATATACATATTTACACATATTCATACACACATACATGCCGCATATTATGGTTGATACATAAGCATCCGTACACATGTCTGCGTAACAGTGCAGAAAACTGCAAACATTATAGGACGGTAAGATGTTTGTGGGGTCTAACCCGAGTAGAAAGAAGACGAGAAGCTAAAAAGAATGAATAAAAAGTGTGTACAGGGTTAGGTGTCGGAGGTCGGCGCTTTGATGGGAGAGAGGTCTGACCGAGGTTCGGGGAGGAGCGTGGTGCTGGTGCTGGTGGATAATGCTCCGTTTGTGCGCCTTGGTGTTCGACGGCGTGTCCATCTTAGCCCGGCCTGCGCCAGTAATTACAAACGGACCACTAAGCCAAGATTGTGGAGATTAGTGATCTTCTATCTTAGATATGCTTGTGGCAACTACTCTGCCGCCCGTTATACAGAGGGGACTAATCGAAACTGTACTTTATATTTCAGACTTGGCGGCACGAACTCAATATTTTCTGCTCTTTCCGACGCCAATGTTATCCCCGTGTTCGGCCCGACGCCGACATCCGACAGACAACGCTCACACCCCACTTCGCCGCTTCCACCACCATAATGGCGTCTTCTTTGCGTCGTCACCCCCGACACACGTCTTTCGTCGTCTTTGTCCGCCAAAGTCTTCGAAGACCCGGAATCCATGAAAAGCATTTCGTAGCATTCTTTTAATAACCGAAGTTTATCCGATGGCGATATAATATTTTATTCAACCTTTGACCATCGTTTACGTTTCATTGCTGAATAAGTACTTTCACCGGAGGTTATTGGCTCCGTGCGGTTCATTTTGAGTAGTTTTAGTTCAGACCAGAAACTGAGAAAGAAGGAGGGAAGAACGTTCGCAGAAAGACAGGGCATATAAGCGGGGAAGAGGTGACCTCCTGATCATGCCTTGCCAAACTTACGACTATTTAAATGACTCGAGCCGAAAAATTAGTGTCTTTTTTGTACTTTGTTGCCAAGTCGTCAATCTGTATTAAATTTAAAATTCAGAAATTTAAATTTGGGGTCTGCGTAAGAATGGAGAATGCTCTTGAATGCCAACATATTTTACAGATGTAAAATATTTCTTTTTTACAATTACCCCTTCTTACAAACGTGTCATTGATCTTAAAAATTGATCTCTGACATTAAACTTAATTACTTATATTTTAAGAACATCAACGACAACCTTAATACTACTTTTACGTAATACGCGTACGTACTGCTAGTTTCGTATGATTACTGTATATTATAAAACATTTTAAATTCTAAAATTGCGGATGAAATCTATGACCAAATCATAATTGTATTTTTATACTTATTATGATTATAATTATTATTTTAAAGCTCTACTTATATATTGAGAACTATAAAATATATATTGGTTGATTCCAACAAAAAAAAATATTTTAATCGTGAGTATTTCTTCTCACGATATGTTTCTCTGATGAGCTACAAAGTTAAAATGAAGACTGTATTTCTCTCGATTTTGCTGCGAAACGCGCGTAAGAAGTAGAAAAAGCATTACATTAAAAAACATAAATAAATAAAAAAATATATTAAAAATGGTGTTTCTCTGTGAGTAAAAGACTAATTACAGGTATTCGTCGATATATGAAAGTAAAGAGGTGGAAATAACAGAAAAAAAGTATGGTTGTGGTCGTTCGACGATATGAAAAAAAAAAAGAAATTGAAAGACTAGATGAAATGTATGGTTATGGATTGATTGTTTTATGAATGCACCTATAATATGTATAATATATGTACATATATATATATATATATATATATATATATATATATATATATATATATATATATATATATATATATATATATATATATATATATAATAATGGTAATAATCCAGGTGAAAAATATCCACAGGGTGGTAATCCAGAGAATTTTAACCGGGTTTATAAAAAGTGCTCAATATCAAAATAGAGCTTTATATATGATAATTTTATTTACACAGACATGTACAAAATCTGCGACACTGGCATGTCGATGTTATCGATCAACAGTTACTATAAACTGAGATCTCATAAGGCAGAGTTAGAATCCGATCTTAACCTCAGATCATATTTGGAGAGTATGAAGTGGAGGGATAGAGAAAGAGAAGAAGAAGGAAAGAAATTTAACATTTCAAAAATTAAAGCCGTTAAAAAATTAAAGCCGTTAAAAAATTAAAAATTAAAAATTCATATATATATATATATATATATATATATATATATATATATATCGCATATCGCTGTAATTTCATCAGACGATACTCGGGTTTCGCTAATCGATCACCGATTAGACGGAGGACTAGCAGAAAAATGTACACCCGGTTTTTAGCTTTTTCCTTCTACTCCTCCGGCTAGTCGGTGGTCGATTTACGAAACTCGGGTACCGTATGGTGAAATCTTTATTTTATAGTATATAAATGATTATACAGGGTGGGCCAAAATAAGGGTCCTATCTTTAAATTTGAATAACTTGAATTTGAATAACTTCCACAAAATAAAAGTTAAACTCACCAAACTTTATGTGTGTGTAGACTGACCCTTCCGAGATTTTTTGAAATAAACAAAACAAATTTTAGCCGAAAAACACTTCTTAAAACTTACAAAAACTAAAGTATTGTTTTTTACACTGTTTTGAGTTTTTTAAGCAAAAATAATGTTTTCTAAATGAGGGTACGTTCCTTAGGGCTAATACGGCTCATGCTTGCTTCGGAAGGGGTCCTTTACTACTTATTCTAAAAAAAATAAAAATAAAATCAATAAATAAAAAAGTTATGAATTTTTAAAAATAGGACCCTTATTTTTGCCCACCCTGTATATATATATATATATATATATATATATATATATATATATATATATATATATATATATATATATATATATATATATATATATATATCATCCTGCAATTGAGCACTCTGGTTTATTTTTCTACTGGTGCGTGATATTTAAAAATATACATCAAATTGAATTGAATAAATGAGAATGTTGAACCCATTTCTCACACACACAATAAAGTCAACATGCCCTATTTAAAGTTAATTCAATTGTACACAATATAAGCACCATATTTGTTATATACTGCATATGCAAATGTGACATCAGTCGCAAGGTCATCTAATTTGCATATTGGTTTTTAAAAAGGACATTTTATTAAGTATCTATTACTTTGTATATATATATATATATATATATATATAATATATATATATATGAACACATGTCAGTTTAAAAAAAACATAACAATGGTGTCGAACGGCATTCATTATTATAAAAAACAAAACAAATGCTTTTGGTTGGCAGGGTGACGCTGGGCCCGACTTTTTGGAAAAGGTAAATTGGTGCATCGTGATGAAGGTGTGACGTTTGGGGTCGAAAGCGGAAACAATCTTTTACGCAAACTTACGCATGCGCACAGACAAACAGAGAATGAGACGCGGGCGGCGACGGCGTGGAGAAACCGAATTCGGTAGATTATAGCGTTTATTTTGATTTGCCATTTTCTTATCTTCTCGGGATCAAGGATTGAGAGTTTGGGTTGAAGGCGTTGGGGAAAACCAACCAACAAACGAACGGAAAGGTAAAATGAGAAAAAGTATATGTATATATATATATATATATATATATATATATATATATATATATGATTGTGTATGTACAAATATAATCAGAAGAAAGGAAAGCAGATAGAAATAAAGATTAATGCAATAATAACGATAGGTAATAAATAAATAAAGGTTCAATAATAATAATAATAATAATAATAATAATAATAATAATAATAATAATAATAATAATAATAATAATAATAATGAAGTCAAAAGGGAACGGAAATTCCTGATGAAAAAAAGCAACAAAAGTGAGAGTAAGAAACAAAGGAAGGAAAAAGAAGATATGAAGAAAGAGAAGGAATGAAAAAACGTACAAGTTTAAAAAAAAATAATGAGAAAGAAGGGAATTGAAGAGGTTAGGGAGAAGAAAGGATCAGTGAAAAAAGGGGGAGGATAAAGACGAGTGTTAGAAAAGAAGACAAGAGGAAGAAGGACGACGTGAAGTAGAAATAGGAAAATATTAAAAGGAGGATGAGGGGTTCAGAAACAAGGAGAGCAGATTTAGAAAGCAGGTGATGGGAACGAGTACTTGAAAGAAGAGGAGGCGGAGAAAAGGTTGTAGGGGGAGGACGAGTGAAACTAGTAGGGTAGATCAGGCAAAGAAGGCATAAGGCCAGAAGTTTTGAGAGATAGGGGTGAGTCATGGAATGATGAAGGGAAAGATGAAGAGGAGAGGGATGGAGATAAGAAAAGAGTGGATAATAATAATAATAATAATAATAATAATAATAATAATAATAATAATAATAAAGTAAAATGATTATGATGATGATAAGAATTGGTTAAAAAAAAGGTGAAAGAATTGGCCAAAGGCGGCTTAAATGCTGGCAGGAGAGTAAAATAAAAATGGCTAACCGGAATTCAGAGAAGGAACAAACGGAAAGAAAGAAACGACGAATGAGTTTTATTCTTCTAAAGTAAATTCATTCACCCTCTCTCTCTCATCCATATATATATATATATATATATATATATATATATATATATATATATATATATATATATATATATATATAAACTCTGTTCTTCTGAATGTCCTTTTTTTTGGGTTTGTCGATGTGCAATGCCATAATTAGGCTGGCGACCTTAGGCGAGATTAGGTGATACGATACGTCACTGGAAATTGAAACAAAAGACATCTTGTAGTTATTAAGTCTGGCATCTTATGTTTTACACCTTGACGGCGGCGGTGGCGGTGGCGGCGGCGGCGCGAGGGCCTACAGGAAAAGTTCGCAAAGACGCTTAGATTGGAAGGGTCGCAGGGTGAGGAGGGGGGGGGGGTCGAGAGGGGAGTTTACAAAAGTAAAATATATAAAAATAAAAGTAAAGAAAGAAAAAAACAAGAAAGGATTGGTAAGGAGTAGGAAGAAGAGAAAGAAACAAGAAATATCAATAATATGGCTGACAATTTAATCTCTTTCTAAATCTGATTCTATGCATCCACATAGGCATGTGCGTGAGTAAATGAGAGGGAGAGAGGGGGAGAAGAGAAAGCGATTAAGAGAGAGGGATAGAGAGGACAGAGAGAGGGGGCGATGAAGAGTTACAAGAGCCTGTGAGAATGGATCATAGGGCGAGAAAGAGAGAGTGTGCAAGTAGGAGAGAGAGTGAGAGAGAGGGGGAGAGAGAGAGAATATAGCGAAAGGGGGTGAAAGAGGGAGAGGGTGGAAACGAGAGAGACTGAAAGAGAGAGAGAAAAAGAGAGAGAGAGAGAGTAAAAGAGAGAGAGAGAGAGTGAAAGAGAGAGAAAAAGGGAGAGGTAGAGAGAGAGAGGTAGAGAGAGAGAGGGGGAGAGAGAGTGAAAGCGATAGAAATAGAGAGCGAAAGAGAGGGTGAAAGAGAGAAAGAGTGAAAGAGAGAGAAAGAGAGAGAGTGAAAGGGAGAAAGAGTGAAAGAGAAAGAGAGAGAGAACGAGAGAAAGAGAGAGAGAAAGAGAAAGAGAGAGAAAGAGAGAGAGAGAGAAATAGAAGGGGGTGAAAAAAAGAGAAAGAGAGAACCTAATTATGGAGTCCTTCTGGGTAAGTAAATGATTGTTTTCGAACAAGTCCGTCTTCCATTCCGATAAATATGGAACAGCAGCGAGAAATGAAAGCCAAATATTCCATCGGAATAAAGCTAGACTGAATGTGTCCTTGAAACCGAAACCCAATTTTATGTAACTTATACATATATGTCTTTGTTGCAAACAATAATATCGTAGGTTCGATCCTTCCCCAGCTATGCTGATGACACGTGCCCATGGATTCCTTTTATATATACGTAAAAATTATATATATATATATATATATATATATATATATATATATATATATATATATATTACACATCTAGACAAGATTAGGTTTAAGGCTCACAAAATTCATACAAGAATCGTACACATAGACATATAGCCTTTGATCTAAAGCGTTGGTAAACAATGAGTTCTAGGTAAGTCTAGAGGCTGAAGGTTCAATCCTTACAACAAGCGATAAAAACTAAGAATAATGTAAATTGACACTTCTAGCCGTTCATGGTTGACAGAATGAGAACAATCTACCGACGTGGATAAATAAAAGGGTTTAGTTCGAAATTTCGAGAAGTCCGAATTCACCAATTAATACGCAGTGCAAGTGGATTTTTTTTGTGTGTAGAAGATGCAGAAGAGGCAGAAGATGTAATTAGATAAAAAAATAATTCTGAAAATGAAGAATTTACTTGTACTTTTATAAGAAAAGAAAAAAGAAAAAATGAATACATTTAATAATTTTGAAGCTTTCAAAGAATTTAATCTAAATGAAAAAAGCCACCGTGGAATTTCTTTGACCTTTGACAAACTTTCACTCTTTCTCTCTTTCACTCTCTCTCTCTTTCTCTCTCTTTCACTCTCTCTCTTTCTCTCTCTTTCACTCTCTCTCCCTCTCTCTCTACCTCCCTCTCTTTCACTCTCTCTACCTCTCTCTACCTCTCTCTACCTTTTTCTCTCTCTTTCCCCCTCTCTCTCTCTCTTTTTTTCAAACCCGCCTAGATGACTTCTAATTGTCTTGTTTCTTGGTCATTCGGTTAGGATCAAAGTTTAGTATCTGTTTCACTACAAGTTTTCTTCCTCGGTCAGTAAAGAAGAAATCCTTCGAGACTGCAGCAATTTTTATTTTTGTCTTGATACAGATTGCCTGGGGGGGGGGTTTAGAAGGGGGGGGGGGCTAGATTTTTCGTATATCAAAAACCGACCTTGTGTCTAACTGTGTCTTTGTTGGGAGGCAAGTAAATAGAGACTTTAAGTTGTTGAGTAATAACGATTTTGAAAAAGTAAATAATGCCGACTTAAAACTAAAGGATGATTTTCTCCGAGTCAATATATTATGAGCATTAAGTTTGTCAAAGGTCAGCTGGAACTGTCACAGCCAATACACTGCACGGGTGGTGTTTTCAAGTAAAATCTTGAAAGTGTACATTTCAAGCGAATGCCGGACATTCGATATGAACTGAAAGAAAACACTTGCTTCTTTCTCAATAAGTTTTTCTTTCTAGCTAAATGGTGTGGCGGGAAAACTGAACCGAAGAAAGAGAAAGAGAGAGAGAGAAAGAGAGAGAGAGAGAGGAAGAAGGAGAGAAAGAGAAGGAGGAGAGGAAGGAAGAACTAGAGAGGGGATCGGGAAAAGATTCACCGGTAGCCATCTTTTAGATTTCGCAAGGTTTGCCAAGCGAACAATTTGATTGTAATTAATTTTGCTCTGGCGAACGGGCGAACGGGCGTTCTTTCTTCATCACGATGAAAATGATCTTTGGCCAGCGTGGAATTAACTTTTGCCAAACTCGGTGGATGCTCTCTCTCCCTCCTCTCTCTCCCCCCTCTCTCTCTCTCTCCCCCCTCTCTTTCTCTCTCTCTCCTTCTCTCTCTCTCTCTCTCTCGAAGCACATTATAACTTGATTGATAATAATAAATTTCGGTTTTATTTTTCTTTGCTACGAGTCTTTTAAAACGCTGGCAGCGGCACGTGGTACATAAGAAACCTTGCAGACGGATAGATTTCCTCCTATTCTCCCGTTTAATCAGTGCAAGAGGCTATCTATAAAAGTGCATTGGCCCTTAACAAAACACTATCGGTTCTTTTAGGACAACGGGTTTCCAATGGTTCAAATGATCTATTTTACGACATATCAACATTTTTTTTCGTAGAAAGTACAACATCGATTTCGCATCCTCGTGGGTGATGGTTTTTTGACACGGTGGTCGGGTCAAAAATACAAAAAAAAAAAAGAAAGAACACGCTTCAACTCTGGGTTTTAAGGCAAAATAAAAACAAACACCCAACAGAAAAGGTAAAGGTTACTGCTATGTCTACTACTTTTCTTGCCTTGACAAATTTAAAATCGACTTCGTAATCTAGTGGGAGATGATATCTTCTGTTCTTAACTGCCCATTTCTCACAGAAAAGACGCTGTTCGTCTTTCTCTACGAGAATAAGGATTAACGAGATTTTTTTAAAAACATAGTTCACCCAAAACAAGGCAAGTTGCCACTGTAGACGCAAAGGGCTACGAAGAATTAGGGTGAAAGTTTTGGGGCTCATCCTTAATTAGAAGCTATGCAGCGAGATGATTTGTTTTCAGTTAGATGATGAACAATACCACGAGACGATTGAAAACAATAAACCGAATTGATAAAACTTGATTACTTAATAGGATCGTCCGACAAGTATTTATTGAGATTAGCTTAAAGACGACAATGTTGTAGTCCCGTGGTAATATGTTCTACACATGGGAAATATTTGGAAAGAAACTTCAAGTTCGTGAAAATTCCGTTCGGTTTTAGGTACATAGAGGAAGAAAAAAGAAAGGTATTTGTAGCTGTGGTAATAACACCAGTTCATGTGAATGGTTTACAAGTGCAACCAGAGATTTGAGCTCAGTCGAGCACTTATAGAAATAACGATAGAGCAGAGAAAGACTAGCAGCGCTTCTTCTGTGAGAAATGGGGTGTAGCCAAGTGTAGATATCATCTTCCACTTGATTGCGAAGTCGATCGTGTACTCTGCTTCTAAAATCTTACCCTCCATAGCGAACACGAAATTGGAGATCTGCCCTGACGCGCTAAAAGAGTAGAGCTTTTAGTTTCACTTTCGTTGCTACAACAACCCCCACCTTCACCTAGAAAAAAAGAAAGACTATAAAAAAATTAAACCCCTAAGGCCGACCAAGCAGACGCTGTATCTTGTGTTCTGCTAGCGAGACCGACCACATGTTGTGTCTCGATGCATTCCACCATCCAGTCCCATGAGGATGGCAGACTTTGGTTGACATCACGTAATCCCTCCCCCCTCCCTCCCACCCTCCCTCCATCATCAGTTCGCACGTTACCCCCGGGGAGAAAGGCATCATTTGGTCGCAAGGTGAAGGAAACACGTCCAAGAAGATAATAAAGGGCCGGATGTGAAATGTGTCCACCATCATGCACCACGAGGAGAATGTATTCCAGCTGTTGGTTGTCATTCTCGAAGACAAGCCAATGGTTTCGCCTTTCGCGGACAAAAAGGTGCGATCAGAAAGTAATGAGACTTATTTACTTAACTTAGATTTGTACAGATTGGCAAAGATCGATTAAAAAATCACTTTTCATGTTAGTTCTGTCTCGCAAATTTCACGTTCAGCTGAAAGATTTGCGATTATTGTTGTGAACCTGTAAGGGGTCTGGAAAGGAGATACGAACTCGGGATTAAGTGAAACAAATCAATATTGAAGAAAGTATAAATACAGCATGTAAAGAGAGTGGTTGAACGTCTGTTTGACTGCCAGTATGAGACTAGGGTAGTTCGAGGTATTTACCTTCTTTCCCACCGCAGGAAGGTGTGGCATAAGGCCGAAAGGTGGGGAGAGTAAAGCCAGTACCCCTAAAGAAGAAGCACTCTGGCCTCTGAAAAAATCCTGGGCAGTCTTGTCGGCATTCCCCGGTTGGGGCGCCTCAGGCAGTAAGCAATGAACTTACTCCACTCCCATCTATATATATATATAGAGAGAGAGAGAGAGAAGAAGAAGAAGAAAAAAACTAATCCATCAATTGGAACAGAACCAAATTAAGACAAACAAAATGCTAGATGAACTAACGTATATGGGTGTATCAATAATAGTTGTGAAAAATCGATTGATTACAGTTAAATAGATATCTAAAGATCGGTGATTCTGTGAAACTGCAGTAAGGTTTTAAGATTAGTACATTTGCTTATTAACATATATATATATATATATATATATATATATATATATATATATATATATATATATATATATATATATATATATAAATTCTTTCCTAATAAGAACATCTAAGTGAAAGATTACACTTTTTACCCCTTATAAGATCTTAGTTTCTAATAACTATTGATCGATAGCATCGACATGCCAGTGTAGCGGCTGTTTGTACATGTCTGTATAAATAAAAATAATTATTTATATATATATATATATATATATATATATATATATATATATATGTAGCGGCTGTTTGTACATGTCTGTATAAATAAAAATAATTATATATATATATATATATATATATATATATATAATTATTTTTATTTATACAGACATGTACAAACAGCCGCTACACTGGCATGTCGATGCTATCGATCAATAGTTATTAGAAACTAAGATCTCATAAGGGGTAAAAAGTGTAATCTTTCACTTAGATGTTCTTATTAGGAAAGAATTTATATATATATATATATATATATATATATATATATATATATATATTCTTTATTGCTTCTGAATTAACCTGAATATTTTAAATAGTTTTTTAGCATTGCTGAATACAAGTATTCGATCAATGCTGCTATTCACAATTATAGTCATTATGACATATGTGTGTAGAAAAGGAGATTCCGTTGCTTTGGTCACATTGACACAATAGAGCAAGGTGCTTAGGTCAGTAGCTGTAGAAGAGTTGAAATAGCAGGGCCAGTTGGCAGGGTATGGGCAATGAAAACACGAGATGAATTGATAAGGATGGATTGGAGAACAAGTGGGATAAATAAAGAATTGGCCAGATATAGGTTAATGTTGACGTCAATTTCTAAAAGCCGTCCAACATATGCCAACATTTCAAACGAATATAATGATGAAAGAGTAGATAAGAATACAGGGTTTAGTATATGTAGAACCGTTGAAATAGCAGGGTCGCGGCAGATAGAAGTCAAGAAAAACGTAGAAAGAAAGTAATAAGGATCGATTTGAGCGAAAGGGATAAATATAGGCCTTGCCAGATAGATTAGTTTGGACATTAATTTCTAAAATCCGTCCAACACATGCCAGCATGTACAACAGATGTTCAACCGCTGCTGCTGCTGTTGCTGCTGCTGATGATGCTGATGATGATTTGTTTAATGGAAATCGCTCCAGACAAGGCATGAAGTCACTTGATGTAAGGAGCTAACAAGAACAAATCTGATTGTCGCAAAGTCAAACGAGCTGGAACAAAAGAAGCGGGGAATAGATCACATGATTCTGAAGAATACATGTCATAATAATATTTATAAAAAGACTGAGACTAGCAACATGATGATGATGATGATGATGATGATGATGATGATGATGATGATGATGATGATGATGATTCGGCGTAAACGATTATTTCAGCTAGTTTTTTTTTTAAAGAAACAAGAAAACACGTGGTTGAACAAACTAGACAAAATATTTTCCTATAACAGACGCAGAGTCCAGTTATTTAGTCAGATGATTTTTTTTGTATAAGTATTTGGCTGTTCTCAATGTTGTTGTTTTTTTTTTAAATGTATACTAAACATTTTTACATCACTCTCCCCCACGCTTCGTTTCATTTCATTCGCCTGATGAAGCTGTGATACTAAAATATTTATAGACGACGAAAACTAATCAAAAAGTCGAAAATATCTCTTGGTTCGTCGGTGCAGGAAGACAGTGTGGCAACAAAAAGTGCAGAAATAAAACCATTCCGGCCAATCGATCGGTAAAGTAATGGCTGAGATAGGCGCTCAGAGCTGGTCTAAAAGCGAAGAATCCCATGGATGGGGGTACGTCCCAGTGGAACGCCACTGCGGACACATCGGGAACGACTCCGACGACGACGACGACGACTTCGGCTCTGACGACAGCGACGTAATGGATTGTTTAAACGGAGGGTCGAAATATCACGCCCTCTGGCGCCACACACGGCCAGTGTCCGACCAAGCTGACAGTTTTAATGCGACTTTCCACATCGGAATTTGGAAACGTCCATGAGCCTTTTGGTCAGAGTTTCCGGCGTGTTTTGATGAGAATGAGACTAGGGGAGGGTGGTATGTTGGGATAGAATCAAAAAGGGGACAGAGGGTCGTTTTTATGTCAATCTATTGTCTTTGGGTTCTTCCTTTTTTTTGCTTTTGATTTCTGCTTTCCATTAGTGGCGAAGCGAATCCATCAGGGCTTGAAAAGTTCATATCATTCCCGTCCGCCATTTTAGCTCGCTGTTCTACGCACATAAGTTTAAAGGAGACAGGCGCCTTTTTAAAGGTTGATATCACAATGGTTGAACAGAAAAGGTGGACCCCGTGATTCCTTTCTTTTTTATCACATTTAATTGAGCCGCGTGGGTCCGGTCAATAAACGATCCAATTAAACTTTAATGCATAAAAATAAAATGCAGCAATAAAAGTCGAAGTAAAGTAAATAACAATATTCGATAAAGTCAATGAAATTTTTCATCGGATTGTAATTTTTGTGGTCGGAGTTCGCGCTCGCCAACCGTCGGAAATTAACTTCCTGCACTGAAGATTGTGTAAGCATTAAACATCGATGTCTGTAGGTTCTTCTTTCGTTTGCTTCACAGCATCTCACTGTTAGATCACCAGCTCGGTCGAGAAAAGCCATGCTAATGTTTTATTGTCTAGCGCAGCTATGCCGGCTTTGCCGTTGGGTGGTTGATATTTAAGGCATGACTCGGTAATAAATAATTAATATTTATTTATAAATATTACATATATATATATATATATATATATATATATATATATATATATATATATATATGCTAAATTCCAATGACTAAGATTTTATTCATTTTATTGTTCATTTTGTCCAAATTTAAAACTCTAAAACTTTGGTAGATTTTGACTGACTGTTTCGCCTATAGACGAACGCCACAAATTAAATATGTCAATTCCGGATCTTTCGACTATGTGCTCTTCAGAAATCTAAAGTTTGCCGCCAGAAAATATATTATAAGGCAGCAAATAAAAAGTCATAAAAACAAACAGCTTACATTTAACACATGTTTCTTCGAGGAAAAACATAGATGTATGTTACTACCCATTCAGGCAGCCATCTTGTTTTACAAAACGCGCGCACTCACAGACACACACACACACACATACATACATACATACATGTATATATATATATATATATATATATATATATATATATATATATATATATATAACTCTGGTGAGTAAATTTGGACGGTGAAAAGACATCTTTTCATGGATAACGTTATAATAATCGAATAACATGTTTTAAATCAGTCATAACCATTGGTTTCACGCTGTGAGCGTTACAGCAGATAACGTGAACACGTTTGGTGTGCCTTACTATGTTGACTTCCGGTTGTACACGTTCGAAGGTAGAACCGAAAATAAACAAGACAAGACGCTCTAAAATGTGATAGAGACAACCAAATACACCAAACCAAATACACTGCAATTCTATTTTGCTAGTATGTTCATAAATATGTTTCTGTAGGATTCCTATGTATGACAGTACATACATTAAGAGAGTAGTATTTAGATTTCGCATTCAAATGTACACAAACGTGTGAGATACACTTCTAACGATCGGAACTACCGTGGACCTGCAGTAAAGTGTAAAGATAGCCCTATTTTACGTATCTATTGTTATTGTTATTATTATTATTATTATTATTATTATTATTATTATTATTATTACATATACACATATGAGGAAAAATACACGATATATTATAAAATAAAATGCTGTTGGGAAAGGATGTATGAAACAGAAAAAAGGAAAAACAATTAAATAAAGGAAGAAATCATCTAAACGAGAGATTTACTGGTTTCGTTCGGATCAACGAATGTCTACAGAAAAAAAATCGTTGATGCGAACGAAACCGGTAAATTACTCATGTTGATGATTTTCCCGTGTTTACTTGCTTTTCCTTTTGTCTTTTTCATTCATTTTCACATGTATATCAGAGAGAGAGAGAGAGAGAGAGAGAGAGAGAGAGAGAGATTCAAAGGAAGGTAAACCGCTAGTAAGTCGTCAAGGAGACAGAGTGTTGTCAAGGGGACAGGGAAGAGAGAGTCAAGGGGACAGGGAAGAGAGAGTAAAGGAGACACAGAGGGAGAGAGGGGAGAGGGGACGGTAAGAGAATCGTAAAAAGAAAGAAAGAAACAAACAAAAAGAAATAGATAAACAAAGCATTTCTTCGAAAAAAAATAGGAAAAAAACAGATATTTATACAAATACAAAAATATTGAGAAAAATAAACGAAAAATAGATAAAAAACAGACAAAACATGAAAATTGGGGGAAAAAATAGAAAAACAAGAATGGAGGAAAAGGTATAGTAAGTACTAAATGCCCATCTTAAAAAAAGTCTGCAAAGTGACATGATTACCTCCCTTGTTTAAAAAACGTTTAAAAAATTTATTTATAATGATTATTTCTTGTTGTCTTTGTTTTGGTTCAGGCTGGCATGATTACTGTTTGTCTAGGCAAACAAGAAACAGGTTAAATGGATGAATATACATTATTCATGTTTCCGGGCGATTGTTTTATTTCTGCATCTTAAAAATCGATGCTCGTTTAATAAAGGGACTTTCATTATTTCTTGACTGGTGCGATCAGCTTTTGTAGGCCAGACAGGCGCGGTACACACACGGGTGAATGTCGGCGGACACGATGCTTACTGTTGCCGTCACGGCTACCGCCATCTTTGATTACAAATTCAAACATTATTTTAAAACACACACAAAATAAAATAAGGGTCAGTCTTTTACATCATTCACGGGCCGTACTTTTCTCTTCATCTCAAAATTCTTAAAGTGTAAGCGAACTGACGCTATGTTCAAATATTTAAAGTTGCATGTAAGTGTAAGATGATGAAGAGTGACAAAGATGAATCGTCGACGAGTCCACTTTGAGTTGGACGTCGAGAAAGAAAGAAAAAAGCGACTTGATAACTGTTAAAAAGGAGAAGGTTGCGCAGTGCACGCGAGACTTGAAAGGCGGCGGTTTCAGAAACGCGAAGAGCCGGAGGGCTTGGTGATCGGAGTATCGAAGTACCGGAAGAATGGGAGTTTACCGATGTTTATGGCACCGATGAAACTTTATTGACTATGGTACCCAAGCCTGTCTTGCTGTTAGGCTTTCATGTCTGCTGACTAAAAATGCGACTGATAAGCAAGTTGGTATAGTGAAGGAATCCCCTGACTTGTATTTCATCAAACAGACAATTGGAAGTGCTTGTGGAACAATTGTTTCAGTTCACGCTCGGATAGACAATGCAGAGCAAATTGTTTTCCAATCGGATGTATATATGAACGAGTTTCTAGCAGAAACCAAGTCTGTGACCTCAGCAAGAAAAAGACTTTCATGAGACAAAAGTATGTCAAAAGACTTTTTTTATATGTGTGTGCGTAGCCGGCGTAAACCATTCGGTGATGGGAAATAAAGAAAACCAAATTTTTTCCATATACGTTCTGTTCTTGTCATTCTTGTTGGATGTTACCGGGTAATGCAACATAAGATCAGAAGAAACAGGGGCTAATAACAGCGCCCCCCCCCGCCAAACAAAAAACAAAACGAACAAAAAACACTGCAGAATATAAAAAATGTCTCTGAAAAGTGTAATTTTCCCCCGAAAATTTTAATTAAAAATTTCGTTGTAAATGGTTTCTAATACTTAAATAATTTCAAATTTAACAATGCTTCTCAAAATTAACAATTGCTTTATTCTAGAAATTTGTTTTTCTGTGTCTTTTGTTTGTTTTCGACTCGTGCGAGTCCACCCATGCATCAAAATCAAGCAAAGTTTCCACATTTTACGTAAATTATAAAAACGACATCATCTAGTTTAAAATCATAGCAAATTACTAGTATTACATTTCAACGGGACATACGATTGTATGTAAAAAGGTCAAGGATCGTTGATTATCACTGAAAAAACAATCTAATTAGTTCGGGGTACGACAAATACACGTTTTTTTATAGGTTATTTATTGCGGAAACTATGATTGTAAAAGTGGCATTGTATAATAATAATTGAATACAAGTTGTTAGCTTACCTATAACGAGAAATTGCGGTTTCCTACGTTTTCCAACAGTATTAGTCCGTAAATGATGAAAATAAATACGATGCGATTTGAACCCGGCACAGCTGATTTTATAAGCCACGACGGTATTCATGTGTCCAATCATGGACCTCCAATTAACCCTGAACTAGAGAGATTCAATTCGATACTTAATGTCTCACACTCAGCAAGCTGACGCGAAAAATCGATAATACTACAATATTAGAGAGAGAGAGAGAAAGAAGAAGGCAAGTAGAGAGGGAGAGAGAAAGAGATAATGAGAGAAAGAAAGAGAGATGAAGAGAGAGAAAGAAAGAAAAGGGAGAGAGAGAGAGAGAATGAGAGAAAGAGAGAAAGAGAGAACAAGAGAAAAAGTAAAAAAAGAGAAAGTAACAAGCCGTGCGTGCGTGGTCCCCCTCTGTATGTGACTCGATGTGGCGAGTGTAAAATGCAATAAATTTGGGCAATTTGGGGCATTTTTGACCCCCCCTTTGACCCCCTGGGGGCGCGAACTAGAATTTTTCTGAGGTCAAGAATGCTCATTTTATATCCAGAACAATTGCCTCTACATTTTGGGCAAGTATCAGAAAAATTGAATAGATGGATCAAACGTTATGGGTGAAAGGGGTATTTTTTGCCATTTTTGGGACTTTTGACCTCTGGGGGCGTGAACCAGATTGTTTCCAAGGTCAGCGATACTTATTATCTATTCGGAACAATTGCCTCCACAATTTGGCCAAGTTTCAGAGAAATTGAATGGATGGATGAAAAGTAATGGGGCAAAAAATGCCATTTTTTGCCATTTCGGGGCCTTTTGACCCCCTGGGGGGGGCTAACCTGATTTTTTTTTTAAATCGGAGAATGTCACTTTCTAACCTGACCAAAGTTACAACTTCATGCAAAATTTCAGAGAAACTCAATGGATGGTTGCGGAGAAAAATACGGAGAGACGGACATGCCTCAAAACATAAGTCCCCCGATTTTATAAATCAGGGGACCAAAAAGAGAGCGAGAGAAAGAGGAAAAAGAGAAAGAGCAAAAAATGGAAAAGAGAGAGACACTGGTGTGTAGATAGCGATAGAGGAAGATGTAGAGAGACAACGGACTATATATATATATATATATATATATATATATATATATATATATATATATAGAGAGAGAGAGAGAGAGAGAGAGAGAGAGAGAGAGGGGGGGAAGGTGGAGGGGGAGGGGCAAAGATAGCAGAGTCTCTAATCAACTGTCAGTTACTTCCTCTTCTAACAACCTATTACTGCTTTCCAGTTGATCAGAGATGCATTTTCCACCTCTGTGTAAATGTTTGCACTTCCTGTCCGTTTATTTGTCCGTTAAGAGAGCGTTGAATTGCAGTTGTTGCTTCACACATTTCCAGTTGACTAAACAAGGCGCAGAAAGAGGGAACAATCTGATACTTCGACCATTCCCAATCGTATGGTTGAGGTGAATGGTAGAGGCAGTTCTTGAAGTGTTTCTCAGGGTACAAGCATCATATATCACAATTTTTCTTCTCTTTTTTATAATGGAATCGTGTAAGATTCAGTAATTTATGAAAATAACTAGAACATTTTAGATGAGAAATAAATGTTTTAAAACTTCGAAAAAATAATTTTTAATTAAACTCTTTAAAGCGATGATTAACTCGTTAACTGTAGAATATATCTTGTCCTTTTAAATGTTTTCTATGTTCAACATGGCGTTTTTTTTTGTTTTTTTTTTACTTAAGTTCACCATAAACAAGGCACAATGCCACTGAGACGTAGGAAAGCTACTGTGAATTAAGGGAATCCTATATGGGGAGTTTTTCAGTATATATGTTCAAGACTTTTCTCAATTACCAAGTCACCCATCTATCACTTATTTTCTATGTATTTCTCTCTCTTTCTCTCTTTTTTTCTCTTTCTCTTTTTTCTCTCTCTCTCTCTCTCTTACTTTCTCTTTTCTCTCTCTCTTTCTCTCGCTTTCTTTCTCTTCTCTCTCTCTTTTTTTCTCTCTCTATTTCTCTCTCTCTCTCTCTTGTCTCTCTCTCTATCCAAAATTTCTGATGGTAGCTTTCATAAACAGTTGAAATAATGTTTTAATTATTATAAATTAGGACATTATTTCAACTTTTTACGAAACTTCAATTTAAAAAATGAAGAGTAAAAATAGGTCTTATTGGATAGCATATACGTTTAAGACTTTTCTCAATTTTAAATAAACACTTCTCTTCCTCTCTCTCTCTCTCTCTCCCTCTCTCGCTCTTCCTCTCTCTCTCTCTCTCTCTCTCTCTCTCGCTCTCTCGCTCTTCCTCTCTCTCTCCCCCTCTCTATCTCTCTTCCCCTCTCTCTCTCTCTTCCTCTCTCTCCCCCTCTTTCTCTCTTCCTCTCTCCCTCTCTCTCTCTCTCCCTCTCTCTCTCTCTCCCTCTCTCTCCCCCTCTCTCTCTCCCTCTCTCTCTCTTGCAGTGACATCATTAAAAGAAAAAAATCAACAAACTGATTTCAAACAAACACGTACAAATATCACGCAAAAATGAATAAACTTCACATTTGTTTAATTCAAATAATTACATTCTAATTTCCTTTCTTTTAAATCTTTAACGGGTGAATTATTTCTTATTAGTAAAGGTTCATCCAATTATTATTACTAATAAAAAATATGCGACCACAGGTAATATATTGTTTTACTAGTATATCACTACACCCCCACCCCGCCCCAAAATGAAAAAAAGATAATGCCTGGGAATATGATAGCATGATCACAGAACAGATACTACACTACCCCCTACAGGAGAAGGTAATACCTGGGAGGAAGATATGACAATGGAACATATACTATACTAACCCCTAAATTGAGCATAAAAAAGATAGTAGAATAGACGTTAATAGAAGTAATAGTATTATTTCCCTCTAAGGCAGACAGATACCAAATCTCCATTAGTAATAAGACCACCACACTTAAAATAAATGTAAAAGTATACATTTAGTTGCTTATGAAGTAAAAGTGTTGACGACCACTGTTTTGGAGTAACACCCGATTAATCTCCGGATGCGCCTTGATTAATCGCCCGTGTACACTGCCGCGTGCGTACTCAGTGCTAATTTCTTTACTTCTAAAAAACATTCCATCAATAAAGGTCACCCCGTGTAAATTCTGCCAATCAAATGCTTGTACCTCGAATCTGTTTAGTTTCACGGTTGATTGCCCTCTATAAAGAGGTCAAATTATTTCAGAAGTCATATTGACCCTTGCAGTGGTTCCGGGTTTGGAGAAAACTGTCACCAAACGCAGGAAGTAAGGAGAAAGGTGTCGATTTCACCGTGTGCGACCTCTCAGATTTGGTCTTGTCGAATTCTGGAGTGCTATTAATTAGATCTTTGGAATTAAATTCAAGGCTAGGATTTGATCTGTGAGGAGATAGGGTCCCACGGGAGGTGCCATCTAGTCTGTGACATGGAGGATTGACAGTGACTTTGCGCGGAACAGACAACAAAAAGGGAATATTGACCTTTTTGAACCATTCTCGTTTAGGCGTGTTTACGTATACCGCACAGGGTGCGCCGAGACATTCCCGAAGATCATATTTAATTGAGAATTAATCAGTTCATATTATTATAAGTGCCAATCCTTAGTTTGGGATATAAATACCTAGCAATTTTCTGAAACTTAGATTTACTTATATTGAAAAAAAAACACATTTTTAAAAATCATTTTTCTTTTCAAACCAAACATTACTGGATACTTTGGTGCCCCTCGACGTGAATTCACTAGACCAACGTCGAGTTGGTCTAGTGAATTCAGCTAAATCCCATCCATGGCCACTCTTTATCTAAATGCTCACAGCGACACATTAAAACTGTTAGATTGTGGCACAATTAAAGGGAGAGAGAGAGAGAGAGAAAGAGAGAGAGAGAGAGAGAGAGAAAGAGAGAGAGAGAGAAAGAGAGAGAGATAGATAAAGAGAGAGAGAGAGAGAAAGAGAGAGAGAGAGAGAGAGAGAGAAATGCATAGGCACCTGGTGAGAGACGGGTGACTTGGTAACTTAATAAAATTACGGTTTATTAGAATTAATATGGATTTTTTTTCCAAACATTCTTTAATTCCAGAATTAAAAGAAGGTTTTAGCATCTATTTTGTCTCCTTTTTTAAAAACTTTTGTTCACATCAAACAAGGCATGTTTTAAAAAAACGCGAAAGCTTCTGTGAATTAGGGAACACATTTATAGGAAAGGGCTTTCTAGGTGGGGAGTTGTGTAGCAAGATATTTGTTCACATTAAATTTAAATGTCTGTATGTTGATAGAGATGGGGAAACAGGGAGCATGAAGGGAAATCCAAAGGCAAGCGGTCCGAAGAAAGAAGCTGTTAGAGTAGAAAGTTATATGGCATCTGGGTACCTCTACAGCAGGGTCGGGCAACCTTTTCAGAGTGAGGGCCAGATGAGACTTTTGTAAGGAGATCGCGGGCCGGAGTGAAAAACGAAATTTCAGAATTACTATATTTTGTTTACATGAATAAATTGTACAAAAATTGCATTGAACACTCTACAAATCTGATATTTTTTTCTCAATAGACTTCTGTATGTGATGTTATAAAAGGCGCCGACGAATAGCCATTTTGGAATCATAAAAAATAATGACGGGGGAAGTAGCAAGTTGATCCAGCATTCTTTTTGACACACCTCATATAAGTTCTGTTTCATGCCCTTTCCTCGACTCTCGTTTCCTCCTTGCCTCTCTCTTTCTCTTTTTCTATTTTTATTTCAGACCAAGGATTTGAAATTAATAGTTAAAGAAAAATGAAATATACAGGCATCATCGCTCGTGGTATACATTTTTATCCCACTGTAAATCTTAATTGAAACCTACTTTTACGTCTATGTCACAAAGTGATATGAGTTTTACTGGGAGGTCCGCGAGCCGGATTGCAATAATAAAACATAGCAGGGTGGCGGGACGGACGCTAAGCCTTTGCGGGCCGGAGGTTGCCCGCCCCTGCTCTACAGTGAAGGTGTAAGATGTTGTTGCTAGTCTGGTTGATCGAGGATATTTAGGTAGATGGTGTACAAGTGAAACGTGAATTTAAAAAAAAAAGCCTCAGGGAAACAAACGTCGATGAAGTTAACTTTAGTAGCAGAGATAGATCTAGATATGTACGTATTTCATCTGCTTTTTTGCGCGCGGAATTAGAAGCAAGAGCAATTTATAAGGCAGTGACTTCTGTCAGCTTGCCATACTAAGCTAGAGCGGCTTTTCATTCGGAGCTGCAAATCCAACTATTCCGTTTAAGTTCGTGTGCGTCTCTTCACTCGACTATTATCTTATCACAGGGAAGTGGGATACCTAGAATAGTTCGGGACTGGGACGTGGCTGGGCGAAAAGATGGCCTTGATGAGGGTCAGCCGGGGGCGGACACTAAGTGGCACAGAAAATTGAGTTCCAGCTGTCAAAATCCGGTTCAAATTCCCGTTCGCGCTGGAGGGAGGACACGAGTACTGCCCGCGGCCATTCTCGACGACAGAAGAAGAAAAGGAAAGAGAGAAAAAAAAATACGACGGAGAAGAGTTTGTCTTTGCTGAATAAAAGATAATCGTTTTGTTGATAACAGCAAAAACCAAGACAACGTAACTAAAGTGATCGTAGCAAAGATTATCACGATGTCAAATCGCAGCCGCAAAGAATAGGACGACTTCGAAATATGAGAATTATCATCGTAGCAAATAATTCGTTGTATAATTTATCGTAGCAAATAATAAATTCGTTGTATAAATTATCGTAGCAAACGTATTATTGTAAGGATGGTAAAAATTAGAAAAGGCTATACTTTACGTATCAATTAACGTAGCTAAGGCTAAATTCTATGCATAAATTAGTATTATAAAGTCTTTATTCGGGCTATTGTCGCAGCAAAAACCTTATTTGAGGTATTATCGCAGCAAAAACCTTATTTGAGGTATTATCGCAGCAAAAACCTTATTTGAGGTATAATCGCAGCAAAAACCTTATTTGAGGTATTATCGCAGCAAAAACCTTATTTGAGGTATTATCGTAGCAAAAACCTTATTTGAGGTATTATCGTAGCAAAAAGCTTATTTGAGGTATTATCGTAGCAAAAAGCTTATTTGAGGTATTATCGCAGCAAAAACCTTATTTGAGGTATTATCGTAGCAAAAACCTTATTTGAGGTATTATCGTAGCAAAAACCTTATTTGAAGTATTATCGCAGCAAAAACCTTATTTGAGGTATTATCGTAGCAAAAACCTTATTTGAGGTATTATCGTAGCAAAAACCTTATTTGAGGTATTATCGTAGTAAAAACCTTATTTGAGGTATTATCGTAGCAAAAAGCTTATTTGAGGTATTATCGCAGCAAAAACCTTATTTGAGGTATTATCGCAGCAAACACCTTATTTGAGGTATTATCGTAGCAAAATCCTTATTTGAGGTATTATCGCAGCAAAAAGCTTATTTGAGGTATTATCGTAGCAAAAACATTATTGGGCTATAATCGCAGCAAAAACCTTTTTCAGGGTATTATCACAACAAAAGCCTTATTCAGAGCATTGTCGAAGAAAAACATTTATTTGAGGTATTATCGCAGCAAAAGCCTTATCTGGAGTATAATCGCAGCAAAAACCTTATTCAGAGTATAATCGCAGCAAAAACCTTATTCAGAGTATAATCGCAGCAAAAACCTTATTCAGAGTATAATCGCAGCAAAAACCTTATTCAGAGTATAATCGCAGCAAAAACCTTATTCAGAGTATAATCGCAGCAAAAACCTTATTCAGAGTATAATCGCAGCAAAACCCTTATTCAGAGTATAATCGCAGCAAAAACCTTATTCAGAGTATAATCGCAGCAAAAACCCTTTTCAGGATATCATAACAACAAAAACCTTATTCAGAACATTATCGAAGAAAAAAACATATTCTAGGTATTATCGCAAAAAAATCATTATTTGAGGTACTATCGCAGCAAAAACCTTATTCGGGATATAATCGCAGCAAAAACCTTTTTCAGAGTATTATCACAGCAACATCCTTATTCAGGGTATTATCGAAGCAAAAACTATTAGAGCTATTATTGCAGCACAAACTTTATTCGGGGCATAATTTAGCATAGAAAACACTATATTAGACGTATAAATGATTACAGGTCTGTATTCGATGTTAGCGTTGAAAATGCATCCTTCCTTATATAAATATTAAAAAATAAATAACACAGCAAAATATAAAATGAAAAGTATTTAGTCAAATTAAATATTACCGCCGTTGATGTAAACGCTTATGTATGTATATATATATATATATATATATATATATATATATATATATATATATATAAGTTTGTAAATACAAATCTAATCGTTATTGATATTTAATCAATGAGATTAAATATCAATAACGATTCAAAGCAAATTAAAATAAGTATCAGTTTTGTCATACACCGAAGTTTCATATTTCGCTCGATAGATTTGATCGGCTCCTATTCTCAATACAAGTATTCGTAAGGAATAACTATCCATCAAAGTCCCCTGAGAAAGCAATACGCATTATTATACATCGTAGGAAGCGTATAGCAAAAAGAAACAAGAAAAGCTTATATAAATGAGTAAAAAGAATACCCGTCCCAGGGAGGGTAAAATAAATCCCACGAACAGAACAGATTTGTAACAATTGTATGTCCCTTGCGAAGATAAAAATCAAGATATAATGCTATTAAACCTTATGTCTAGAATCTTTAGTCCGATTTTTTTTTATCAAATTCCATTACATGATTTTGATTCTCGAAAATGTCTAAAATTTAAGGTTTAAAAGGTTAAGGGACTGGAAGAAGAAGAAATTTAGGGAATCTTATTTAATTGGTGTCTACTGACAATAATTAAGAAACAATGCAAATCTGAATTTTCAAATGTGAGTTGTATCCATATTATGGCCCTTAAAACTCTTTAACATGTCCTAAAGAAACTTTAATTTGGGGAATATTTATTCATTGCTGTTTAATACCCATTTTTAAAATTTTATAAAAATCGGAGGTATCTGAATTTCCACGAAGGGTCTACCCCTTATTTGCTCCCTTTGCACAAAACTAAATTAAACTAAATATAGTCCACATGTCACACACTTACAGCCTAGCAGCTGTGTTCTTAAATTCATAATGATCGGTTAATTAGTTTAGTAGCTAACCTCGTACATACCTAATTTCATATAAATATACACAACGCTGGTAATAATCCATTTTATTTGTCAAAACATTAAAAAAATCACAAAAAATGCATGAAAATATAATAAGATCATACATAGAAACAATAAAAAAGCAACCATTATAGGAAACAAAATGGCTTCCTGTGTATTTATTGCGCATGCGTGCGTCTATGTGTGTTCTCCTGGCATATTTACTTGCTACATATATAAACATGTGTTGTTTTTATTGTGTCTCAGTTTGCTGGAAGGCGCTAATGCAGCTGACATTCTTAATGCAATGATTGTCAACGGACAAAGTGTCGTATGGTATTTGCCCGAGCTATTTTCTGACCACTTAGCGAAGCTGCAATAATCGAAAGAACGACTGAACGATGCCAGTTTTATGACGAGGGCTAATGTTACCGAAGCCTCAGCTTGGCCGCTCACGTTCTTGACTACAAAAAGAACACTTATGACCGACCTATCACCTACGGTTCAGAGTTTGGAAGAATGGCTGTCATGAAAATATGGGCGTCTTTCTAAAAGAGTGTTCTTCGTTTTCTTCTTTGCGACTTATGAAAACCTTAAAGCGCTGGCCGAGAGGGGTTGCTTCTTGCGCCTTTTATTGAATTGTCTTTTTGCACAGAGTTTAAAAGGTTCAGCTGACATCTGCGTACATGTTTGGAATCGAAAGAGAATTTGCCGTTATCTGTGAAGAGAGTTTAAATGCGTTGGCTGATTGAAGAAGAAATACTGTTTGATATCGAGAAATGGTGTACTAGCCCTATCGACAAAAACACCTCCAGTTTGAATTTATCATTGCTTATTCCCGACACGCTTCAACTCTCTCGCTCTTATATATATATATATATATATATATATATATATATATATATATATATATATATATATATATATATATATATATACATATATATGCGTGTCACCGCTTATCAAGGCTAAGGATGCGAATACCGTAAATAATTAAACGAGTAAGACTGGCCTTTTTGTTAGGTGGAAAGTGTAGTATCTGTTCTGATACGGAACTCTATCTTTTCTGTCCTCCTTGGTACAGTGAAGGAGAAATTCTTCTAGACTGAGGCAATTTAAATTTTTGTTCTAATTTAGAGTGTTTCTTTTTGGGTAGCTGGAATTTTCTAACATTAAAAATCGACCTTGCGGCTATCTCTGCTATCATGGGTGCAACAATAAAAGAAACATGACATAGATAGTTTTACATACACGTATTTATGTTCTATATTCAGAAAACATCTTTTGGGGTAACTGAATTTTCACTACATGAAAAACGACTATTGTGTCTAACTGCCCTCATGGGGAGGCAAGTAAATAAGCACTCTCTGGCAACGCTGAGTAGGTACAGCTTGTCAAAGATAAGTTTTTTTTTGGTTAATAGAGATTGAGAGTATTATTATAATAACCGTATTCGGTGAATACGATTCTAATAAACGGGTTCAATGATTTTAGATGATTTATGAAGATCACCATTAAAACTGAATGTATGACTGAATTTTTCGGTGCGAAAATTATATTGATTTTCTTTTTGAACAGTGTCCGACACAATCCACCTCTAAATACTGTGATCAAATGTCTTAGATTGGCTTAAGCGCAAAATCCAGCAGAATTGTGAGAAAAGGTAAATATCTGCTGTGGTTGAAGATGGGATCAGTTTGAAGTGATGAGCCAAGAGCATAAATTAACGCCCTTTCCTGTCCCTTCGCAATCTACAATAAAAGGCGCATAAAAGTGTTAACCTTGCTGGGAGCAGAGTCAGTAGAAATGCTAATTGCCGGTACGAATGGACGGGTTAGGGTGATCCAAGCCGAGGAGATGGCTGTGTTTGTTCAGGTGGCCAGTTGTTGTACGTTTATCTTACTATTAAGGCGAGAAGAAGGAAAATTACTAGCTCATCAGAGAGAGAGAGAGAGAGAGAGAGAGAGAGAGAAAAGAAAAGAGAGGCAGAAAGGTAGAGAGACAGGTATAAAGGGAAAGCGAGAAAGAAAGAAAAGGGGAAGAAAAAGAGAGAAAGTAAAAGGAAAGAGAAAGAAAAAGAAAAGGAAAGAGACAAAGAAAGGGAAAGAGAGAGACAAAGAAGGGGAAAGTGAGAGAGACAAAAAAGGGGAAAAGAGAGAGAGACATAAAAGGGGAAAAGAGAGAGAGACATAAAAGGGGAAAAGAGAGAGAGACATAAAAGGGGAAAAGAGAGAGAGACATAAAAGGGGAAAAGAGAGAGAAAGAAAGTAGAGAAAAGAGAGAAAGAAAGGGGATACGAGAGAGAAAGAAAGGGGATACGAGATAGAAAGAAATGGGAGAAGAGAAAGAAAAAAGGGAGAAGTGAAAGAAAGGGGAAAGAGAGAGAAAGAAAGGGAAAGGGAGAGAAAGAAAGGGAAAAGAGAGAGAAAGAAAGGGAAAAGAGAGAGAAAGAAAGGAGGAAGAAAGAGAAAGAAAGGCGGAAGAAAGAGAAAGAAAGGGGAGAAGAGAGAGAAAGAAAGGGGAGAAAAAAAAGAAAGAAAGGTAAAAGAAAGAGATAGAAAGGTAAAAGAGAGAGAAAGAAAGGGGAAAAAGAGGAAGAAAGGAGAAAAGAGAGAGAAAGAGAAAGAGAGCGAAAAGGAGAAAAAAAGCATAAAGAGAAAAAAGAGTGAAAAGAAAAAGAGAACGAAAAATAACGATTCTTTGCCGTTGTTGTAGCCAGACGAGTTCTTGCTGTGGATGTCTTACAAGAAGGAACTAGAGATTGGAGCTCAATCGAGCACTTTTGCGATTTTGTGGCTATTTCAGTTCCTAAAATATTTAACGCTTCCAAATTGACGTCCGAACAACGCCGGCTACTTCCACTAACGTGCAGATATTAAATAAAGATAAGATTCCGTCAGGTGCCCGGCCAGATTTCGAATGGACAATTTGAATCAATAGCATGTCACTTGGGAAATGGACTGACAATAAGTGAACAGGTAGATGTTACTTACCCTTTTGTTTGGTATTGCCCAATTGCTTGATTTTTTTATATAGGTATCCATATATATATATATATATATATATATATATATATATATATATATATATATATATATAACCTCTGCAAGCCAATTTTGCGAGAGGTAAAAGAAAATGAAATAAAAAAGAAGCAAAAGGAAAGGGTTGTATACATTAAGCAATTTCAACGCTAACTGCCCTATTCGGACACTTTGTAGTCTCGCTTCAATAAAATGATCGGGGTTTTAACAGATCTGTCAAAAAAAAAAGAGAGTCGGCATCCCATATATAAAACCCTTCATCCTGATGAGGATCTGAACATCTCTTACCTACCAACTATTGTCCAATCGGGCTCAGCGGAAGGGGTTAGACAAAGACATGAAAAGAGGGAACCCATTTTTTTTTTTAATTTATTATTATTCGTCCACCTTCTTGGCAGATTGATACCCTCTTTTAATCGCTATTCCCTGACAATACTTTATTTGGTGAAAAAAAAGACCCTGACACCAGTATATTTTTTTTTGGCTACATCACTTTTTGGGCCGCATCGCATTTTTTTTTTAGCTATTTTCTTTTTTTTTTTTTATTATTACATTTAAGAAAAAAATGTGTTTCTATCCCACCTCTAAACTTCTTCATTCTGTTACCACAGAGCGGCGAGGACGAAGGTATATTTTCTTTGAGCCAATATTTATTTGTTTTATCTTCTTTGTTTATCTTCTTCTTTGTTCATCACGTTGATTGGCATTTTGATTCAAGGTTTTAATCATTTCTCTGACACGCCTTATATTTTACGAGGTCTACGTCGACCAGGAATGTTTTTACATTTTTATTTAGTAATTGTTTTGGCCCTCGCTCCAACGGAACATTTTTTTTTGTGTTTCTCTCGATACGGACACATTGTCCATCACGAGACAACTCACAAGGAATCGGGTTTTTGGGGTTTTTTTTTACCAATCGAAGGTTATTGCGACTTTTTTGTTCTTTTGTTTTGGGCGGGACGGGCTAAGTAATGGCCGATCGGTTTTACCTCTGCGTTTTATGAACGAGGAAGAAATTTTAGTCTTGAGTTTGTATTATTTGAAAGAAACTTTACTGCACAAAAGTATCAACCGGATGTTACCACAGGGGACCGTGTAACGCTCACACGAACGTTTCTATTATTATGTACCTTAGGGTGTAAAAAAGACGTCACTGTTTCCAGTTTTCGCTCTCTATATATACATTCTTAAAAATCTCAAATCTA
>OY744523.1:52247758-52257758 GCA_963556195.1 Sepiola atlantica | reverse complement strand
GTAATCTATTTTTACGGGCAGCTCTACAGCAATATGTTCGATTAAACTATCTTTATTCACAGCACATTCACTTTGTCTTGTCTTGGGCGAAATTAGACTGACGGAATGTGAGGAGGGTTCCGGGCCAGAGACGGGGGCGGGGGTCAGAAGAGGCGTCGGTAGAACCGACTTAGCCTCTTTCTAATCGTTTCTTCCACACTACTGATTCTGTCTGTCTGTGTGTCTGTCTGTCCCTCTCTATATGCTGCTTCTTTCTGTACAACATTGACTCGTCAAACGAGACTTCAACCCTAATGCCATCCCTAACCCACACTATTTTCCGGTGTCCGATTGACTGAGGAGAGAATAATGACCAGAAATGAGTTACCTTCATTGAGATAAGTAAAATCCATGGTCGCATCGAAAGAGCACTATGTTAAATTTCTTTTTCAAGTACACAAGCGCGCAATTACAGATTCCCGAAAGTGCAAATATCTACATGGCAATTCAGTTGTCACTACCCACCTTGTGAACTTGTACTAAAAATATATGCTTAACAAATACGTAACTATATCCCGGTGTGATACGGTTGGTTCAATTGAATACTATTTCAATGTTTTTACCACATATCGACCCTTTTAAGTAATATAATTCTGAAGCACATTACTCATGGTAAATGATTTACTATGTACTATTAATGGAATACAAGTTGTCTTTCTTTCTATTATAATAATATATATATACATATATATATTAACACATAAAAATGTATATATATATATATAAATATACATATAGTGCATATCTATATATACACGGATATACACAAATATATAAACATTATACACGTATATATATATATATATATATATATATATATATATATATATATATATATATACATATATATAGATTACTGCGTAATATATAGATATATATATGTATGTAACGATATTACTGCGTAATATATATATATATGTAACGATATTACTGTGTAATATATATATATATATATATATATATATATATATATATATATATATATATATATATATATATATATATGTTTTTTTTGTGTGTCTTAAATAACTAATATAAGTTAGCAAAACATTTATATGAAACAACACGTAGATTTAGTATGAGGAACGTTTATGTTTTTGTCTTTTAAGGGAAGTGGGGTCTGATCAACTCTGCTGGGAAGCCATGAAATTAAATACTGTCTTGTTTTTAAATTCCCGAAACAGTTTTTCATGGTAAACAACTTATGATCCCTTAAAATAGTGTTAGAAACTAACTAATATAATAACTGTAAAAAATAAATTGACTTACATGAGTGATTTTCCACTGGAAGACTTGAGACTATAAGTTTGTTTTTTTTAATTTTTTTTTTTATATAGTTTTAATGGTTGAGAAACTTCCGAGACTATATATATATGTAACGATATTACTGCGTAATATATATATATATATATATATATATATGTAACGATATTACTGCGTAATATATATATATATATATATATATATATATATATGTAACGATATTACTGCGTCATATATATATATATATATATATATATGTAACGATATTACTGCGTAATATATATATATATATATGTAACGATATTACTGCGTAATATATATATATATATAGAGAGAGAGAGAGGGAGATATGTAACGATATTACTGCGTAGTATACATATATATATATATATATATGTGTGTGTGTGTACAAACATGCTAATATTCATGTATAAATCCATAACATCAATAATCGTGTACATGTATACTTTCACAAGTAATTGTGTGTAGATATATACGCATACATATATAAAAAAAATAACCGTTTCATTTATAAAATGTCTGATACATTATAATCCAATATTCAATATTGATTTAATGAAATATCTACAATTTTGATTTTTCTTTTTGAAAAATATATTTTCAAAACAAGAAAATGCAACCTCTGAATTGATATGCACAATTTAGTTGGCATGTGGAATTTAACATTCATATTATTTACGTGTGTGTGTTTATACACGCTATTTTGTACACCTATATTGTAGATAACTTTGCCAAGGCGGGAGGGGGGGGGGTAGAGGCTACGATATACAGGTCCTAGCACGGGAATATGTAAACAGCAAGAAATAATTCCTTTCTCTTTTTTCTTTTCTTTTTTTAATTCGTCCTTTTTTGATCTTTGCTACTGTAAACTCCTTGACAGTCAGTTGGGGGGGTGTGGTTGGGGTGGTGTGGGGGACCTAGAAAAGTTGGACATAATCAGTCGATCTTTGATAAGGGCTTTCCCCGAAATGAGAAAAGAAACGGACTGCGTCTTAAACAAGATGGCTGCCAAGCAAAAAAAAAAAACTAAAGAGAAGGAAATGAAAAAAATAAATGAAAGGGGGAGATAACTCAGTCGTAAATATAATATCGCGAGCCATCAAGGTGCACCAAATGACCTCTCTCACACACAAACACGAACGCGTAATACTTTAGCGCCTTTGTACAAGCCGGGTAGAGGTTTATTTTTTACACATTCCTAGAAAATGAGAATGTCACTTTACACATTTCGAGACTTTTTTATAACGTGGATAAAGTCTCCCCCACCCCAAAAAGGGGCTCTCTGGATTGGAAAAAAATATACAAATTCAGTCTAAAAGGAATTCTCCTTCACTGACCGAAGACAGGAAAGATGAAGTGTAGTATCAGACAGATACTACACTTTGCTCCTAGATAAAAAAGGATTGAACCTTTCTATACTGAGCCAATTTTAATTTGTGTTCCAATCCAGAGTGGTCCTTTTTAGGGAGCTGGATTTACCCACATTTAAAACCGACCTAATGTCTAACTCTTCCCTTATGGGGAGGCAAGTAAATAGGAACAATTCAAAAGGCCTACACCGGTTTGAAATCCACACTTATTAATCTTGGGCCATTTTTTTATGTAGATAATTTCAATATTCTTGAATATAAACGTCTCGAACTTATTACTCATTCAGTTAAAGTTGGCTGTAACGTATAATATTCATCTCTGTAATCTTTGAAAAGTTCCTGAAGATCGAAAGGCGCCAATTGTTTTCCGGTCGCAATTTTGTTTCCGAGGCAATCGAACTAAGAACAGGAATGGAAAGAAGGGAAGAAGGCCGCAAAAACGCAGGTGTTCCGTCCCTGGCTCCTCTTATCTTGCCACGTTTCATGCCATCCAATTTTGTGTTTTTTGCCTGGCGCACACGCCACCCATCATGGCCGATAGCCTCTCACAGTTCGAGATGGACAAACTAGAGCTTTCGTTCGGCCGCCTCCCCCACCCGCCGGGTCAAAATACTGGTGAGAAACTGCGAATGAATTAGATGTGAGCAATCAGGAACTCCTTGACCATTATGTCCTTATCTCTGCTCTCCGTGCGTCGGGGTGTCGGTAAATCCTTTCAATTGTGCGCTGCTTATACATCGAAAGAAGATCAACGAGAACTAAGCGCTTCCTCGATGCACAAACACGCAACTAGAATTCAGCGTTCGGAATAGGATGTTATTTAGTCAACATTACATGAAAATAATAAAACAAACTTCTATCGGAATCTATGTTACGATATACTTGACAATATAAATCGTCAATCTTATATGTAAGACGAACGACTAACTATTGATCACATATATATCACAGCCATCCACATTAATTTCATTCACTCCCACCCCTCCACTTTTTGACTCACGCCATCCACATTAATTTCATCCACTGCCACCGACTTCTCTCAGCCTGGACATCGGTCCTGCGCTCCCAGTAGTGGCTACTACTTCTTCTGATTAATCCATCATGTCAACCCAATATTTTCATGTACTCGCATGACATTTTTCTTAAAATTATCATCCTGAGGAAGTCTTACAAATAAAGACGAAACTTTGATGAATACATAAAAAAACATATTTTGGTTTTTCCTTTTCATTTCCCATATATATATATATAGAGAGAGAGAGAGAGAAATTATTTATAAACAAATACGTCGTCATGTAGAGCTTATTGCTCTCTCTCTCTCTAGTGTAGGAATTGATAATTTCAAACGGTCATGAGGCGCGAACCCGGCTCACAGAGCTACCTCTGGATCTGCATGCTTTCACGCTACCTGAACGGCGATTTCAAATTACCACGTGGCAAGGAGAATTTAATTTATATTTATGTCATTAGAGCGTAAAGATCAAGACAGACTAAAGGACTCGACAACCTTACTTGGAGTCTTGCTTTGTAGCTAAGTGAATGTCTATTTTTAAATATCTCCTAACAGTGCTCAACTTTAATTATCTTAAAGTGGCTTAATATTATTATTATTTATTATTACTATTATTTATATATATATACATATATATATATATATATATATACATATATATATATATATATATATAAATCACGTTGACACGACGGTTCCCGTTAGATCACCGAAGTTAAATGACGTTGATCCTGGTCAGTATCAAAATGGGTGACCATTTGAGAATATTGGGTATTGTATGTGCTCTTCACTTATCTCGGCATTGTTTCCAGTCGTCTTGGATTTCCCCTTGCCACTGAAATCAAGCAGTGCCAAATTAGGAGACCCTAATGCACAACCCTTGCTTCACAATTACACGCACAAGCACCTTACAGGGGTATAAATTATCACTCGAGACTGAACGGAGGCAATGCCTATATATATATATATATATATATATATATATATAATATATATATATATATATATATATATATAATCATGCATGTCTGATTAACAACAGAGACAATTCCTTTTTGTTTCTTTTTATCCATTTTTTCATATTTACGGACTATTGATGCAATGTTCTGTTCGAGTGTGAACATGACACCCTCCAAACAATATTAATGGACATATTAGTCAAAAACACTATATATATATATACATATAAATATATTGTACATGCCTATATTATTTAAAATAATTATATATATATATATATATATATATATATATATATATATATATATATATATATATATATATATGTACTAATGGTCACCACTTATCAAGGTCCATATATACAAATAAATGCACATTGGACTTTATTATAGAGAGGAAAATTGTATTTTCGCTGAATGCTTTCTTTTCATTCCCTGTTTATTTATGCGCGAGTAGATTATTTGCACTCATGTCCACCTTGTTCTATATTTGTTGTGTGATCATCAATATATTCATCGAATATATGCACGCACGCCCAGCTCGTTGTATTTTGAATGCACTGGCCATGCGCATAACTAGGGCCATTTAGCGTCTCTTAATCCGTCACAAAACCATTTCCCTTCATGTTCTCCGGTATCTTCTTTGTGCGAAACTGACTAACCACATTTCATCCCAACCACAATATCCAATAACAATAAGCGTTGGGGAACGAATGACAATTTTTTTTTTTCAATGGTGGCGTAAAACACTTAAAGAACAAAAAAGACGGGCGTTATTATATGTACTGATATGGCGATTGGTTTCTGGGTCTTTTCATTTGTGAATAGCAGGAAAGAAACTGCAGCTCTTCATTTTTATTGTCGTTTTGTTTTGTACTGGCCATTCTTGCTCATCACCTCGCGTAATTGCCTATATATATATATATATATATATATATATATATATATATAAAATATGTATATATATATAAATATATATATCATATATATATATATATTATACATATAATATATATATATATAAATATATATATCATATATATATATCATATAAGTTATATATATCATATATGTGATATATATCATATATGTTATATATATATCATATATATCATATATGTTATATATATCATATATATCATACATATCATATATGTTATATATATCATATATATATAATATATGTTATATATATCATATATATATTATATATATAATATATATATCATGTATATATCATATACATATATCCTATATATATCATATACATATATCATATATATAATATATATATCATATTTATTACATATTTATTTAATTTCAGAGGAAAAACCTCACAGAAACAGACGTTGATTAACTCACATTTAGTATAATAATAAATACACACCGGAGAAGAAAAAAAAGAGAAAAAATAGAGAAGAAAAAAAGAGAACAAAAACAAAACATTTAGTGGTTTGAATACATGAAAAATATATATTTGGTTACGCTTTTTTATTTTTCATGTATGATATGTATATATATATATATATATATATATATATATATATATATATGATAATTTTTATTTATACATGCATGTACAAAATCTGCGACACTGGCATGTCGATGTTATCGATCAACAGTTACTATAAACTGAGATCTCATCAGGCAGAGTTAAAATTCGATCATATTTCTCTCCAAATATGATCTGAGGTTAAGATCGGATTCTAACTCTGCCTGATTGGATCTCAGTTTATAGTAACTGTTGATCGATAACATCGACATGCCAGTGTCGCAGATTTTGTACATGTCTGTGTAAATAAAAATAATCATATATAAAAGCTCTATTTGATATTGAGCACTCTTTATAAACCCGGTTGAAATTCTTTGGATTACCACCCTGTGGATGTTTTTACCTGGATGATTACCATTATTATATATATATATATATATATATATATATATATATATATATATGGCATAATCACGTTGACACCAAAGGAAATCGACGTTGAGTCTGGTCAGTACTAGATTGGTGACCATTTGAGAATATCAGGTACTCTATGGGGACACCAAACTATGGATATTACAGCCCATAGACCGGTATTGTCCTGGCCTTCGGGTCTTGACCGGTATTGTCCTGGCCTTCGGGTATTGATTTACGCCGGTCTATTGGTCTGTCCTGTGTAGTTCTAGGAGGTCAACCCTCCCAGGCTTTGCCTTTTCAACCTTTGAGGAGGGGTTAGTTTATTGCTAATCGCCTGAGGCGGCTCTACCGGGGAATGCCGACGGGGCTGCCTAGGCAATTTTTAATTGCCAGAGTGCTCAAATTCTCGAGTGCTTGTTTTTCAAATCCCACCTTCTCGACCTTGTGGGAATAAGGTAAATAAAACCAAGCTATGGGGAAATTGCGTGGCGTGGCGACTATGGCAAAAAAAACCCCTGAATAACAGTCCCTTATAAGGAAGACGGAAATCATGGAGGGGTTCCCCCCTCAGGAGTGATCAAAACCCCGTGATGGTGATTATATATATATATATATATATATATATTATATATATATATATATATATATATAATGTGTGTGTTTTTCGTTCAAGTTGTAAGTATTGCATGGAAAGTTAATAAAATTGAAATGAAAGCCAAATTAGCAATACAAGATTAATTTATTATTTTTTTTTTCTTACATTAATCCTATATATATATAAATACACACATACAGATAATGATAGCTGATGAATATCGGCTTTTAAAATCTGCAAATTTACACTGATCTACAGTGTCTGATTCCTTCACAAGCAGACCGTTATAATAATTGAATAAATACATGTTTGTTTTATGAGTCATCACTATAGGTGTAAGGGCGTAAGCGATTCTTCAGATGACCAACACATTTTAGGGTGGTAAGCTTTGTTTACTTCCGGTTCAGCATAACTGTTCGACACAAAATTGCTGTCGGTCACTTGAGTCATCCAATTTTACAGCCAGAAGATGCTATCGATTTTGTACTCTGTCTTAATAAAATTCGTTTTGTTTTCGTTATACATTTTGATCTTTCATCTGACGAATCGTTCACGATACCAATAGTCGTGACAAATTAAAATACACGAACTTTATTCAACTATATATATATATATATATATATATATATTTTAAAATTTCATTACCTGCAGTAATGTCATTGCGGTAATGGTCCTCTTAGGAGAAGAATTTTCTTTGAAAACTCATGAGTTAAGGACTTTAAGGTACTTTGCTTGAACATTGAATTCTAATAAAATTTGATTCGCACTTTATTTTATTTTTTCACTTCATCAAATTATATATATATATATATATATATATATATTAGTACTTCATGTATCCACATAAAATATTATAAGGAGACATAATTTTTGATGTATCAGTTTTCAGTATTTACTTCAACAGTGCTCGATACGTAAGTAGAGCTAGGTAGTAAGCAATGAACATATATATGGCAATCAAGCTACACAGAGGCTCCCGTGTTTCATCCCCGGGGGGAATCGTCAGGCTAAATTTAGCCTGACGATTCCCCCCGGGGATGAAAGACGGGAGCCTGTGTAGCTTGATTGCCATATATATTTTCAGTGCTTACTATATATATATATATATATATATATATATATATATATATATATATAAAATATAAGCCATTATCAATGCAAGATTAATTAATTTATTTTTCTTTTTTACTTTAATCTTATTAATTTCGGAATAAAATTACATCATCAGAGTTCACCAGTATTGTGTCATTTTTTTTCACCAAAAACACAAAAACAAAAATAAACCAACTCTTATTCTTCTGTTTTTCTGATGAAACATCCTTGTTATGTATCCACGCCGATGTCGTTGGTGCTGATGAATTCAAATTCTGGTTTATTATAAAATAATTTTTTTTTTAAAATGACACAATACTGGTCAACTCTGATGATGAATTTTATTCCGAAATTTAGAAGATTAAAGTAAAAAAATTTTTTTAAATAAATTAATCTTGCATTGATAATGGCTTATATTTTCAATTTATAATAATGACCCAGCAACGCTTTAAAACTGAACGACCCATTTTATTTTACTAATATATATATATATATATATATATATATATATATATATATATATATATATATATATATATATATATACTGGTGATTTGACCAGTGAAGAGGGACTGGAACTAGTAAAAAAAGAGATTGATGGGGACAAAAAAAGATGATCGGAATTAACACACCGCCCCTCTCTCAATCTGTCTATCTCTCCTTACCACCAGTTGGCACCAATCGTTTCCGTCACATAGATCTGCCTGGTCGCAGAACAGTGGTTCGCTCTGCTAGAACCGCTTTCTGCCTTTGCAACCAATCCATCACTGACATATGGAACCGGCGATGGTCACAGACCCCCAACCCCATTCCGGTCCGACCTGCTCGCTTCAATATAGACATATGAATGAATAGCAGTAGTCGACACGCAATGCTTCATTACACTGGTTCATTGAGGCGAACCCGACCAAACTTCTGACAATATTTTCATTAATGAGATTACTCTCCCCCGCCCTCCTAACAGACCTCCTCTTCCAACAAAGGCACTGTCCACTGGGAATCGAGAACACATAGCCAGCTCGGCCTAATACATTAATTTATTTCACTTTAATATACACTGTTCGTGTTTTTCAGAATTCAACACGGGGTGGGGCACTGCAGAATTCGGCTGTAAAAATTAATCCATCAGCAACGAACAAGCGACCAGCAGCCTTTCTTTCTTGTATCTGCTTTGGTGGGAATGATTGGTTCTCTGCGACGACGACGAATGGTTATGTTGTTCACCCTGTTCACCCCCACCCCTAACCCGACGCACCCACGCCCCATACACACTTGTTCCATCTTTGAGAAAGAAGATTGCAGAGACGTGGAGTGGAAGGGAAGGGCAAAGACTAGTGGTGTGCATGGAGGGGGGTGGTGGGGTCAGCGATGGTAACAGTGGCGAGGTGATGGCCGCGTGGGTGGGGGCAAATGATAATGAATCCGCTACGCTAATAAGCCGTGACGATTGCACGACTTCTTTCAAACTCACTGAACAAATTCAATCAAATAAGTCTCCCTTCCCGAACAATACTTCATCGATATTAATAATCTCTTCTTTTGCTTCCCATGTTTTTAACCAGACATCTATTTTTTTTTCCCATATTTTTTGTAATTCTTACTTTTTTTTTTCATTTACTTATTTATTTTTTCTATAGAGGATTTTTATAGTTGTCCTGATTGGGACTTTAATTCGGGTAAAAAAAAAAAAAGAAAAGAAAAAAAATAGAAATAAAATAATAATAATAATAATAATAATAATAA
>OY744523.1:52232758-52245258 GCA_963556195.1 Sepiola atlantica | reverse complement strand
TGCCCTGATGAGAGAGAGAGAGAGAGAGAGAGAGAGAGAGGGGTGGAGAGGGATAATATGTAATGCCTTTTCGAGATTGTGGAGTAAGAGTGGTGTGCGACTTCACAAAATGCTCGTTTAAGAGGATCAGATTTTTGATGACAATAGAAAGAATGGCGATCAAAATGATGGACGAGAGATTTTGTTCAGTGGGCCTCCACTCCCACCCCATCAGAAAGATTTAGGGGTGGCAGGGTAGATCCCGAAACTAGAAAGATATCCGTGAGCGAAGGTCAAGAGTATCATCCGCTCTGTTGTTCTCCGTTTGTCTAATCAACTTCTTCTGAATTCAGCGCCAAACACTAAAGCGACGGATTGCTATCTTTATTGTCGTAACCAAGTTCAATATCCCGCCCCGCCGCGCCCTTTCCAGCGTGCTCGGCTTCGCAGGAGATGATCCGAGATCATCGCACAGTTCATTAGAAAGATCAATGCGATTGACTTGTGACTGACCCACGAAGACCTCGATCTGATCGTCAAAATGCGGTAGTCCATTATTTTTCAATCCCCTATTTTAGGGGTCAACGCTGGTCTGGAAAATAAAATCTGTTCTTACTTTACACCCATAAATATTGCCCGTTGGGTCACATGGTAATTAAATGCTGCAATTGTTTCCTATTTATACATTGGAATTCTTTATTGAAAAAAAAAAGAAGGAAACAGGTTATAACACTAACGCCGTCTTGTTACTATTATAATAGACATAATAAAAAAAAACAAGTCTATAGTACGAATAAGTGTTCATCCAGTTAAAAAGTTGAATAAAAAAATCTAATTTTTTACAAATAATCAACATTATTTTCGATAGTTAGTATTATTCACAGCCTCATAACTCGCTTCCCTAATTTTGTCTTTTTGTCTTCATATTTAATGAGTGATGTTTCTGACAAAGGGGGAATAATTGCTGTTTTCTGGGTCAAAATCTATCCATATAACACTTTTCGTTGGTTAATTTTTGATCTTGACGTCGTATTTGTTTAACTTTTACATCAAGTGGCTTCATGCCTTGTCTGGGGCGATTTCCATTAAAAAAATGATCATTGAGAAAATTGATTTGATTAAAGCGATGCAGCGGATAGTTAACGGTTGTCTTCTCTAACATTTGGACAAATACGCTGTTTGTTAGACATAGGTTTAATATAATAATAGATATTACGGTTAAGCTAATCAACGTTCGTTTCCCTAGGGCGTTTTCCCTACATATTTCACTCGCACATTATACATGCTAAAATATTACTTAGTTTTGGGATTGAGTTATGTTTGAAATAAATCCCATTTTAATTGTTTTAATTGGTCCTTATTTGCACTTAACTCGCCAAGTAACCCATGTCTTATAAGTGCCTGTCTATCACGCTCACCCCTTTCTCTTTTGATAACCCCTCATTGTCTATAACTCTCGCTTTTGTATCTCCCCCCGTTTATTAACAGTTGACGCTAATAAAACTAATTAGACACTTAAAATTGGAATACTTCATTATAAACACAAGATTCCGCCGGTCTGTGGGACGGTCCTGTGCAGTGCTAGGAGGTCCACCCTCCCAGGCTTTGCCTCCCCTTTTTGGGGAGGAGTAAGTTTATTGCTTACTGCCTGAGGCGCCCCTACCGGGGAATGCCGACGGCGCTGCCCAGGCAATTTTTTATGGCCAGAGTGCTCACCTTCTCGGGCACTGGCTTTTCAAGCACCACTTTCCCGACCCGACCTTGGGTCACATCTTACCTTGTGGCAGTAAGATAAAACTGGCCTTGTGCCTAACCTCCTGAAGAGGATGTAAACAATAATATCACCACAATTAGCAATACTATTTTATCCGGTGAGAGAAAGAGATAGAAAGAGGCGGTAGATATAGCGAGCAGAAAAAAAGACTAGTTTTGAATGTTGTCGTTATTTTTGATTAATTTTAACTGGCTTGATAAACTAACTTTTCCCCTATTCAAACAATCTCGTCCAAATTCAACGGGTGAACCAACAGGTCACATTTTGTCTAGTATTGATTTAAATGCAAATTATACCGGACTACCGGAAAAGGATTCTTCTTTAATTTTTTTTTTTTTAATTTTTTTTTTTTAACAAAAACCGTCTTTACTTTTGATGGAGTAAATTTCCCTATATTGTTTATTTAGCCATGGTTGCTTTAGTGCCACCTGCTCGGTTGTTGGTCCCGAACAGGAAAATGACAAGACGGACAGGCGGGCGTCAAGTCGGCACCCAAAATAAGAACAACTTTCCCTCTGAAAGGCCTGGCTACAAAATGGCGAGCTGAGAAGCGTGTAATGAGAATTGCAGAAGGAGCTTCCGATTGCTAAATCGCCTCAAAGACAAACCGACCGTCACTCAAACTCACATTCAATTGCACTCAATTGCCTGACGTATTTATTAGTGGCTTCAGCTGATTGGTTGGTTTTTACCTTTAATGTCCACTTCCGGTTTAGGAGGAAAAAAGGAAAGAATCGCCATTGTGCTTAGTTTTCTTTAACAGAGACTTGCTTTCATTAACGTCCAGAACCCAATCCTTTAGATCTAAACAACCATTTAGATTTTGTTAGATTTTTTAAATCTATAATAAGTTTAACCATTAAGATATACGTCAAATTTCCAATATGCATCGATATAAAGAATTACTGACCCAACCTATATATAATTCTCAGACACTTTTTGCACGAACAAAATATTAATATTCTCAGTGTTTACGCTGATTTATGACGTACATGAAAATAACCTTATATGTATTTTGGTATTATGGAAGCCGTGTACCTTGTGTTAATAATCCTGGAAATAAAAATGAGATTCCACTGTTTTTAGCCGACCATATGTAAACAGCCTGATAAATAAATTTAAAAAATATATAAATTTAAATGTAACGTAAAATAATCACCCACTTCCGAACCACTCGGCGGTAATCACCCGCTCCCGGACGAGATAGCTAAAGAATCCTCATTTTTTTACCCGTGGGTAAAGTCTGATATGTAACTTTAAAGTAAACTAATCTTTAAAGAGTTGATGCTTCCCAAGGATTGCCTCCCCTCTCTTAATATTTTTATTTCATTAAAAATATCTTCGAATTAGTATATTGATTAAACACAAAATATAAAAAAAGAATCATGAAAAGCTTACACGTTCAGTTTTTAGCGGTGGGTTCAGTTTTGTATACAAGTTAAGCATGAAATAATCTCCCTCGGTTAAAATTCCGAAAAGCGTTTGGAAACGGTATCAAAATAAAGTAGCTGGAACATGTTACCTTGAAATGACAGAAAACTGAATTAGTCATTCTTACACAAATCTTCTTTAAAATCTAAAAACTTTGCCTAAAAGATAATAGTCCGAAAATATTTTTTCTCAAAAAGTAAATTCAATAAGAAAAAAAAACTTGTAGAGAAATTTTCCTTGCTTCTAAATTCCGCCAAGTTTATAAAACTAGAAAGAACTGTGACCCGTTGGGCCACCCATTGATCTCGGGTTAGATGATTTATATCAGAAAAAAGTGAGTTTGCAAAGCCACTTGTATTTTTAAAAATTAAAATTGTCTTCCTTTTTCTTTCAAATTTCAATATAAATATTCAAAGATGTGATCAATTTCCTTATTGAAAAGGCCCCAAGACAGCGCAGCAACATCGACCGTACTATATTTCAATTTAAACTATCGTTTCTAACAACTTGACGTGTTTTTCGGAATTTACGGTGGATCTGACCCCGCGGGGTTAATACCAATAAAATGAAACAGAAGAAAAAATTAATAAATCTAGCTTCTGAAAAGATGTATTCATCGAAATTCTTAGTAAAAAAAAAAAAAAAAAAAAAAAATGATTTTATCATTTAAAATTCAACCATTTCTTTGTTTTTTTTTACAAATTTCAATATAAATATTCAGACACGTGGTGCTTCATGATATACAATTATATAAACATAAGAAACAGTCTACGCGGATCAACCAACGTTTCAACGTTAACACGTCTCATCGGAACTATAAAATGAATTAAGAAATTAAAATTGAAATTATCCCAAAGAAATCAGACAGAACAAAATCTGCCAGTCGCGAATTAACCTTATTTATTCTTTCCACGATTAGACGGTCTCTCCCATCTACCCCAATACATTTGCCGGGCTCATGTACATTTAACCTTCGCGCAATGTGTAAGGCCTTATTACCCCCATCCTCTTTCCGTCCTCCTTCCCCTAACCTTCAATCACCCAGACAATACGCATACTTATATCTACCGCATATATATATATATATATATATATATATATATATATATATATATATATATATATATGATTAGTTGTATTTACACAGACATGTACAAAATCTGCGACACTGGCATGTCGATGTTATTGATCAACAGCTATTATAAACTGAGATCGGATTCTAACTCTGCCTCATGAGATCTCAGTTTATAATAGCTGTTGAACGATAACATCGACATGCCAGTGTCGCAGATTTTATACACGTCTGTGTAAATAAAAATAATCATATATAAAAGCTCTATTTAATATTGATCACTTTTTATAAACCCGATGGAAATTCTTTGGATTACTACCCTGTGGATGTTTTACCTGGATTATTGTATATATATATATATATATATATATATATATATATATATATATATATATATATATATATCTTCCTTTGTAAGATAGTGAGGAAAAAAACAGATGGATTCTCGATTAAGAGATTCAAAATTCAAAATTGAGAACGTAAATATTTTTTTTCTATTAAGTACAGAAAATCTCTCTCTCTCTCTCTCTCTCATATATATAGTAATAGACAAAGACTTAGTGAGAGATCGGTAATTTGTTTAGTTAATTACAAATTACGGCTAATCAAAACAAATAACTCAACTCTAAAACTGAGTGTGCCAAGTTCGAAATAGTTAATTCCACAGAAATACTTTCACTTAGGATGTTCACAACCTTCACGTGGTCCAACCTGAAAGATGTCGGGGAAACCAATTCTAACAATAGAATCAGCTGATTCATATGAAATAAATGAATGAACATTATATATATATATATATATATATATATATATATATATATATATGAATGAATCTCCTACGATACAACATATATTGTTTAAACGTTCTTAATTTTAAACTTAATGACATTTGAATGCGCCAAAATATATATACGTGTGTGTTTGTGTGTGTGTGTGTGTGTGTGTGTGTGTGTGTGTGATATTATGGTTTAAGTTGGAACACATTTCAAAATTGAAAGTTTAAAATTCCGTTCGCTGGCAAAAGTTTTAAAGAGTTACCAACCAATCTTCTAGAAGAATTATTATACAAGCGAATGGTCACAATGCCTACGTCCGGCCTTTGGGGAAAATAATGGACACGAACTCCCCGGAGACCATCAGTTTGTGTAAGGAATAATAAGACCGTCCGTCTCTTTCCTCTAACCATGTGACACTGACCCATCAAGTGACCAAGGATCTACACAGACATCGCAAGTCTTTAGACTAGAACAGGCTCTTTTCAGTCAAGACATTTCGTGTAGAGATAAGAAAAGGGAGGGGGATATGAATAGCGGGTTGAAGTGAACTTTTGGCTTCTCGACTTGATCTGAGGGTCTCCAAATGTCGGTTTTCTAGAGAAGCCTTAACATACGATTCGGTAAGGGAAAACGGATACCAAACCTGTGTGAACAAACGTTTGTTTCCTAAAGGCTTTTTTTCTATTCATTATAATTACACAAAATACATACAGAAATATTCTTTAGTTCTGGGATTAAGCTAACTTTAAAAAATAAAATCCATTTAAATTATTCTATTTTTTCTCTCTTATTTCATACCAACTGGGATGAAACCCTGGCACATTATTATTGTTACGTCTGGTTTGCTGAAAGGGGGGCTGCATTTTTGTCTGAATGGGGTGTGGTTCGGTCCTGTGAGGCCATTCTCTCGCCCAAGAATCACATACCGGGGAATGTTTATTTACTCCTCGCGGAGTTAGGCATAAGGCCAGTTTTATCTTACTCCCACAAGTAAGATGTGACCCAAGATCGGGTCGAGCAAGTGGGGTTAAAAGCCAGCGCTCGAGAGGTGAGCACTCTGGCCATTGAAAAATTGCCTGGGCAGCCCCGTCGGCATTCCCCGGTAGGGGCGCCTCAGACAGTAAGCAATAAACTTACTCCTCCCCAAAGAGGGGAGGCGAAGCCTGGGAGGGTGGACCTCCTAGAACTGCACAGGACAGGCGTGCAGTATCCATCGGAACAGATACTACACTTTGATCTTAGCCAAAAGGCCCGGGTCTGTTCCCGGCTATTTTTATAGTGCCTACTTGTCGGGACCGAATGCTCGCTCTCTCACACACGTTAAACTGATTTTAATTTTAATCTTGCTGCAAGTCGGGGGCAGGTAAAATAATTTACACCGTATTGGTACGTTTAAAATAAATACTTTTAGTCACGGGTACATTAATATCTGTATTATAATTGCAGTGTTTGTCCCTCTGTCGGGGTTTCTCTAGGTATAGAGGGAGGGGTTATAGGGTCTAATGAAAAAGATAAATGTACAAAGAGAGCATATATGTATTGACTTTGAAGAGTTGAAGATAAATAAAGTGTTTGGAAGGAGGTTCTTGAAAGAGATAGGGGAGGGCGAGAGAGAAAAAGAGAGTGGGAAGAGGGGGGGCGAGGGAAGTGATATCCAAATAAAAGGTGCGTGTGGGGAATGATGGCGTCTAGAAAAGGGTCTGTTCGCACCGAAGTGCTTGGGGGTCAGTATCCATGTCTTCATGCTGGGCATGTTTGAAGGATCTAAGGTTTCATCGACACGGCTTTAATGGGTTCGGACTTCAGAGTGAGCAACTTTCTCCCTATCTTTATCTCCCCCTTCATCACAAGCTCTCTCTGTCTATCTTCATCTCCCCCTCTCTCTAACTATCTCTCCCCCTCTCCCTCTCATGATGATGAGTGACACAAATCGAATGAACATGTGTTGGTCATCTTGGCTGAAAATTCCAACAGAAACGGGCAATTAAGATAACGACATAAAAACGAAAGAGAGGAGGAGAAAGATGGGGAGAGAGAGAGAGAAAGAGAGGGAGAGAGAGAGGGGAGAGAGAAAGAGGAGAAGACAGGTTGGCTTGTTCGCCAATGTCCATTCTAGTACTCTTAACTGACATCAACCGAATCGGTGAATTTCAACACCTGTTGTAAAGAGGAACATTAACACGTCTACATGGAGTTAATGAAGAAAACATCGCCATCTTTTATACCTCATCTTTTTCTTCTCTCCTGCGACCAAGCGAATGAGACCAACCATTCGAATTTCGTACAGAATAAAACCAACTATTTATGTGTTTCCTTTAGTGGTCAAACATTTGTAAATTGCCTTCATACGTGGATACATAAGAATTAAACAATACTCACACACACACCCATAATTATTTAATAATAAATGTTTAATTATTATCTACATACATACACGTTTCATCCTGACGGAATCATCAGTGTGGAGATAACCGTTCATGGCATTCGAACGATTCGAACCCCGGAACAAGAGGCAACTTTAACGCAATTCCGAGCGAGCGAACCAATGACGCTACATTTAACGGCTACGGACGTGATGAGAAATAAATCCTATTTATTTGTCAATGGGGCGGACAACTATAGTCAGCCGTCATAACAGTGTTCAACATAAAGGAACTTGTATATATATAGCTTAGATTTGACCGCTTTTATTATTACTCATTAAAGGTGATACAAATCAGTATATTATAATAAATATTAATTATCATCTACGCACACACACACGAACACACGCATATATATATATATATATATATATATATATATATATATATATATATATATATATATATATATATATATATATATATATATATATATATACAGGGTGGGTAAAAATAAGGGTCCTATTTTTAAAAATTCATAACTTTTTTATTTATTGATTTTTTAAAAAAATTTTTTAGAATAAGTAAAGGACCTCTTCCGAAGCAAGCATGAGCCGTATTAGCCCTAAGGAACGTACCCTCATTTAGAAAACATTATTTTTGCTTAAAAAACTCAAAACAGTGTAAAAAACAATACTTTAGTTTTTGTAAGTTTTAAGAAGTGTTTTTCAGCTAACATTTGTTTTGTTTATTTCAAAAAATCTCGGAAGGGTCAGTCTACACACACATAAAGTTTGGTGAGTTTAACTTTTATTTTGTGGAAGTTATTCAAATTCAAGTTATTCAAATTTAAAGATAGGACCCTTATTTTGGCCCACCCTATATATATATATATATATATATATATATATATATATATATATATATATATATATATATATATATATATATATACGTATGTATGTATATATATATATATTTGTATAATTGGGCAACATTCTTTCTCTTATACATGTTTGATTAAACAGGAGTGCCAACCTGTGCTTATTCAGCTTTTGATCCGTTTTTTCTAATCTTCGTACGACGGATTTGATGTTATAATCCAAGGAGTGTAAGAAGTCTCCGTGTTTTGTTTTTCGTCAGGCGGTTGCAAAATGAAATAAATTGGTGAATCTATCAAGAGGGCGCTCTTTTAAATTATTTCAACAGCATTCAATACACCTTAAACCCCCCCCTCTCATAACGGGAATGGTTGATGTTTGTTTTATTAATGCGTATAAACAATGCTTCCATTATGGGGAGGCGAACACGGCAACCCGAAACCGCCAGAATGGATGTGTCATTCGTTAAAATGTACCTAAATTCGTTCTTTGGGATGCCATGCTTGATAAGATGTTGGTATATGGAGCTTTGAGGGGAGGTGAGGTGTTGAAATAATTTAAAAGAGCGCCCTCTTGATAGATTCACCAATTTATTTCATTTTGCAACCGCCTGACGACGACCGATGTCGGTCGAAAACGTTCGCACAAAATACGGAGATTTTTTACACTCCTTGGATTATAACATCAAATCCGTCGTACGAAGACTAGAAAAAAAACGGATCAAAAGCTGAATAAGCAGAAGTTGGCACTCCTGTTTAATCAAACATATATATATATATATATATATATATATATATATATATATAGAGAGAGAGAGAGTTTGGATTACCTACTAGACACAATATTCGATTATCTTCGTCTCTCTGTACAAAGGGTTGTCAGGACAACCTGTCATCAGGCTACTCCACTCTGCAAGTAATCCCTGACTAAATATTTAAAAGAACATAGTATTCAAGGCCCAACTGAGATCACTCGGCGTGGCTATACACTGGCTTATACTAGAAATGGTGCACCATTCTCCAGGTAATGTTGCCTCAAGTAACAGCATTAAGCTGGATACTCCACCAGACTAGATGAATTAGTATCCTTGAATCCGGTAAGAGCAAGAGACCACAAGAAAGATATACTATAACAAAGTTTACTAAATTAATATTTTCTTTTTACTGACTCATGTTTGACAGGTAAAGAACAAATTAATGGAATATTCGAATATCTATATATCTCATATAGAAATCAAGTGTTAGCTCCAGGAAGGAACCCCTTGATTTCTGAGAATTTCGACTGACGTAAAATAAAACAAAAATATATATATAGGAAGCTGGTCACATCTTTAGAAACATTGTTTTTGTATGATATTTTTAAAGAAATTTGAAAATCACAAGAATGTATTCTTTTTTTAATGGCTAATAATATTTTCGAGCTATCCACAGACAGCTGTTTTGCGGATTTTAAGTGTGGCTGCAGATGGGAAGTGTCTTCACGCCGAGAATCGAAACCCAAAACCAGATACCTTCTAACTGATCAGCAGTGTCAGGAAGCTTACCACTCCGCCATGATATCTCCTACTAACCTCAGAGGTGTAATCTTGTGGCAAGAAACTGTGTTCATGGATATTCCGTTCTTTACAATGGTGGTAGACCGAAGAGTTCTTGCTGTGAAAGTGAAGCTTACTTGTAGAAAATAAGATTTGTGCCATACTTTTCTACAAATGTATACAGTTCTTGAATTTAATAAAAACACAAAAGCACGACATAATGTACGAAACTTTATTCATCTTTTAATAGTTTTATACAAACATATATAACTATTTATAGTAATCTATATACTAGAGCGTTATTATCCAAGGGAGATAATATTCAATAAGCGGCTTATCTTATGACATAACGTATTACGTTTAGTATTTTATACCATGTTCCACTATGGGAAAGTTTCAAGTTCAAAGGCTAAGAATCAATTTATTTTAGTTGGCCGCTTTATGCGATATTAAAAAAAAATATATAAAAATAAATAAGAACTATTACGGCGGTGGTGGTGGCTGCGTCATTGTGCTCGTTCAACCAAGATTCGAGACTTCCCTTTTCCTTCTTCTTTTTTTTGCATATTTCCAACAAAGATTGGCCCCAGTTCGGTATCGTCCATCCAAGCGATGCCGGCAAATGTACGATACGCAGACTCCATGAACCGTGAAAGCGAGATAAAATGTGCGTCTTTAAAGGCGGCAGAGGTTAAAATAGCTGTAATCTAGCGATCGTGATTCGAAAGTTTTAAAAAAGGAGATAATCGTTTCGCCAGGTGTAATTGACTTTGGATCAGACGGGATCAGCTGTAACATGATCCAGTAAAAGAAAGTTTCGTAGTCGTAAGAATCTGCGATTTATTTTTAACAGTAACTGGCCAGAAATTTATCACAGAACACACTTATCACAAACATACACAGAAGTAACACGTATTCATTTTACAAAAATGTCAAATAATGCAATTACACGTGGATTCGATGTAGACTTATTTTGAAAAGGAGGTTTTACCCTCGGAATATTAGATAATAATGGACACCATATAATATACGATTGATTGAATATAAAAAACAGTAAGTATAAAATAAAATAAAAGTATTACATAATATATTGTCTCTTTATGTCTATGATAATCTCGTTTCTCACCCAGACATCCTTTTAATTCATCAGGTTGCTATACATTTACATTGCACCGTCACATCATCTATTAAAACTCACCTATACACTATGCGTAATGCTTTATTCAAATTACAACATCCATATATTTTTATTACTTATAAGTTACTAGCCATGATCGTTAAAAGTCACTTGAGTATAGGGTTAATGAAATGGATAGATTTTTAATTGAATGGTTATGAATATTATGAGAGGATTGAAAATAGTAAATGCAACGGACATAATTTGATTGACTTATGGGGACGGTTTATGACAAGTGTTTTACATTAGATGTCTAAATGACCATGTAGCAATTTGTGTCAACCTGTTCCACAGGTCGGGAGTTTTGGAAAAAAACAAATTCATGTTCATGGATATTCCGGAGGAAAGAGGATGAATTTATTTGCAGTTGTGGTAAAAAGACAAGTTATTGGTGTGAATGTTTTTTAAGGAAAGCGACCAGAGATTAGAGATCAATCGAGCACGTACCATCGAACTACAGATAAAGTAAAAAAAAAGATTAGCAACGTCTATTCTGCGAGAAGAAAGTCTGAAGAAAAAAGTGGTCATCCTTCACTAGATGGCGAAGTTAATTTTGTACTCTGTCAAAGCAAAGTTGCATAGGTCACACCGGTATATGTCGGGCCACTCGGAGACCCCTGAAGTTTTTAAAGATTGTGCTTATGATCTATTAACTTACGTAGACGGGTATTTCAACGACTTTCGATGTGAAAATAACTAAAATAGCTCTTAATGAAATACATTTAAGAACCGTTTCTGAACAGGGGTTCCCGGGAACCCTACGGCTTTGCAAAATGTCTCCAAGAATTCCGTAAGAATGCACTTTTGAATTTTTATTTAATCTCATATAGGTTATATTACAAAACACGTCCAATATATTATTGGTAATTGTAATCTCCTCCATTCTCTATAATAAAGACCAATGTGTTTTTATTTGTGATACATACATATATATATATATATATATATATATATATATATATATATATATATATATATATATATATATATATATTAGAAAATGATAGTTTTAATCATCCGGACATCACACAAACAGTTAACACCACTCTTGCTGTTATGTAAGATTTTATCAAAAATAAATAGTAAGCCATATTTCGTATTCGATTCATTGTTTTTGTTCCTAACAACTTGCATCTTACCCGAAATTTGCATTGCCCACAGCCTTTAAAAACATACTACTAATATATATATATATATATATATATATATATATTTGTCCCGTCACTCAAACTTTAGCGAGAAAAAAATATCAGCAGAACCAAACCATTTAAAGTGTTTAAGGGAAACAAGAAAGCTAATACAAGTCCGACAAATGCCGCAGTCTTTAATTAATTCGAACAGAAATCCTTCACTCTATTTCCACAATGAGCCGTTTTTTCTTTGATATCCTTTTATTCTTTGTATGCACAGTGATACGTTTTCTTCTTTATTTTTTAATTTATTTCATAGTTTCCAGTTTTATAAGTTTTCTTGTATTGTTTTAAATTTCACCGAGTGAGACGTTATTTTATAT
>OY744523.1:52220258-52222758 GCA_963556195.1 Sepiola atlantica | reverse complement strand
ACGAGGACGAAACAAAAACTAAAGACGTTTCTGTCAAGCGGATGTTAGAGTCGTATCTGATTTATGACAGATCATCGAGTATTTGGAGGCGCGGGATGGAGTAGGGGTGGGGAACGAAAAAAAGGATAAAATAAATCAATGGAAACAGTAAAAAATGCTAAGTCTTGAAAGGAAGAGAGAGATACAGTGAGAGGGAACAGAAAGAAGAAGGAGAAATATAGTGAGGAGGAAAAAGAGAGTGAGGAGGAAAAAGAGAGTGAGGAGGAAAAGGGGAGTGAGGAGAGAAAAGAGAGTGAGAAGGGAAAAGAGTGAAAAGAAATATAATTAAAAAGAAAGAAAGCGAGAAAGAAAGAAAGTGAGAACGAGAGTGAGAAAGAAGAGAGAAGAAAGAGAGTGAAGAAGAGTGTGAAAAAGAAAGAAAGTGAGAAAGAAAGAAAGTGAGAAAGAAAGAAAGAAAGAAAAGGAGTGAGAAAGAAAAGGAGAAAGAAAAGGAGTGAGAAAGAAAAGAAGTGAGAAAGACAGGAAGTGAGAAAGAAAGAAAGAGAGAAATAAATAAAGAGAGAAATAAGAAAGAAAGTGAGAAAGAAAGAAAGTGAGAAAGAAAGAGGGTGAAGAAGAGAGTGAAGAAGAGAGTGAGAAAGAAAGAAAGTGAGAAGGAGAAAGAAAGAAAGAAAGTGAGAAAGAAAGAAAGTTAGAAAGAGAGTGAGAAAGAAAGAGTAAGACAGTAAAAGTAAAAGAGACAGAGAAAGAGAAAAAGAAATAGAGAACAAGAGAAATAGGGATGAGGAAAGAGGGGCAAATAAAGAAAGAGGGACAGAGAAAGAGGGAGAGAGGTAGTCAGAGAAAGAGAGAGACGGGAAAAAGGGAAGAGAGAGAACATGTGTTTGGGGATCGCAACGCTGAATGGTTGGCTTTATCTAATAAAGATTTTGTTCAAGAAAGATCGAACTTCAATATTAGCGTGAATAGAAAGAAAATGGATGGGAAGAAACAGAGTTTCATATAACATCAAATCATATGAAAGATTGCGGAAGATAACGAAAGTTTCGTTCTATCGGTTTTACGCCATATCAACCCTTTTTATGCCATTTGATGTCGAGGCATTAAATGGAACAAAGGGGCCAACCGCAAGATATAGAAGACAAAATAGAAGTAAAAACACCTGTGACTAATATTTTGTTTCTTTTTATTAAAAAAACTTTATCGAAGTAATGAAAATAACGTCTTCATGTTATTTACTGCTGAGTATGGTAGTTTTTGTAGACGATTAATTGTAGAAAAGTTGCTATTTGCCCCACAACACATCCGCTGGAAAGAATGAGAAAAAGAGAGAGAAATAAAGAAATATGAAGATAGAGACAGAATAAAAGGAGAAAGAGAGAGAAAGAAAAGGTAAGAAAGAAAGTATGTTCTCTTCCTCACTCTGTCTGAGATAGCGAAAGGCAGAGAGAGAGAGAGAGAGAGAACGAGAGAGAGAGAGAGAGAGAGAAAGAGAAAGAGAAAGAGAGAGAGAGAGAGATGGAGAAAAGGCAAGAGGAAGAGAGAGATAGAGAGGGGGGAGATAAAAGAATAGAGAGAGATAGAAAAAGAGAAAAGGTAAGAAAGAAAGTATGTTCTCTTCCTCATCTTTCTGGGTGAGAGAGAGAGAGAGAGAGAAATAGAGAGAGAGAGAGGGAGAGAGAGATAGAGAAAATGCAAGAAGATGAGAGAGAGAGAGAGAGAGAGAGGGGGAAGAGATAAAAAGAAAAAAAAGAGATAGAAAAAGAGAAAAGGTAAGAAAGAAAGTATTTCTCTTCCTCATCTTTCTGGGTGAGAGAGAGAGAGAGAGAGAGAGAGAGAGAGAGAGAGAGAGAGAGATGGAGAAAATGCAAGAAGATGAGAGAAAGAGAGAAAGAGGGGGGAGGGGGAAGAGATAAAAAGAAAAAAGAGAGATAGAAAAAGAGAAAAGGTAAGAAAGAAAGTATTTTCTCTTCCTCATCTTTCTGGGTGAGAGAGAGAGAGAAAGAGAGAGAAAGAGAGAGAGAGAGAGACATGGAGAAAATGCAAGAAGATGAGAGAGAGAGGGGGGGAGGGGGAAGAGATAAAAGAAAAAAGAGATAGAGGAAGAGAGGGTAAGCAAACGGTGAGATAGGATAACGCGAGATTTGGACGAGACGATCTCATCCGCGCATACAAACATTAAAGATCTCAGCCAACAATATTTTTTGTACGACAAGAAAATCAATTCGGATTCGATTGTCTTCTTCCTTTAAATCTTGATTTCGAAGGTTTTACTCGAACGGAGAAGGCCGCCGCTTAATCTTCAAGTCGGCCTCCGATGAGTGATTTTCGAATTCAATCTTGTCATCTTATGAGGCCTTAATCTCGAATACATTTTTCGCCCGATGAACGGGTCGTCGTCTAAGTCGAAAAATCAAATACACACCAAAAACAAAATAGAACTATAGACATGTACGCTCTCTGATCCTCAGTTCAAAATTAGGTTTTCACTCAGTAGAAG
>OY744523.1:52157758-52215258 GCA_963556195.1 Sepiola atlantica | reverse complement strand
ACGCTCGTCAGGGAACAGAGAACCCTCAGATGGATGGAGCATCATTGATGATTTTATCAGATGGGACCTTCGCCTCTGTTCTATCAAGGGGTCTCTGTTCACTTGACGCCACTGCCACGATTCTATGGGTGGCAGAAATTGTCCGTCTACTATTGCTCAGTGGAGAGGGGGAAATAAAAGCGAAGATGAAACGATGTACAACTTAGAAAAGTATAGCGAACCTTTAAACCGACATATATATATATATATATATATATATATATATATATATATATGTGTGTGTGTGTGTGTGTGTGTGTGTGTGTGTACATATTCGGGTTCCTTTGTAGTGTATTTACTTTAAATTCGTTTTGCTTTTCGTTTTAATACTATGCTGTGTTTTTCTACAATATATATTTTATTTCAATCAAAGGGAAGTAACTATGTATGTATGCATACAGAGTTACATCTCTTTTTATGAAGATGGCGGACATTGGAAAATAATTCCGACTCGGACAAAGTATTTTCTGGAAGGGATTAGATAGAATTACATTCTTAACAACACGCTGCAACGATCCACAAGAAAAACTGGTGAACCAGAATCAAATATTGATTTCGTAGGAAGCAAAATATGAAAATCAACTTCGGAACAAAGCCGAATCAAGACAGTAGACATTGCACACACAAATGGATCGATATCTTTGAAGATAGAGTTTTATAAAAATAAGTAATAAATGTGGCGTAGCTTAAGATATTGCTGCAATTTCACAGGATTTCTCGGCGTCAGAATGACATTAATGATTTTTTTTAAGTCATTAATTTGAATAAAAATGCATAGAGAACATGTATTTAAATGAAGAAATATTTCTGCGGATAAAAATACACCGTGAAACTGCAGTAAACCTAAGATAAGCCACATTTATTATATATATATAAGATACTTTTGTCGCATAAGACTTTTTACTCTGAATTATTTGGACTACTATTCTCATTTTAGTTGTTATTTTCACAACGTTTCGGCCGATGTAACATCCAATTATCTTCAGGTGAATCTTTTCGAACTTCGGAATCTTTATATCGGACCCGGGAATCTAGACGGAATTTCGAACTGAACTCTTTATTTAATCCATAAGGATAAATTGTTCATATCGTCCATGAAAATATGTGCTTCAGTTCGAAAGAGCAAACATGAAGATTCGAAGTTACATCGGCCGAAACGTTGTGAAACTAACAACAGATATGAGAATAATAGTTCGAATATTCGAAATAAGACATATAATCAATTATTTTAATTTTACAACGAAGCATGTTTAAAAGAAGGTTTGTTGTCTACATATACCTCATATTTATTTGTGCAGTGTTCGTTCCTTGGAGCCAATTAGTGTGTCGTGTTTTAAGTATTGGGAATAATAACAGCAAAATGTTGCCCTCCACCATAACATAAGTGCCATAACATAAGTATGCTGCTTTTTATATGTTGTACCATTTTTTCGAGTAGTTTTAGAGCCTATGAGTTACAAAAAGTAGAGAACTAATGCTATAAATATGCAACTTTCATACAGATACTATCTATATTTTGGATAGCAAAAAGCACATTGTTTTTAAATATAGGATGATCCTAAAATAGACACCACGTGTAATCGTTAGTAAAATAGATAATCCTGTTAGCAATCCAGCCACATTAGATACAAGTCAACTACACTATGCCTGAGAAGTTCATCAAGTTTCAGTCACGAATGTCCAATAGTTCATCAAGTTTCAGTCACGAATGTCCAATAGTTCATCAAGTTTCAGTCACGAATGTCCAATAGTTCATCAAGTTTCAGTCACGAATGTCCAATAGTTCATCAAGTTTCAGTCACGAATGTCCAATAGTTCATCAAGTTTCAGTCACGAATGTCCAATAGTTCATCAAGTTTCAGTCACGAATGTCCAATAGTTCATCAAGTTTCAATCACGAATGTCCAATAGTTCATCAAGTTTCAGTCACGAATGTCCAATAGTTCATCAAGTTTCAGTCACGAATGGCCAATAGTTCATCAAGTTTCAGTCACGAATGGCCAATAGTTCATCAAGTTTCAGTCACGAATGGCCAATAGTTTTAGTTTCATCTCTATTCAATTCTACTTCAGTGATCGTCTCATTAGCAAAACGTCTCATCAAAATGAGTGTCACACTCACCGGAACTCAACCTCCCATATTTTTATCTGTGAAGTTATCTCTAACATGATTTTTGTCAAAACAATCCCAAGACTATTCCTGGATTAAATAGCGCCATCACAATCAACACCAAGGCAGTGGCAATAGAGGAGTATGACAGAGTTATTGACTATTTTGGACGATGTATTCATGAGGTATGTTTATCATTAAAAGGAAATACAATAAAGAATGTTGGAAATGCATCACCGAAACTTAGTGGACAAGTCAGGCATACACTGAAGTTTATTTGTAGCAACCATGGTGGCATTACAGAAAGGCTTGCGAATTCGAGTAATTATGCAATATATATATATATATATATATATATATATATATTAATTATAAAAATTAATTATTAAAGACAATATATGTATTATCATATATCATCAGATCCTTTTACTTTGTAGTCTCCTTTGAAGATTCAGCTCAATGTTTGTCAATTATTGATAACAGAGCAAAATATAGAGCAGTTTTTTTTATTATATTCCAATAACCATGGTTTGTTTTATTGCTTTTATTTTTATCTTTTCACATTTCCAAAAATTCCAAATTTCTGTGAGATATATTTAACGGTCCGTTTCATTTGTTTTGTTCCAAACAACATTTGTATGTCAATATCGTCTCTGCAACATTACAAAATCATCAGAAAAAGTTCACAAATAATAAGAGTTCTTAGATTAGAGTGTCTTGAAAAACACCCACATCATACATCAGTTTCATTTTAAGGTGAAAATAAATAAAAGAACACACAACAATTTTAGAGCAAACACTCACATGTGTGAGATCAAACTAATCAGCCAAACAAAAATAAAAGTAAGAAAACAAACCATGGTTATTGGAATATAATAAAAAAAACTGTTCTATATATATATATATATATATATATATATATATATATATATATATATATATTTATATATATATATATATATACAATTTTAGTAATTATATATATATATATATACAGTTTTAGTAATCATGCAATTATATATATATATATATATACAGTTTTAGTAATCATGCAATTATGTATATATATATATACAATTTTAGTAATTATGCTATATATATATATATATTTATATATATATACAATTTTAGTAATTATGCAATATATATATATATATTTATATATATATACAATTTTAGTAATTATGCAATATATATATATATATATATATATATATATATATATATATATACAAGGTCACCTTTAAAACGTCACCTTTTGACGTTATGAGTTGTTGCTAAAATTTCAATACACATTATAATATTCTCTTAAGATTGACAGATGAACTGTAATTTTTTTAATCCCAATCTACCAAGAAACACGTGTAAGAATACAAAATATAAATAAAAGGTTTCCTTTATATTATAATGAAAATTGGAATGATAAACATTGAAATAAATAAAAAATAAATAAAAAATTGAAGGAACTTATGAAAATGATGATTTTGGATTGATTTTTGCATGGTCATTGAAATGGATCAATATATATATATATATATATATATAATATATATATATGCATATACATATTATTTTAAAAAGCCGTCATTAATGATAGATTGGGTAGACTAGTTATTTCTTTGTGCCTATCAATCTTGATAAAACACTATACGAACATATAACTGCACATACTTAAAAAAAAGCAGAAACATTGTCTCATTATTTAAAAACGAAGTTCTTAATAAGTGTTATTATTATTATTATTATTTAAAAAATCTCATCTGAAAGCACCCAATAATGTCTTATAAATCCATTCTTGATTAACAGTTACTGCGGTCATTGTGTTTGAATAGGTAACCCTAGAATCGGGACGGTTAAAGGACACTTCATCGTACCGGCATATACGTCGTCGGTTTGTTTTTGTTAAAAAATGTCGTTAAGTACGTCTTTGTTTGTAGTAAAGAATCCAAAGCCTTGAATACATCTTAATTCTTAGAGAATTATGTTTTCTTTTTTTCTTTTTTTTTCATCATTCGCTGAAAGACAAAAAAGGTTATCCGCTCGACAGATTAAACCCCACCCATTTCGGCTTAAGAGAATACAACAAAAAAGTCCCGGGAAAACAATATATGGAAACATGTTTCGTGAATAATGTCAAGGGGTAGTGCAACCCTTATATGAGTTCGGCTGATCCGCAATCCTTTTTGTCGAAGCGATTGTCGCCTTCTTTGAAGCGTCTCGGAAGTAATCACCAGAAAGAAGGGATCTTTCTCCTTTTTGTTGTTGTTGTTGTTTTTGCTGTCGCGATTTCAAAGACGACCAGCTGATTGAAAAAGGTCTTCGACGGCAAGCAGGAGGATGGAGGGGGCAAGTTGTAATTTTGTGAGGGTCCAGAGGAATCAACGTACCAATAGAGATGGGAATGGAAAGAAGGGACTCAATGTGTGTGTGAGAGAGAGAGAGAGAAAGAGAGAGAGACGAAGAGAGAGAGAGAGAGAGAGAGAGAGAGAGAGAGAGAGAGACGAAGAGAGAAGAGATAGTAAGAAATGAAGTTATTTTGGACGTGAAAGAAGATTAAGCTTCGAATAAGTATTTACTGATATATATATATATATATATATATATATATATATATATATATATATATATGTGTGTGTGTGCATTATATATGCCTGTATGAGTTTACACATATATGCAAGTATGAATGTGCATATGAATATATATATGTATAAATATATATATTTAAGTGTATATATGTTTATCTATGTATGTGTGCATTATATATGCCTGTATGAGTTTACACATATATGCATAAATATAAGTATATATATGAAAGTATGCATATAAATATATATGTATAAATGTGTATATATATGTATACGTATATATATATATACATATATATATGTATATATATATATATATATATATGTGTATACGTATATATATATATATACATATATATATATGTATATATATATATATATATATATGTGTATACGTATATATATATATACATATATATATATGTATATATATATATATATACATATATATATATGTATATATATATATATATATATATATGTATATATATATATATGTGTATATATATATATATGTGTATACGTATATATATATATACATATATATATATGTATATATATATATATATATGTATATGTATATATATATATATGTGTATACGTATATATATATATGTGTATACGTATATATATATATACATATATATATATGTATATATATATATATATATATATACTAAGTTATGAAAATATATTCATGGCAATTAAGCTACATAGACGCTTCCGCGTTTCATCCCCGAAAGGAATCGTCAGGCTAAAATACATTTTTGCCTGACGATTTCCTCCGGGGATGAAACGCGAAAGCCTGTATAGCTTAATTGCCATAAATATATTTTCATAACCTACTACCTACTTACTACCATGAAATGATAATAATAATAATATATATATATATATATATATGGAGCAAGTGTACAATAAGCCGATTTTTAAAAAGGCGCATGTATTTAGTTTATTTATTAAAATGACTTGCGTAATCTTCCGTTTTGCCTCCTCGGGCTAGGAGCAAAGTGTAGTATGGAAAAATCCTTCTAAACTGAGGTAAGATCCAGAGTGGCCCATTTTTGGGAAGCTTGATTTTTCCCTACAAAACGGAACATTACTTAAGTCCGGCAATAAATATTTCATACCCCCCCCCCATTTCTGCCCTCCTGGGGAGGCAAGTAAATAGTGATACAAAAACATGTGACAAAACATGTTTTAAACGAAAACATGTTAATATTTTATGTTAAAAGAAAAAAAAAATTCCGAAATATAGAAGCACTGCATTTATTAAAGTAAATAAAAGGTTTAATTACAAGTTGTTTTGTAAATAGCGACCACGTGTATTGCGAGGTCAACCGGAAAACGAACCGGAAGACGCCGGAACATCTTCCGTGTTTTGTGTTAATGAACTGGAGTCCTTATTGTACACTTGCTCCAAAAATATATATACTTATATATATATATATATATATATATATATATATATATATATATATATATATATTAGGAGACAGAAAGAAAAAGGCGAAAGTGGTGTGATTACAGTTTAATGTAACAATGATCTCACTAACGTAAGTACAAATAACTAATAAGAACCTTATTCACTATCACACATTAGTAAACTAAACAGAAGCATATATGCGCATATGAATGTATGTATATGTATTTATACACATATGAATGTATGTATATGTATTTATACACATATGAATGTATGTATATGTATTTATAAACATATGAATGTATGTATATGTATTTATAAACATATGAATGTATGTATATGTATTTATAAACATATGAATGTATGTATATGTATTTATAAACATATGAATGTATGTATATGTATTTATACACATATGAATGTATGTATATGTATTTATACACATATGAATGCATGTATATGTATTTATACACATAGGAATGTATGTATATGTATTTATACACATATGAATGTATGTATATGTATCTATAAACATATGAATGTATATGTATTTATAAACATATGAATGTATGTATATGTATTTATAAACATATGAATGTATGTATATGTATTTATACGTATATATATATATATATAACATAGTTCACCCCAAACAAGGCAAGCCGCTACTGTAGACGTAAGGGACTACTGAGAAAAAGAGTGAGAGTTTTTTTTCTTAGTGGAGGGAAGAGTCAACCTGTGCAGCGAGATGTCTGTTTACATTAGTTTTAAATTTCTGCAGGTCAGTAACGTCAGGAAAAACAGGGAGCATGGAGGGAATACCAGAGTCTAACAGGACGAGAAAAGAAGCTTTGGAGTAGAAGGCTCTCCGGAATCTGGGGATGTCCACAGTGAATGGATGGGATTCGGCAGATTGTCGGGTTGGTCTAGTGAATTTGCGTCGTGGGGGGCACCAGAGCAGTAAGCTCATCAGAGCATAATTTATTGAAGTACTAAATATATATTTGTGTATATATTTTTTCTTATGTTTCTTATTTTGTTCTTATGATATGTTTTTTTCTTATGATATATTTTGTTCTTATGATATGTTTTGTTCTTATGATATGTTTTTTTCTTATGATATGTTTTTTTCTTATGATATGTTTTTTTCTTATGATATGTTTTCTTTCTTATATGTTTTGTTCTCATGATATGTTTTGTTCTTATGATATGTTTTGTTCTTATGATATGTTTTGTTCTTATGATATGTTTTGTTCTCATGATATGTTTTGTTCTTATGATATGTTTTGTCCTTATGATATGTTTTGTTCCTATGATATGTTTTGTTCTTATGATATGTTTTGTTCTTATGATATGTTTTGTTCTCATGATATGTTTTGTTCTCATGATATGTTTTGTTCTTATGATATGTTTTGTTCTCATGATATGTTTTGTTCTTATGATATGTTTTGTTCTTATGATATATTTTGTTCTTATGATATGTTTTGTTCTCATGATATGGTTTGTTCTTATATGTTTTGTTCTTATGATATGTTTTGTTCTTATGATATGTTTTTTTCTTATGATATGTTTTGTTCTTATACTTATGATATTTATTTCGTTGCCTATTTTCATGTTCACTATTGTAGTTTTTTTTATCTTCAAACTATTTTAATTTGTCCGTGTTTTTACCATCTACTTTATTTGATTTGTGATTTATTATTTATTATTATAATTCATTTATTTATTATTGATTATTATTTTTTATTAATAATTATTATTTTTTTATTATTGATTATTATTTTTTTTATTATTGATTATTATTTTTTTATTACTTTTATTTTTATTATTGATTATTGATTATTATTTTTTTATTACTTTTATTTTTGTTGGTCACACGATTTATAAAATCGGGAGACCTATGTTTTGAGGCATTTCCGTCCGTCCGTCTGTTCGTCCGTGTGTCCGTCCGTCCGTCCGGGTTTTTCTCAGCAACCATCCATTAAATTTCTCTGAAATTTTGCATGAAGTTGTAACTTTGGTCAGGTTAGAAAGTGACATTCTCTGATTTTTGAAAAAAAAATCTGGTTAGCCCCCCCCCCCCCGGGGGTCAAAAGACCCCGAAATGGCAAAAAATGACATTTTTTGCCCCATAACTTTTCATCCATCCATTCAATTTCTCTGAAACTTGACCAAAATGTGGAGGCAATTGTTCCTAATAGAAAATAAGTATCGCTGACATTGGAAAACATCTGGTTCGTGCCTCCAGGGGGTCAAACGCCCCCTAAAATGGCAAAAAATGACCCTTTCCTCCCATAACGTTTGATCCATGCATTCAAATTTTTTTTAAACTTGGCCAAAATGTAGAGGCAATTGTTTTGGATATAAAATGAGCATACTTGACCTCAGAAAAATTCTGGTTCTCGCCCCCAGGGGTCAAAGGGGGGTCAAAAATGCCCCAAATTGCCTAAATTCATTGCATTTTACACTCGCCACATCGAGTCACATACAGAGGGGGACCACGCATGCGCGGCTTGTTTATCTTTCGACTTTATCATTCTGTATTTAGATATTATAATTTGCTGTATCCTATATATTTTTATTACTATGATCATTATTAATCTGGCAGATCGAGTACTGTGAAATTGCATGATAAGAGGTTCGGTTTCCCCATATTGACCGGATATACGTGTTTTTGTTTTTTAAATAATACTGAAATACAATGTTTTTCTTCCTTGACTTCTGTATGTGATGTTATAAGGGGCGCCGATGAAGAGACATTTTGGAATCTTCGAAAGCATAATACAAAATAGCATTTTCCAAATTGTTTTAGAAACGATCGTACGCCAAATATCTGTTGTGTTTGAATTCTTGGAACTGATATAAATAATGTTCTAATTTGGTATATCTAAACTTACTTATATATGTAAATTGTAATCGTTTTCATACGCACAAAGAAAATACTTATTTGAATTCCACTTTTATCTCATTGCGAAAGTCTCGCTATTTTTTTTTCGAAGGGACGAGGTCATCATCATTATTATCATTGTCGTTTTTGTCTTTATTGACAGGATGCTGATCCAATGAAGAAGGATCTCTTTTTGCCTTAAAGGATCAACTCTCTCGGCAAGAAAAGAGCAAACTTCCAGCTCAGAAAGAAAGTTACCTCCCCTTGCATCATTTCACTTTCCTTCCTTCACGTTTACCTGCCGCCTCCACTCCCTCCCTCCTCCTCCCATCTTTCGCCACCATTCATTCCCGCTTCTTCGTCTGCGACCAATCTGTCTATTGTTTATTGTAGCGTCGCTGTTGCCCGTTTAATGTGGGTACTTAAAGCGTAGAGATAATTTCAGAGCGAGGCTGATCTGATTAACCCCAGCGAAGTATTCCCAGTGTTTATTTTAAATTTCCTCCTAAGTCCTGATTAATCTGTCCGCCCTAAAGAAATAGAAAATGAGTTTCCTACTTTGCAGTTTTATTTTAAATGTCAGTAATCTGAATCAATATCGTTTGATTAATTCGATATTAAACGTAATTTAATGCGTTATATTTGCCCCTTATAGTTCATTTAAATTGGTAACACACACACACACTATATATATATATATATATATATATATATATATATATATATATATTAAATTGCAAAATTTATGACATCATTTAAATGTTAAGTATAATAATCAAGCTCCGAAACATAACATATAACAATGTTTATCCCTATGTACGCACGCTTCAAAAATCAATTTTATTGTCACTATTACATCAGAGTAAATTTGAAAAATGTTTATGATTTTCCTCATCAGCATATCGACGTAATCAATGTATGTATATATATATATATATATATATATATATATATATATATATATATATATATATATATATATATATATATATATATAATTATTTTTAATATTTAAAAAAAAGAATTTTATTTTTTTAAATATTAAAATTAAAAAAAAAATATTTTAATTTTTTTTCAATAGGCGTTACCCGGGATGCAATGAAGTATTTGAGTTTTATATCCTTATTTGTTTGACTATTCTTTTTTTAAGTTATACGGTAAAGAAATACACTCTCAGTTGGAAAGTTGACAACTATTCTATTCTTAACGTAAGAATGAGTTACCCCCTTTGCTTATTTGTATATTTAGCTGATTATTTAAACATTTTACATATTAGCAGTCTTCTCGGTCTGACTAAGTAAGCTTTTAAGTTAATTGTAGAAAAACGGTTATTATATTGTTAATAACATGGTATAACAATAAGAAATGAAAATTTGCAAGTCGGAAGCAGAGTTTGACTAGTCTGCTTAAATTCTTTTTGGGGTATGACTTTGAAAACTCGACGAAATAACTGTTATATGTCATATATATGTGTATATATTTCGCTACTTGTTTTTATGCCACTTGTGTTTTCCTTGTTAATGCCGTTAAATAAACGGTTAATTATGATCACAGAGATGGGAATTAAAAAAATTAAAAAACAAAGGTGAGAAAAATGAGGATCGTACAGAATTCGAATGTGTGCTTCAAAAAAAGAGACTTCCTGAAGTGGGTTTTTATTTTTTATTTTTTTTAGCTCGTTGGCCAAGACGACATACGCGTTAGGTGATTATTGTCTGGGACGCAGTCTCGGTTTTTTCTTCTTTGTTGTTTCCTTTGTTTATTCCCAGCCCGTTGATGAAATTAACCGTTTACTTAATGGTATTTCACTGTACACGAGCGTCAGTAGAAAAAAAGCAGGGAAATGCGTACTATAATATCGCAAATAAATTACAACACCTGTTATATATATAACAGGTGTTGTAATTTGTTCTGCTTTTATATATACAATATATGACATTTTTATATTGACAATATATGACATTTTTTATATATACAATATATGACATTTTTATATATACAATATATGACATTTTTTATATATACAATATATGACATTTTTATATATACAATATATGACATTTTTTATATATACAATATATGACATTTTTATATATACAATATATGACATTTTTTATATATACAATATATGACATTTTTTATATATACAATATATGACATTTTTTATATATACAATATATTACATTTTTATATATACAATATATGACATTTTTATATATACAATATATGACATTTTTTATATATACAATATATGACATTTTTTATATATACAATATATGACATTTTTATATATACAATATATGACTTTTTTATATATACAATATATGACATTTTTTATATATACAATATATGACATTTTTATATATACACTATATGACATTTTTTATATATACAATATATGACATTTTTATATATACAATATATGACATTTTTATATATACAATATATGACATTTTTATATATACAATATGACATTTTTATATATACAATATATGACATTTTTATATATACAATATATGACATTTTTTCTGCTTTTAATTTTTCCTTAATCTTAATTCTTACTGTCATGGTGATTGAGCATTTTGTCACCACTTATCAAAGCCCAAAGGCCACTCGAGGATAAGGGTTAATTAGTGTCAGGTGGATGATGAGACAAACCGTAATGATTGGTAATGATGGTGGAGGTTTGGCAGCATTTGATTATTTAGGAGGACTTGAATACGACAATGTTGTAGTCAGCTGAGAAGCAGCCCCGCGGTATTTAGTTCCACAGACGGGTAGCTCTAGGAAAGAAACTTTGCTCATGTAAGTTTCATCTAGTTTTAGGCAGATAAAGGGAGGGGGAACGAGAAATTATTGACCGTGGTTGTAGCTAGATGAGTGAGAAGGCATATTATAAGATGTTACTTTACATTTCCCTGATCATATTTATAATATGTATTTATCGATTGTGATGATTGCACTGAAAGTTACAGAGTTTAAACAGGACGTGGAATTTTCACGGGCCCCACTACGAAACGTCACTCTACATGAAAATTCATGGACTCTATAAAAAACAGGAGATATGAAGATGTGTCTATGTGTTCGTGCTTGTATGAAATATAGGTGTGCGTGTGTGAGAAAGAGAGAGAGAAAGAGAAAGACAGACAGGATAAGAGAGATAGAAGGGGAGAGATAGGGGAAGAAGAGAGGGGGGGGAGAAGAATCATTTGATTATTAGACAGATATAAAATAATCCTTTTTGGTTTCACCAGGTGATAATGTTGTGAATCAGAATGGTGGCATTCCTCAAGAGACTTACACATCTCGAAATACAATAGCAAAAAAAAAAGAAAAGACATGAAAATATCGACAAAGGAAAAGAAAAGATTCCTCAAAGTAAATAGATAAAAAAAAGGAGAAAATAAAAGATTTCACAACGTAAATAGATAAAAAAAAAAAAGATGAAAAGACAAATAAACTGAAATCGACTTACCTGTCGATGATAACGGGATCTGACGGCGTTTCGTTTCTGTTTCCACAACTTTTTTTGTCACAGCATCGACTGGAATCAAAAGAAACAAAAAATGAACGAAATTAAATAAAAACGTCGAAATTAAAAACACTCACCAGAGCCAAACAAAGACGCAACATTTGAAACGAATGTCTCTCGTGTTGCTTCGAATTCTCCAAGCTAATCGAGAACAGCGAAAACTTGCAGATTACTCAAAATGTTGTTCTATAATTATTTATTTATTTTCAAGAAGAACAATTTTACGGAAATATGTATTCATTTACAATATGATGATAGTCTAGGTTTTTATATATCGATATATATATATATATATATATATATATATATATATATATATTTGCATTCCCCTCTTTGACGGGTGTAGTTCCGTAAACACAGACTACATATATAATTCTGTTGTGTATGTTCTTTAGCCGCTTATTTGTACATGCTCCAGAGAAAAAAAAGTTTTGTTCTAATTTACCGATTTTTATATTTTATCCGCTCATCCGTTTTCTCTTTACTTAGTAATATCAATACGGTAGTAGGAGTGACTACCCCCTTCTTAGTAATAAATCTTCGCATGAAAAAATAAAAAGGGTAAACTTTACCATTTTGGAAGTGCGACCTAAAAATCGCCCCATCCCCCCAAAACAACTGAAACAAAGCAAGATAAAAAACATTCAATCGAGAAAAGAATTGTTCATTCAGCATGGACGCTAATAATATGTATATGAGGGTAAATCCCTAAACTATTGAACTTATTATAAATTATGGGATACGTATTCTAGGCAACACTGTGGGTAACGTGAGCACTTTATTTCTTTGTAAACTTTACCACTTAGGAGATACCCCTACCAAAATTGCACCCTAACTAAGAGAAAAAGTTCAAATAAAAAAAATAACTAATTCTATACATATAATCTATACATGTCCTGGGACGGGTATTCTCCAAGTATATATATATATATATATATATATATATATATATATATATATATATATATATATTAGTAGTAAGTTTTTGAAAGGCTGTGGGCAATGCAAATTCCGGGTAAGATGCAAGTTGTAAGGAACAAAAACAATAACAATAAATCGAATACGAAATATGACTTACTATTTATTTTTCCTTTTTTTCCTAAAATCTTACATAACAGCAAGAGTGTTTTTAGCTGTTCGTGTGATGTCCGGGTGATTAAAAATCACTATTTAATATTTCGGGAAAAGAGACTTCCCTTTTTCAAAAATAATTAAACCAGAAGAAAAATTTCTCCGACTGTGTAGAGAATCCTACAAAACAAAAAGGGAAGTCTTTTTTCCCGAAATATTAAAATAGTGATTTTTAATCACCCGGACATCACACGAACAGCTAAACACACTCTTGCTGTTATGTAAGATTTTAGGAAAAAAAGGAAAAATAAATAGTAAGTCATATTTCGTATTCGATTTATTGTTATTGTTTTTGTTCCTTAGAACTTGCATCTTACCCGGAATTTGCATTGCCCACAGCCTTTCAAAAACTTACTACTACTATACCCAGCAATGCTTCAAGCAAACTACCATTCTCTACTAATATATATATATATATATATCTATAAGAATTAAGGCATGCAAATCAGTGAATATGAAGAGCTAATGATAGATTTTGGCATAAGAATGACTTTCCTTGAATAGGTCGATTAGCCAAGAGTGAGATCTATAAAAACATTAGAGTTTGACCGGCTCATTAGGATTGATACGCAAATCAAATTGTTTACGCTTCTCTCGCGATGGCGTCAAGAACGGAAGTGAATGTTTGCGCATGCCCAAAACGTTATTAGATCGTGCCAAATCATTACACATAATGGCGGATAGAAGAGTCGGTCGCCTGCCACAGTTTCACAGCTGAAATTTGATCTTGAAACGTTCCCTATGTGTTGTTTGACTTGCAGAGAAGCGGCGTTTGCATTAATTGCATTGGGAAGAAGTAGATTATTTGAAGAGTAAATATTTAGCGTAAAATAAACAGTATTTTCGGTATGAGTTGACGAGCTGAGTTCCCTCTTACATTTAATGAAAGACAAAACGAGAAAGTTAAATAGAAGAGAAAAAGAGATAGAAAGAGAGAAAGAGAGAAAAAGAGAGAGAGAAAGAAAAAAAGAGATAGAGAGTGATAAAAAGAAAGTGATAGAAAGAGACAGATAGAGAGTGATAGAAAGAGACAGATAGAGAGTGAGTGATAGAAAGAGAGAGAGTGAGAGAGAGAGAGTGAAAGAGAGATAGAGTGATAAAGAGAGTGATAGCGAGAGATAGAGAGTGACATAGAGAGAGAGAGAGAGCGGCATACAGAGAGAGAGAGAGAGAGATAGATAGAAAGTGAGAGAAAGAGCGAGAGAGAGAGTGAGAGAAAGAGAGACAGAGAGAGAACGCGAGAGAGAGAAAAAGAAGGCGAAAAAACGAGATATGCAGAGAGATAATGAAAATGACAGGGGGCAAACAGAAAGAGTGAAATATAGTGACAAAGATACATAGGGGGTAGATATATGGGATACACACACACACACACACACATACACACACACACACACACATATATATATATATATATATATATATATATATATATATATATATATATATATATATATATATATAGGGAGAGAGATATAAATGGATACTGAGAGAGGAATAAATTGATGAGAGAGGAATAGATAGATAAAAAATGAAGAGAGATAGATAGATAGATAGATAGACAGATAGATAGAGGGAAAATAGATAAATAGATAGATAGATAGATAGATAGATAGATAGATAAGGGGGAGAGAGATAGATGAAGAGGGATAAATTGATAAATAGAGAGAGATATGAAGAAGAAAGGAAGAAAGATGGAAAGATGGAGAAATAGAAAGATAGAAAGAGGGAGAGAAAGATAGCGAACTTACCTGCACATAATTTCGTGTGTTAATAGTACTCGACACATTTCGGGATTTTTATCCTGGCCTTCATATACAATGGCCTGGAAATAAAATTAAAAGAGCATATTATTGGATGAGATAAGACAATAACGAAAGAGAAGGGGAGAGAGAGGCAACAACGAAAGAGAAGGGGAGAAAGAAAAAAACGAAAGAGAGAGGAAGAGAGACAACAACGAATGAGAGAAAGAGAGAGTAATAAAACGAAAGAGAGAAAGAGAGATAAAACAACGAAAGAGAGAAAGAGAGAGAAAACAACGAAAGAGATAAAGAGAGAGAAAACAACGAAAGAGAGATTGAGAGAGAGAGAGAAAACAACGAAAGAGAGAGAAAACAACGAAAGAGAGAAAGAGAGAAAACAACGAAAGAGTGAAAAAAAGAGAGAGAGAGAAAATAACGAAAGAGTGAAAGAGAGAGAAAACAACGAAAGAGTGAAAGAGAGAGAAAACAACGAAAGAGAGAAAGAGAGAGTAATAAAACGAAAGAGAGAAAGAGAGATAAAACAACGAAAGAGAGAAAGAGAGAGAAAACAACGAAAGAGATAAAGAGAGAGAAAACAACGAAAGAGATAAAGAGAGAGAAAACAACGAAAGAGAGATTGAGAGAGAGAGAAAACAACGAAAGAGAGAGAAAACAACGAAAGAGAGAAAGAGAGATAAAACAACGAAAGAGAGAAAGAGAGATAAAACAACGAAAGAGAGAAAGAGAGAGAAAACAACGAAAGAGAGAAAGAGAGAGAAAACAACGAAAGAGAGAGAAAACAACGAAAGAGAGAAAGAGAGAGAAAACAACGAAAGAGAGAGTGATAGAGAAAACAACGAAAGAGGGAGGGAGAGAGAAAACAACGAAAGAGAGAAAGAGAGAGAAAACAACGAAAGAGAGAGTGATAGAGAAAACAACGAAAGAGAGAGAAAACAACGAAAGAGAGAAAGAGAGAAAAAACAACGAAAGAGAGAGAAAACAACGAAAGAGAGAAAGAGAGAGAAAACAACGAAAGAGAGAGGGATAGAGAAAACAACGAAAGAGAGAGAAAACAATGAAAGAGAGAAAGAGAGAGAAAACAACGAAAAAGAGAAAGAGAGAAAAAACAACGAAAGAGAGAAAGGGAGAGAAAACAACGAAAGAGAGAGAAAACAACGAAAGAGAGAAAGAGAGAAAAAACAACGAAAGAGAGAGAAAACTTGTGAATGTTTCAGAAGAGGAAGAAAAGAAACAAAGCGAAAAATTCATTTCCATCGGAAAACGCAGAAAACAACAAGAAATAAATAATAAAAACGAAAACAAAAAACCCCGCCTCTCCCTCCGCCCTAAAAGGAACAAAACAAACAAAAGCAAAACACAGTCCAAAGACAAAAGACACCGAGAGAAAATCATTATTATCATTTTTGTTAATATTATTATTAAAAGATCATCACGAAAATAACAATGACAGCAACGGATGCAACCGACGACAATGGGGCATTTTGGATGTCAATATCGTGTTTTGATGTTCTTGCAATGAAGTCGGTCTGTTAATGTGAATGTCACTGACCCTGTGTGGGGCTACGACAAACCCTTTCGTCCTTGTCTGAAATGTGCCATTGACGAACAGATCCGTAGGACGAAAACGAGTCGACAGATGGCTACCGACGCCTGGTGACTGGCGGCTACCTGCTCTACGCTTCCATTACGATAGGGGCAGGACCGGTGGCAGGAGGCGGGTGATGCAGGGTGATGCAGGGTGATGCAGGGTGCCACTGCCCTGGAAAGTCTCCAGATTTATTATAGATGGCCTTGTGTCGGTCACCATTTCAATTTCATGAAACTTTAATGAACAGGGTTTTGCAGCGGCGAATCTTGCCGAAGAGTCGATGGTTTTGGTTCTGTTTTACGACATATCAACCTCTTTCTTTTAGACTAATGTATCATTAATTACCAAAGCCAAAAGCCACTCTGGGATAAGGGGTCATAGAATTCTCAGTCGAATGATGAACAATACTATGAGGGGATTAGAAATAATAGGTGGAATGGGCAGAATTTGATTACTTAAAAGGACAGCTCGACAAGTATTTGTTAATATTGGACTTGAAAACGACCATGTCGCAGTGAGCAGGGAAGCAGTACCACAAATCGGAAGTTCTTGGAAAGTAACTTCGTTCAAGAAAGTCCCGTTTGGTTTTAGGTATATAGAAGAAGAAAGGAAACTTCTTCGCAATGTTACTAGCTAGACGAGTTCTTGTAGCGTTACCAACCTTTCTCACACATTCATATACACATACATCACCAGACGGAGATTAAACCTAATTATCTCCCTTTTCGCTACGTTAAGCGGCGCTAATATCGGCACTATAATAGCTGAAACACAGATATTGTCTCTTTTCCTTTCTCGCTTTATGCGCGCATAAAATCAAAGGTATGTGAGACACATTCTCATTTTCTTCACACACACACACACACACACACACACACACACACACACACACTTTGCGACATTCTTAGACCTATATACGTATTTTTACACACGCAATCCAACTGGTAGCAAACCTTTTCGAGTTCGCATTGTATAAATGATATTTCGAAGATATTGCTTTCGTTTTGTTCCGTTGTTTCATGTATTTGCTTGTACGATAGAATATATATGAAGGGATGCCGCCCCATTATCCACTGAACGTTTTACAGAGGAAGGGAAGACAGAGAATGACGCCCAGTCGAAAAACTTCCATAGAAATAAGGATAGAGTAGAGAAAGACTAGCAACGTCTCTTCGGTGATAAAGGAGCTGTACAGAAGAAAAGAGATCCTCTACCACTAGATTGCGAAGTCGATTTTGTACGCTCGATGTTTTCTGGATAAAAAGAATCAACGGTAAAGAAACGAAATGGTTCAGTTTTCTCATGCTTAAAACTTGAGATAAGATCCGGGTTTATCTCATCCAATTCGTTTCATTCAAAAAACGGGAGCTTGTAAAATTTGCCATATTAATTTCGATCACTAATAATGTCGTAACCCAATAAACACGCACGTGCCCGATACGCATCAAACATCTGCCTTACGCGGACTTTATTATCAATTTGTAAGACCACGTGACCAAGTTCATTTAGATATTTTCCGGACCCATTCCAGTTTTGTTTCCCCCCCTAATTTTTAGGGTGGAGTGGAGAAGACGAACATGTTACATTGTCAGTTTTCCAATCTCTTTTTTGTTTCGGGGTGAATAGAGTGGCGGGGAAAACGGCCCGCCATTTTTTTTTTTTTTTTTTTTTTTTTTTGCGAGATCAACCATCAACCCCTGTTCGTCATGATACACCTACAGAGAGAAGAACAAAAAACACATCTATTGCTTCGTTCGTGAAACCAACTCCGTTATTATTCCACACCACAATCTCGAAAACGCCATTTTATATCTTCCTTTTCATTCAATCGTCTTTCTCCGCCCCCGCGTCACCAAACCAGAACACGCACACGGGTGCACACCCACGCGCACGTCCACACACTTTCTTCTGACACATTTGACTCTTTCTTTTTTTCGGTCCTGACATTTTTCCGCTGACAAGCACAGACCGGATGCATTAATGAAATATTCAGAGCTACAAAGATACAAAAGCGAAGCAAGTTTCACGCATAAATTTCTAATTATGCCGCGGCCACCACGGCCGCCGCCGCCGCCAGCGTCATTGGCCGCCGGTTTCGCAATTGTTTGAAGTGTGCGCGCGTGTGTGCCCGGCAAGCCGGACTGTCAGCTCGTCAGACAGCCGTCGGTCAGGGATGGCACACCGATATGTGTGCAACCCGCGAAAGAGTGCGGCGCGGAAACCAAAATGCAAGGATATAAACAAAAACTGAATACAAATAAAAATAATGAAATCGATGGCTTCTCGCTCGACTGCCATTTCAATGGAGCCGAATGTAAAGAGGAGAAATTGCAGTTTGCTAATCTAAAAGAGAGCGCAAGAGAAAGAGAGAGAGAGAGAGAGAGGGGGGATCGAATAAGACAGAGAGAAAGAATAAGACAGAACTATAGATAGAGAAAGGACATAACAGAAAGAGAAAGAGAGAAATATGACACAGAGAGATATAACAAATAGAGAGAAATAAATCGAGAGACAGAGAAAGAGTGAGAGAGAGAAGAAAACGCAGAAATCGGGAGAACGAGAGCATGCGCGATTGAAGTAAGAAAAGAGTGCATAGAAATGGAATAGAGAGAGGGAGACAATGACGAAAGAGAGAGAGAGGGGGGGGGAAGATAACAACAAAAGAGAGAGAGAGAGGGGGGAAGACAGCAACAAAAGTTAAGAAGGAGACTAACACAAAGAGTGTTAGATATGTGGAGAAAAAGAGGAAGAGAGAAATGGGAAGAGAGAAAGGGTAAGAGAGGGAGGGGAAGAGAGGGAGGGGAAGAGAGGGAGGGGAAGAGAGAGAGGAAGAGAGAGAGAGAGAGGAGAAAAGAAAGAGAGGAAGAGAGAGAGAGGAAGAGAGAAAGGGGAGATAGAAAGGGGGGAAATAGAAAGGAGGAGATAGAAAGGGGGTGAGAGAAAGAGGAATAGAGAAAGAGGATGAGAGAAAGAGGATGAGAGAAAGAGGATGAGAGAAAGATGGAGGAGAGAAAGATGGAGAAGAATAAGATGGAAGAGAGAAAGAGAGGGGGCCTGTCTGGAAAAGGTTGATGGTTTGTAAAGAACATGGAAGGGAGATGTACATAATCTGGAAGCGGGTAGAGAGTAACTTTGTGCTTTTCATATTTGACTAGGAGGCAAACGACTAAAAGACCTCTTCAAACAAAGTCGGTCACACGGTTAAGGGGAGTCGGCATGCGTCCGTCGATGATACCCGTAGTGGCTCAAAGGCAGGTTTCTTCTGACCATTTGCAGGCTTCTGTATGCGGGAGAGGTTTACTGTCGTGGCTTACTTTTCTTAGTTCGTGTTTTCCATTGCCGGCCAAACCACTGCAAATAAACCACGTTGCATTTCGCTGTGCACTTTACACTGCGTTTGAAGTCACCGCAAAATCCCTCTAAAGTAGCAAAGTTCACGTGATGACCGGCCACATCTATTATAAATACACGTCGAGATAAATTGTTGTCCGCATATTATCGCCTTCTTTAAATATGACAGCACTTCCGGCGGAAGCAAGTGCATAACCTTTCACCAACATTAGGCCTAAATGTAATTTCGCAATAAACTTTTTGTTTTACATTTTGAAGATGACTTTTTGACACAGATTCGTACAGTACATAGCGAGCTAGAGTATTTGCTAGACTCTCCTCTCACGTTCTGCTGAATACCGCAAGTCCATCTTTTCTGGCCTCTATAATACGTTACTCATTATAGGCTTAACGGTACATTCGCGTTAGTACATTCAAACATGCTTACCTGTTTTGTGACTGAATCTATGAGTCTGACATAGAGATCTTGTTCCTGCCGTACACCTGAAATAAAAAACATTGATACATCAGTGCAGTTTTATTATTTATAGATGAAAAGAAAACATGAAACAAAAGTTTCTAGCGACTGAAGAAGGCCGGATAGTACAACGGTCCGAATAATGTAAATACATTAAATAAACATACTGTAAATATTTGATCTTCAAACGAACTAGCAGACCAATGATATACAAGTTTTACATCAAAATGGTACCCATCGAAAAAAATATGGCCGACAGTTGTAACATATTTGAAAAAATAATAATAATAATAATAATAATAATAATAATAATAATAATAATAATAATAATAATAATAATAATAAAAAAATGTTATTTGCACTCTTAATTAAGGCAAAAGGAATATAGAAACTGTTCCAGGCGAAAAGGAGTTTGTTCCTCTAAATGAGGAGTGAACAGATACTACACTTTGTTTCTTTGTGAGTATTATTTACTCCTCTCCAGGAGTTAGGCACAAGGCCAGTTTTATCCTACTCCCACAAGTAAGATGTGACCCAAGATCGGGTCGGAAAGTGGGGGTTGAAAAGCCAGCGCCCGAGAGGTGAGCACTCTGACCATCAAAAATTGCCTGGGCAGCCCCGTCGGCATTCCCCGGTAGGGGCGCCTCAGGCAGTAAGCAATAAACTTACTCCTCCCCAAAGAGGGGAGGCGAAGCCTGGGAGGGTGGACCTCCTAGAACTGCACAGGACAGACCCATAGACCGGCGTAAATCAAGCCCCGAAGGCCAAGACAATACCAGTCTATGGGGTGTAGTATCTATCGGAACAGATACTACACTTTGATCTTAGCCAAAAGGCCAGACAAAAGAATTGAGTATCAAATAGATTTGTTGTCACTTGACACTCCAGTATAAATCATCACGCAATTATAAAGCCGAACAGTGGTTTGCATGTTACATATTTAAAGTTCGAATCTTGTATTTCTGCTTTTTCCACACTTCATCCCTGTGAGTATAAAAGCTCTGAACATAACAAATAAAACAAAACGAAAGACGTCCTATAGATTAACAATCGCGGATGGCCATTGCGCAACCCTTGCTTCCCTAAAAAACTTTCCTTCCACAGGGTATCGATTATTTCTTGAGACAAAAGGCCATCATAATTACCACTACTACGAAAGCTGTCAATCTAATAATAATATCTGCTAGAACTCAATGGTGAACGGCTGATGCGAGAACGTAAAATCAGTTTCAATGGTGATCAAAAAAAGCGAAAAGAAGTGGAAACCTGCGGAGACTTATTGACAGTGAGTAAGACATAAGAATAACAGAAACTAAAACAAATAGTTTGTTTTTATGAACTAAAAAAGCTGTTTGAACTTGCGCAACCCTTGCTTAACGTTAAACTATTGATCCCACAAACACCGTTTCAAAGAGTATATTTTGTCTTTTGAGGCATAATGAATCATCATCACTACTATTAAAGCTCTAAATCAAATAACGGTCGTCACCAGCAAGAAATCAATGGTAAACAGCGGTTGCAATAACCCAAGACGATTTGAAACGGTTATCGAAAGAGTGCTGGAAATCTGGGAAGATATTTTGTTACTCAGACTCCAGTGAACACCATTGTTTATTGTCACTGATAATTATTAGGGGTAAATAATAATAACACGACTAAGAGGATAAAAGGACCGAGGAGGGATAGCACTATCCAGATATCAACTGGGAAGGAATTGAGGATAGTAAAATCCTGGTGAAGCTTATTGTCATGCAAATTACAGGGAAAAACATGGGACATTATCAGCAATAAAAAGCAGGGAACACTGTAAATCTTGGGAGACTTGCTGTCACTCTAATTCCAGTGAACACCACATGGTTATGCCTTTGAGCGATCACTTGGTAAGAGAGAACTCAGTAGAAATAATAATAATAAGAAAAAGAAGGAAGAGACTGAGAGAAATTGAAATCAAAGTGATCACTGAGATCATAAAAAGACGACAATGATCAAAACAGCTGCAATCTTAAGGAAAATCCTCGAATGCGGAAACCGACCTGCATAAGCTACGAATGGTAACCACTCACATGGAAGTTACAATAGGAAGAAAACAAATTCACACGAAGAACACTACCGTAAGAACCAAGGTACAACAACTGCAAGAAATATAAGCTGCCCCCACCCCAATAAAATTATGGCACTGGACCTGGCTGACACCACACAAAATAGTCGTAGAGGCTTAAGGATGATGGGAATATCGAGGAGGGACAGTATTAATCAGACCTCCACTGGAAGAGTGTAGAGAATACTGGGACCTTGGGAAGGCTTATTTCCACTCAAATCCTAAAGTAGCCAATGGTCGTTGCCAGCGAGAAATCAATGGTAGGCGGCTGTTGCGATACCGCAAGGTAATTCGAGGTAGTGATCGAAAAGAAGCTAAGAGTACTGGACATCTGGGGAGGCTTGCTGTTACTCAGATTCCAGCGGAACACCAATTGTTGGTGAGCAATCACTGACGATGACTTGTGTGTTAACTCCAAGTAAGTAGGGATAATAATAACAATAATAATAATACTAATAATAATAACAATAATAATAATAATAACAATAATAATAATAATAATAACAATAACAATAACAATAACAATAACGATAACAATAACAATAACAATAATAATAACAATAATAATAATAAAAATAATAATAATAAAAATAATAATAATAATAACAAAAAAACCCAATAAAACAAGTAATTTGTTTCTATAAGCTAACAATTTCGGTTAGTGATTACGCCACCCGTGTAACTCTTAATTTTCAAAGTATCGTTTCAGCTCTGAATCTAATGACAACGACAGCACCTAAAACAAATATGGTTTCCCTATGAACTAACATTCGTATACTGGATAACTTCTCGCATATTCACGTCATCTAGTTTACGCCATTTCTTAAAATGTCCGGCGTGTGTCTAATTAAGGTAGTGTTTTTTTTTCTTCGATCTTTTTCCAACCCGCCTTGTTGCTTGGTTAACCTCATTATCAGAGATAGCGTATACTCCGCTCCCCAAGGGAGCCTCCCAAGAAAACATGAAGGCAAGCCGAAGTCGTACTTACTCGATGCTGGAAATTCAACCTCCCATCCCTGCGATATCCACTTACGTTTACCCCCCCTCCCTCTACATCCTTTCACTTCCGTTCGACTAAATGGTTACACTTCCGTTACGTGTTTATGACAGCCATTTTTAATATGACGACATGTTGAAATACAAAACCTTCTGAATTTTTTGTTTTTTGATTTTCTGTTGAATGTTAGTGTTTTTTTTTCGGTTAAACATCAACTTGACGAGTCCTAATGAGAGAAATGTCGATAGAATAACGGAAAAATATGGAAATATTTATTAATTCGACTTAAAATGTGTGACTGTTATAAAAAATGTAAATTACTATTTCCATCGAAACTGATATCAACAAAATTATAAAAAATAAGGTAGAAAAGTTTCAATCTTACAATAATGGAGATATGGTGTCAGTGTTTAACCAGAACTGATATATGATGAAACCTGGCCGTAAGGGTTGAGGACATGGAGAGAAACAATACAAGCATGATACGATTTATGTGCATCGTGAGCTTAAAAAAAGATTTATTTTCATTTCAAATGTTGTGTGACTATTAGAAAAATGAGAATTATTATTTCCGTCGAAAGGGATAGAAACAAAATTATAAAAATTACGAACAACAAAATGAGAAAAGTTTATGATCTTAAAACAATGGAGATTTAATGTACGTTTTCAACAAAATCTACGTCGCATCTTTTTAAAGATAATAAATAACTTCTTTCTAACTAGCTGGGACACTGACCTTGAGGGGTTTATAAAAACAAAAACTCATGAGGAGAAACCTTTAAAAAGGTTTGATGTTATCATTTTTAAGCAAAATCAACATTTTTATGGTAATTTAATGCCGAAACACAATACCTAGTATCAACAATTAATTGGGGAGGTAGCGATTTATGTATAACACCTAAATATAGCCCACATTACGACCCTTTACGCATACCAGCTCTATTCTAAACTGCATAATGATCTATTATTTAGATAATATATATATATATATATATATATTATAAAAAATTATAAAAACTACCAATATATATTAATTATATATATATATTTTTAAACAATATTTCGGAAGAATACCCCATTATCAAGTTAATTAGAACAATACATTTTTGCCATTTGTTTTACTCTTTTCGTATCCATTGTTCCTGCATATTCGGTAAGAATTCCGCATCGTCAAAGCTGAACTTTATCCGTCGAAGGATAACGAACCATAACATTTTACTAATATATATATATATATATATATATATATATATATATATATCCAAATTATCTATGGAAAATCTACACATGAGGGGTACCAGAGATTTTCATGGTTTCATTGGCACGAGTATGCCTTTTCTGTTTAGAAAAGGCCCTTACAACCCATTAAAATCATCAGTTTGTCAGTACGTCTTAAAACGCTGATGAATCTAAATAGGTCGTAAGGGCTTTTTCTAAACAGTAAAGACGTATGCGTGTCAATGAAACCATGGTACATCTCTGGAATCTGTATTTTCGATCGAGAACTTCATTGATTTATATTCAACATACCCCGACACAAACACACACATATATATATATATATACTGTAGTGAAAACGTCAGCGTTTAATCTTAATATATATTAATATAAAGATAATGCATACCATTGGCGTACAGAAGCTGCAATCGATAATGAATCCCATTATTCGTTCTTTGACCATCAGCTTCCTGCAAAAGAAACGACATTGTAAATGTTATTGTAGATACATTCAATTGATTTCAAATTAAAGATTTAGTTACTTTTGTAATTGTCGATTTCTCGGTGCAGACAATCAGAAATTAATGCATATCGCAAGTAAAGCATGCAATATAAAAATGTTGATATTTAAATAACAATACACATCGTGTAAATATATATATATATATATATATATATATATATATATATATATATATATATATATTGCGTTGCAGCAAAATCCGATACTTGGCAAAAAGAAAACAAAATATGCAATACAAACAAGACTTGTATATGCAGAGATACGACTGTTTATGTAGTAACAGTTGAATTTACATACTACATTATTTTTCAATTGGGTCTGGATTTACGCCGGTCTATTGGGGGTGGTCGGTCCTGTGCAGTTTTAGGAGGTGCACCCTCCCAGGCTTCGCCTCCCCTCTTTGGGGAAGAGTAAGTTTATTGCTTACTGTCTGAGCCGCCCCTACCAGGGAATGCCGACGGGGCTGCCCAGGCAATTTTTAATGGCAAGAATGCTCACCTTCTCGAGCGCTGGTTCTTTCCCACTTTCCCGACCTTGTGTCACATCTTAACTTGTGGTAGGAAGATAAATGTAACCGTCGCCGGCGGAGATGACCATTTCAAGACGGGCGCGAAATGAGTCACATACTTTGGCGACCATGTCCTTGGCTATAGCGGCGAACGCTCGCACGATGGCAACTTAAGATAGTCGACCGTTAGGTAGGAACATTGTGGATCATCCACACCTGTGTCGTCTTGGCCTTGTGTGCAGGAGAGGCTGTTGTTGGAAGACGCAGGGTCGTCCGGCGGCGATCTCTTTTATCCAGGGCTTCACAATGCTTCTCAGCATCTCTTGGTTATATCGTTTACTTTATGTCAAGACATTTTTGAAATCACAAGTTTTTGTTTTAGAGAACGAGAGAGAGAGAGAGAGAGAGAGAGAGAGAGAGCGGAGAGAGAGAAATAAGAGGAAGAGATAGAGAGAAAAGAAGGGAGAAGAGAGCAAATGAAGGGGAAGAGAGAGAAAAAGAAGGGGATAAGAGAGAGAAATAGGAGAGAGAGAGACAGAGAAGGGGGAGAGAGAGAAAGAGATGGGGAGAGAAAGAGAAGGGGGAGAGAACGAGAAGGGGGAGAGAGAACGAGAAGGGGGAGAGAGAACGAGAAGGGGGAGAGAGAACGAGAAAGGGGAAGAGAGAGAGAAAGAGAAGGGGGAGAGAGAGAAAAAGAAGGGGGAGAGAGAACGAGAAGGGGGGAGAGAGAGAAAGAGAAGGGGGGGAGAGAGAAAGAGAAGGGAGAGAGAGAGAAAGAGAAGGAGGGGAAAGAGAGAAAGAGAAGGGGGAGAGAGAAAAATAGAAGGGGGAGAGAGAGAAATAGAAGGGGGAGAGAGAGAAATAAGAGGGAGAGAGAGAAATAAGAGAGAGAGAGAGAAAGAGAAGGGGAGAGAGAAAGAAATAGGGAGAAGAGAGAGAAAGCGAATGGGATGAGAGAGAGAAAGAGAAGGGAGAAAGAAAAAGAAAGGGGGAGAGGGAGAGAAAGAGAAGGGGAAAGAGAGAAAGAGAAGGGTGGAGAGAGAGAGGGGGAAGAAAGAGAAAGGGGGAGAGGGAGAGAAAGAGAAGGGGAAAGAGAGAAAGAGAAGGGGAAAGAGAGAAAGAGAAGGGTGGAGAGAGAAAGAGAAGGATGGAGAAAGAGAAAGGGGGAGAGGGAGAGAAAGAGAAAGAGAAGGAGAAAGACAGAAAGAGAAGGGGAAAGAGAGAAAGAAAAGGGTGGAGAGAGAGAGGGGGAAGAAAGAGAAAGGGGGAGAGGGAGAGAAAGAGAAGGGGAAAGAGAGAAAGATAAGGGGAAAGAGAGAGAAGGGGGGAAGAAAGAGAAAGGGGGAAGACAGGGAAGGGGGGAAGAAAGAGAAAGGGTGAAGAAAGAGAAAGAGGGAGAGAGAGAGAGAGAGAGAGAGAGAGAGAGAGAGAGAGAGAGAGAGAGAGAGAGAGAATGTCTCGCCGTTTAAGCTATCAGTTTACCGTGAGCTAATCTATTCGAATGAGTTCAAAATAAAACAGCACAACAATTCGATGAAACGCGATAAAAGGGATATTTCGAGACGACCACCTTACAACACAATTGCTGGAAATCAGGGAATGTTCCGCAGGTGCGGAAAAGACCGACAAAAAAAATTCAGATAAAGGCAATTAAAACGTTCGGAAAATGGAGGAAGGGCGTTGAAAAAGGAATAAAGGGGGGGGGGAGTGTGTCTACGTAAATTTCAACCGGCTTGAATTCAAAGTAAGACAAATAAGACAAATAGGCTCATTTTGTCGATAGTCGATACCAAAAGTAATACAAGAATTATGGAAGATTATTTGATTTGTGGCAGAAAATGTTTTCTATTATCAGCGACAAATAATAACATTACTTACAATTGTTTACGTGCTAGAAAAGGACGAATATAATTAGAAATTAGATCCAGAAAGAAACAAAGATTTAGAAGCAATTGACAAATATATTAAGTTTTATGTAAAAAGTGGCCAAAGCTGTTACCATTGTGAAAATAAGCAAAACTAAGAAAAGAGTCCATATATAAATGTCAGAAATGTTTGAGGTGGTATTTTAACTGAAGGAAATTTGTAAAATGAAATCTGTCCTTATTTTATGAATTATCTAATATTAATATTATATAGAGAGAAGTGGGCGTGACTTCCGTGATGCTTATTAGATTCATAGTGAATAAGTTGCGGTTAGAATAGAAAGTGGATGTGCTGAATAGTTGAGGTAGATCGTTTCACGCGCGTTCTGATGAAGTACCAGCTCTTCCGTAGACTTACCCAAGAAAAGGAAAGGGAGTATGCATTTGAAAAGAAAGGGAAAGAAAGGGTGAGACAGCAAGGGGAAGAAAAGGGGAAAGAACAAGGGGAAGAAAGAAGGGAGAGAGCAAGAGGAAGAAAGAGGGAAAGAGAGAAACGGGGAAAGAGAGAAACGGGGAAAGAGAGAAAAGGGGAAAGAGAATAAAAGGGAGAGAAAGAAAGAAAGAAAGAAAGAAAGAAAGAAAGAAAGAGGGAAAAAGAGAAAAGGGGGCGGAGAAGAAGAAAACATATAAACCATTTTGGGGTGTCATTTAATGACAACACAAAAAAACTCGTAGCTGGAAGGGGTAGGGGTAGCGAGTTTATGCCTTTACCAACAGATTCAACTGGATTTGTAATCGCCTAAACTAATTACATAGTCTCCGTTGGTATCCATTAGATCATTTATTGGCGGTTTTAGATTCAGCATACTACCAGAGGTTACTGGTACTCAGCGAGCATCAAACTCACTCGTAATGGCTTCCTACTAAACTCACTATCCAGTAGACAACATGGCTTCATTTTTTATATGCACGTGACCTATTTATTAAAAAACATACGTCACTTCCGTAAAAAGAGAAAAAAAAACATACAGGAAGTAAAGTTAGTCTCTGGTTTTTACGCCACTTCCGGACTGGCCACCAATCATAAACTCTGTTTATATTTCTCTTCTTTTTATAACAATGGCGTAAAACCAATCACGTCCTTTGTTGATTGAGACGAGATTAGAATCGACCAGCAAGGAAGATTCATTTTGCTAACCAAACAAGGTTATTTGCCCATCGCTTGATATTCGGCCCCGTCGCTGGCGTGCACGTCCGCTTCTTTTTACGCTGAGCGGGAAATTAATTAAAATCTAACGACTTATTGTATACTATATGCCCGATTCTTTGGCTTTTAACTACAGAGGCAGTGTACCAGCCGACTTCAGCAGTGTGCCAAAACAGAGCCCATATTTGCAAATGGCGGGAACCCATTTTGGTTACACGCAAATGCAATCTGCTACTTTCTCATGGCGATTAGAATATAAGAATAATTTCACTTCAAAACATTTTTGCTTGCGTTTGGTTACAATCATCTGTTTTATCTCCAGGATATTTCGGACTCGTAAGAATTCCGCTACAGCAGTTGCGCAGGAGACAATTCGTCAAAGCGTTTATTTTAATAAAGGGATTATTCATCAAAGCGTTTATTTTAATAAAGAGGTTATTCATCAAAGTTATTATTTTAATAAAGGGGTTATTCATCAAAGCGTTTATTTTAATAAAGGGGTTATTCGTCAAAGCGTTTATTTTAATAAAGAGGTTATTCATCAAAGTTATTATTTTAATAAAGGGGTTATTCATCAAAGTTATTATTTTAATAAAGGGGTTATTCATCAAAGTTATTATTTTATAAAGGGGTTATTCATCAAAGTTATTATTTTATAAAGGGGTTATTCATCAAAGTTATTATTTTATAAAGGGGTTATTCATCAAAGTTATTATTTTATAAAGGGGTTATTCATCAAAGTTATTATTTTATAAAGGGGTTATTCATCAAAGTTATTATTTTATAAAGGGGTTATTCATCAAAGTTATTATTTTATAAAGGGGTTATTCATCAAAGGTATTATTTTAATAAAGGGGTTATTCATCAAAGTTATTATTTTAATAAAGGGGTTATTCATCAAAGTTATTATTTTAATAAAGGGGTTATTCATCAAAGCGTTTATTTTAATAAAGGGGTTATTCATCAAAGTTATTATTTTAATAAAGGGGTTATTCATCAAAGTTATTATTTTAATAAAGGGGTTATTCATCAAAGTTATTATTTTAATAAAGGGGTTATTCATTAAAGTTATTATTTTAATAAAGGGGTTTTCATCAAAGGTATTATTTTAATAAAGGGGTTATTCATCAAAGTTATTATTTTAATAAAGGGGTTATTCATCAAAGTTATTATTTTAATAAAGGGGTTATTCATCAAAGTTATTATTTTAATAAAGGGGTTATTCATCAAAGGTATTATTTTAATAAAGGGGTTATTCATCAAAGGTATTATTTTAATAAAGGGGTTATTCATCAAAGTTATTATTTTAATAAAGGGGTTATTCATCAAAGTTATTATTTTAATAAAGGGGTTATTCATCAAAGTTATTATTTTAATAAAGGGGTTATTCATCAAAGGTATTATTTTAATAAAGGGGTTATTCATCAAAGTTATTATTTTAATAAAGAGGTTATTCATCAAAGTTATTATTTTAATAAAGGGTGGCCAACAGCAACAACAACAATCCCAGAAATATAATCGTTAATAAAATGCACAATCCTTTTTGGTATAAATAAACTCAAGTCTATGTCTATCCTGTCAACCAAGTTCCAGCCATAAGTATCCGACAGTCTTTATTCAATGATATGCGGGGACACTTTGGCGGCCGTCTTATCAGTAGATAGTGTGATCCTGAGCGGGCTTCACACTTACCGGAGCTTAACTCTTTGTCAGATTTTTATCTGTGGAGTTTTCTAAATATAATATCTATCAAAACAGTTTCCAGCCTATTCGAGAATTTAAGATGGCATGCAGTGCCAAGAGAGGAGAATGTTAGAGTTATTGACAATTGTGCATGTCGTATTTAGGTGTTTATCATTGAAGAGTGATAAAAAAGACTGTTGGGCATTCCTGACTGATCTTGGTGGACAAGTTAGGCTTGTATTAAATATGGTTGGATTTCTAAACGGATTTCGAATTTTATTAACGATTCCCTGTATGTTATGAGTACTTGAATATCGTTACTGAAACTCCTTTTCTTACATATTATTAAACACCGAAGCCCAACAGCTATTGAAGACCAATCATTGATCATACATTTCTATTTTACAAATTGCTAGGAAGGCGGAGATTTCGTCTTGATGCTGTTCCCATATTTAAAGTGTTAATTTTACATGAAAAAGGACATATTCGTTTTTATTTAATTATTTATTTATTTTTAACATAGTTCACTTTCAAACAAGGCAGACCGCCACTGTAGACGTAAGGAGCTACTGATAAATAAGAATGAAGGTTTTGGGGGGAGTGGTCAACCTAAATTAGGAGCTGCGCAGCGAGATGTCTGTTTACATTAGTTCTAAATTTCTGCATGTCAGTAACGTCAGGAAAGCAGGGAGGGAGTTCCAGAGTCCAGCAGCAGGAGGAAAGAAGCTTTTGGAGTAGAAAGCTCTTCGGCATCTGGGGACCTCCACAGTGAATGGATGGGATTTGGCTGATTGTCGGGTTGGTCTAGTGAATTTACGTCGTGGGGGTACCAGAGCTGCAAGCTCATAAAAGCACAATCTATTGAAGTACTTGTAAAACAGGCACAAGGAAGCAACATTACGGCGATGGGACAGGGGCTGGAGCTTGGTGGATAGTGAAGGACCTATCAAGTTGGCGACTCTTTTTTGTACCTTGTCTAAGAGGGAGAGACTAGTGGATAAAGCCCCAGCCTATATGTGGCAACAATACTCCATGCATGGGCGGATGGTGGCTTTGTAGAGATATAGAACAATGTCGGGTGTGAGAAGTTTTCTAGCATGGTAGAGGGAGCCCACATTCTTTGAAGCATACCGAATCCCAATTAAATTTTACCAAAGAGGAAATACAATTGCTTCTTATTAAAAGTACTCATGACAGACATTTATTTCAAGCAAATTATATATATATATATATATATATATATATATATATATATATATATATATATATATATATGAGGAAACCAAATTGGATTTTCACGGGGTTACCCGAGTAAAATACAAATACGTTTAATTCATAACCCTTTTCTGCTTTCTAACATTCATTTATCTTGGACTTAAATAACATTGAAGTTGACATATCAAACGCTGATTGTGACCAATTTTTTTTTTTTTTATTGTTCTACCATGTTATTGGCACTATAAGAACTTATTAGCTTCAGTGTGTGTTTGTCCCGCATGGATAATTGGTATTATTGAAACATTTTTCAATTATGATCGAAAAAGATCAGCAAGGGAAATAACTCATATTTTAATGGAAGACTATGAAAATAGACGTCTCACAACTAAAATTATATTTCTTTTCTGTATAAGTTTAAAATTGTGCAAACGAATACAAATTAACATGATTTTAATGTATTCCGGTTAATTGTTTGATTGGTTGTTTTTTTTTGTTTTACGGCATATCAACCCTTGTCGGGTTATCTAATACCAAATCCGGTCACTTGGGTACAAGTTTTTATGATTTAAGTTCTTTATATCTTCAAATATTTATTCATGGTGTTGGGTTTGGTTGATTTATTCGACGGCATATCAACCTCTTTCGAATTATTTAATGCCGAATCCGGTCATTTTGGTACAAGTTTTTATGCTTCAAGGTCTATATATCTTCAAATATTTATTCACGCTGTTTCGTTTGGTCGTTTTGTTTTACGGCATATCAACCCTTTTCAGGTTATTTAATGCCGAATCAGGCTATTCTTGTTAAAGTTCTTATCCTTCAAGTTCTATACATTGTCAAATATTTATTCATCGTTTGGTTGTTTTGTAGACGAAAATGTTTGTTTTTGGCTTTACAGAACATGATTGAGTTTTGCAAAGGAAAGGGGGGAATAGCATCAATGTTTGGTGCGTTTTTGGTCAGGAAGCCAGTATCTTCAGACAGCCTAATCTGGTAGCGTTAACTGGGCAACGTCGAGAAGGAGCAACTAGTCGTATGTAATTGAACTTTTTCCGTCTGGAAACCCTCAGGACTCCTCATATTTTGAAAAAATATATACGTTTGGTCAATTGTAAATTTGTGTATTGGAAAATAGTATAGATTCAGCCTGAAGACTTTCAGCAAGGCCCAATTACAGGAATCAATAAAACCGAGCTTCGTCTTCCCGCGCAATGATTGAGCAGGACAATTAAAATCTGTACGGGGTATTTGGGTGGTGAATGGGGTGGCTAATTGAACACAACTGTTGTCTTGGCTGCAGTTATGGTTTGCAAAGGTGGGTGTGACGGAAGGGTACACAGAAAGAGAGAGAGGGGAGGGGGTCTACCGATATAATTTTGCAACAGGGACGGCGATCGAGTTAGCTTAATTCATTTAGAGAAATAAGATTACGAATAAATATGGTCGCTCTGCCCGTCTAAAATGGCCTAAACGATGACTCGACTCGTCCCCATGAATTTAGCCGACATTTATTTCTCCCTGTCGCCCCCTCCTCCCCGTTCTCATCTTCATAGGTTTTGTCCTCCACCCCCCCCCTTCACCTCGTCTTATCCAACAAGCGGGCTTTGGACGTTATCTTTATGTTTTTATTTTACTTGGAACCGTCAGCAGGGACTCCCTTAGCCCCCCCCCATCCCCACAGTGAAGTTACACAAGCGTAACCCCTGCACCCCCACCCTCTACGACACGTTGGTTGGGTCAACCTAGACATTAATTAGAGGTTCATAATTCGGGTTTATGAAGAATCGGATTTATTGCAGCGAACAAGACGTGGGGAATTAGAATTACACCGACGGAAATAAACGGCGTATATTTCGAACAAGTACTTGTGTATGTATGCATACATCCAACTGGAGTCTATTCCATTGTATTGCATGAATACACATATATTCTATGTGTATGCGTGCATACATAAGGGAATTCTCTCATATCGTATGTTATACAAACATTGTACCCAATCGTATGCTAAACAAACACATTGTATTCTATCTACTTTCTCTGTGTGTATATACGTATACAAAAGAAAACAATGTGCGAATGTATGAACACACACACACACACACGTTTTCTTATACCATACCGTATACATACATTGTATTATGATCTAACATATGAAGTCAATTGGTTAGTCAATTCTTTTGGTGGTTCGTTGCAGCATGTTGTTAGGAACAATAAAATCTAAGTCGATTTAATTCTTTTCAGAAAATACATTGCTTGGTTCGGAATTATTTTCATACGACGCCATCTTAAAAAAAGGAAGTAACTCTGTATTCGTCGATACAGAATTACGTCTCGTTGTTTTGAACATAAATAATATGGCGCAATATCTTTTATTTTACTTTAATTTGCCCTAAACAAGGCATATTGCCAGTTGGAAGTAAGGGGCTACTGTCATTATAAATAAATCTGGACCCATAAGTGGGAGTATGGCAGCAAGATTTTGAATCATATTACATTTGAATTTATTCATGCATGGTGCCTGCATGAATAAATTCAAATGTAATGTGAATAAACATCTTTATGCCGATCACCTACCCTCCCATCCTTTTTCACACGACTGTGCTACTATCCTACAAGTTAAATAGTATTACTGCCTGTGGTGATATCCCATTTTTATTTATAATGGGCTATTCCAATGTGTTTCTTCTTACCTTTCCAAATAACCTCAGAGAGAGAGAGAGAGGGGGAGAGGGGGAGAGAGGGGGAGAGAAAGATGGAGGGGGAGAAAGAGAGGGGAGAAAGAGAGGGGGAGAGAGGGAGGGAGGGAGAGGGGGTAGAGAAAGGGGAGAGAGAGGGGAGAGAGAAAGGGGGAGAGAAAAAGGGAAAGAGAGAAGGAAATAGAGAGAGGGAAAAAGAGAGAGGGAAAGAGAGAGAGGGAAAGAGAGAGAGAGGGGAGAGGGAGAGGGAGGGAGAGAGGGGAGAGGGAGGGGAGAGGGAGAGAGGGAGGAGGAGAGAGATAAAAAGAGAGAGAGGAGGAGGAAGAGAGAGAGGAGGAGGAAGAGAGAGAGGAAGGGAGAGAGAAAGAGAGAGGGAGAGACGTATACATTAACAGCGGAAGGGGAAAACAGTTTCCAGTGAAAAAGTGTGACAATAATAAATACACATTTACCAAGAGATGGGTCGCTTGATGAATTAATCGCAAATTACGGTTAATTAGACCAATTCAAATGAAAGTTTTTTTTTTCAAACATAACTCAATCCAATAACTGAGGAATATTTTAGCATGTATTTTGCGTGTTTAAAACATGTAGGAGAAAAAGCCTTAAGGAAACAGACGTTGATTCACTCAGCTTGAGTATAATTATAGATACACGGTGTCATGTATCTGCCATCTTTAAAATGTTTGCTTATTTCGAGATTTATGTAAATTAGGAATTGTATATACAGTTCAACGAGAAGCGACAGCACTACGATGGTTATACTAAGAGGTTTCTACTATATAAAGATTTGAGTACATTTCCGTTTCCGTGTCTTCGCGTCGTCAACGTTCGGGCAGATCTCGGAAGCGCCCGAGAGTTGACGAAACTATTAACCAATCAGGTTGCAGCATGCATTAGACCATCACGTTCCAAGCAAGCAGACGATAACTTTTGGAAGAAATTTATTTAATACGATCTGCACCGTGTTAAAAAAGCATCTACGATCTTTGCCAGCGCGTTGAACCTCCCGCAGGACTCAATGAGTTCTGTCAGCAACGGTCACTTCTAGCGAAAGACTAACCCGAAACCTAAACTCTAACTCAGAAAATGTTAAAAAAACATTGAAACAAAAAATGAAAAAACAAACAAACAAGAAATTTGTTAAAAACAGTGGTTTCGTTGTTTGTTATATATAAAAAAAAATAATCTTTTTGAAACTTTTCGGTGCACAAAAAACATTTGATTAACAATAGTTCCTTATACAAAAATTAAATAAACATCTAATTAATAACAGTTGTTTAGCTATGGTTTGTTCGTTCTTTATTTTTATATTTGTATTTTACCTCATCTTCAATTTATCTTTTGGCAGTTTTCGCCTCGTCAACTCTCGGGCGCTTCCGGGACCTGCCCGAACGATGACGACGCAAAGTCACGGGAACGCGGTGCGTTCTCTATAAGAGTACCAAGATTTGATTCGGATTCCTTTTATCTTACTTACACCTTTGTTTACATTGATATCCTGCGTCATATTGTAAAATAAATATTATATCACTTATTCCGAATCTTCACACTTTGAATCAGAAAAAAGGAGGAAACAAGACAGGATCTAATGGATGAATCAAAAGGAAAACCCAGAAACATAATTCGGTAATTATATGTTCGTCGAATTGAGAGCAAATCGTTAAATAGATGAACCAAAAAGTAATAGAATTGTAATCTACGCCATTGCTTCTCGCATGCCTCTCGGCTTTTTTCTTACAGGCATTACCGAGTGTGCATTTTCGCGCCAATCCCTCCCTCCCCCCACACGGCTGACATCGAATAGTCAAGTGTCACGTGACCGGGATCACGTGATGCGTGATTATTTATTCATTTGCAGACGAGCCAACGTGTTAATGGCGTTCGGTAAGCGGGCGACGCTTTCAATTTGTGTACACACGATCTTCCAGGGCCGACCACCACCCAACCCTTCTCTCGCTAAAACCTCAATGCGTTTTTATGTATTTATTAAATCATTTTTTTTTTTTTTAAATTTTCATTTTGAACGATCAGTTTAATGTTCGCATATTTATTCAAATTGCTTCGGCGACGATTTTCGAACCGGCAAATGAATATTTTCATTACTATCGTAATATATATTTTCCGCGACTTTGGGTTGTATGTTTAACGGCAGATCAACCCTTTTCATGCATGTTTTAATTCTGAAACGATACCTTTAGAAAACTATTAATGACACAAAATCCGGTATTTTATCTGTAGTTAGGAGGGGGTGAATACTCTCACCCCTCCCCCTCCAAACATTTCCCAAATATATTAGAGTATTTTATTTACCTCCTCGGGAAATTAGACGCATGGTCAGGTGTGGGTTTTGATGAACGTGTTTCTATGAAAATAACTGGATTCGAACCCGACACACCCAGGTCCTCAGTACGCGTCGTTAACCACTTAACCACCGCCACACAGTATAAACAAATTCAAATGATTTGAAATTCGACAGTCGATTCATAATCATGTGAGTATCAACTAAAGCATTCGGGACCCCCTTTATGTTTTTACAGCTTTATATTTTTAACGACACATCGTCCCCTTTTTACATGGCGTCCCTCAAAAACACGTCATGCTTGGAATCGTTAATACAACTCACAATCTGTTCTGCAATCCAACCATGTTTGGTACAATAAACTTCATTCTATGCCTGACTTGCCCACCAAGTTCAAGCCATGAATGTCCAACATTCTTTGTTTAATTGGTGTTCACTAATATACAATCCCGCTTTTGTGATCGTCTCATTAGTAAGAGGAGTTATCCGGAATCGGCTTTACACTCACCGGACCTAAAACCACCAGATTTTCATCTCTGGGGTGATCTCAAATGTAATGTCTATCAAAGCAATCTCTAAACTATTTATGAAGAACTGAAGAATGCCATCACAACCAAAATCAGGACACTACCGAAAGAGGAGTATCTCAGAGTTTTTGACAATAATGAACGTTATATCCAGGTTTGTTTATCATTGAACAGCGATAAAAAAAAACTGTTGGACATCCATGACTGAAATATAGTGGACAAGTCAGACATACTGTAATTTATTCATAGCAAATATGCCTAGATTGCAGAAACTATTTTGAAGTTTATTTACCATTCTATCGGTGGCATTATGGGGTGGGTCACCCTGTAAGATATTTAATGCCGAAACAAACGATTAATTGAACATAACTTGCGAGGGGACGGGATTCTACGTTCATGTCTTTACTGATAGTAATAGAGTAAATGATCACTAAAGAACCAAAATGTGTTGTAGATTCCATATTCTACGATGGTATCCATTGGGCTAATTATGCACCGCATCCACCTGATCGCATTAATGCTTAATTTGTCCTATAGAACCAAAACGTTTTACGGTCCCGTTGTAACATGTCGGGCTGCGTACACGGGTGAGTAAGCCCGTAAAAACAGTCTATAATAATTGATGTGTTTGTTTATTTGCCTAAATGTCTCTCTGTCCGGCATTTTGAAAAAAAAGCCCTATACAAAGATCAACAATAATCTTCTCGTTTTTCTTGTCTAGTTCGTAAGTCATAAGAATGTAGATCGGCCATGTTTATACTGAAACAACCTATACCTTTTTTAGTAATAAATAAATAAATAAATAATAATAAAGTACAGTTGGCTCCTTATTTATTCCCGGGCGACGTCAGCAAGGAGACTTCTTGAATACAAATAGTACTTTTTTTTAAATATGAAAGTGTCATTTACAATTAATTCTTTTTCATTTGTTCACACTTAAGGATCATGCGACTGAGTTATGCATGCCGAAAACCCTTTTTTTATTAAGGGCGCCCGCTCTTGTTTAGGCTTCACACAATAAGGCATGTGAATCGACGTTTTCTTTTAAAAAATCTAACAAAAAAAAAAAACAACAGTTCTAATAAAATACAAACTTTAAACACATGCAAATATGAATGTGACAAAACGACTGTTTAAATTATTCACAACTGTCTCAATATTAAACCATTTTTAATTGATTTTTTCCTTTTCTTTTTGGCTAACAGCGATAATGACAACAAATTATTGGCTTGTAAATTTATTCACCCAAGTATCAACACCGCCGTTTTATGGGCCACCATAATTATTGAATAAATCGTTCGAGTTATCTGTCTGTCGAAGCGACACGAAGGCGAGACGCTTGAAAGGTGAGGGTCGGCTGAATCGGTTACCCTAAATGAGGTATAAAAATCGATCACATCGGCGAGGATATCGTTTAAGCTTTTGCTTAGAAACGCTAGAGTTCGATTCGATCTCGTGTTGTTTATTCTCGAGTTTCGGTAGAGTGTAAGAATTTTGAGCCCCTAAAAAAAAGGTGCAGTCTTTGCGCGAGAAAAAATTCGAAAAAATTAAAAATTTAAAAATTAAAATTTAAAAATTTAAAATTTTAAATTTTAAAATTTTAAAATTTTAAATTAAAAATTAAAAATTTTAAAAATTCGAAAAAAACTCGAAAATAAGCGCTGAAAATTGAATTAGAGCGACATCTTTTGAGAAACAGGAACAACATCCGTGTATATTAATTGAACTATATTACTTCAGCAAGTAATAAAGAATGATAGACAAACATTAAAGAGGCAAATAGATAGAATGAGAGTTTGCGAATACGTGCATTCGCGTGAAATTCTTATTAGAAAACTGTTCACTTAAGATGTGCACGCGCTTCAATTCGGTCAGTTTCTGTTCTCTCACTTGTAGAAGGGTTTGCTTTGCTTTCGAAAGTCTTCCAATGCAATCAACCGTAGAAGCGAAAATGGATAAAGAAGCGGGACCCCTAACCGTTTGAGCTTATATAGGTTGGCTCAGGTGACCACTAAGTGATTTGGAGTTCTGCAAGCGAACCATTTTTAGTACAAATAAACTTGAGTAAATGCCTAACTTATCTACCACTTTTCCGGCATGAATTCCCAACAGTATTTGTTTTATCGCCATATAATTATATGCGGGGACACTTTGGTGATCGTCTAATCAGTAGGAAGTGTGACTCGGAATCTGCTTCACAGTCACCGAATCTTACCCCCCCCCCCACTCCAAAGATAATCACAATAAAAATAATCCTCAGTTCAAATCAGTCGTGTGCATTTGGAACATATCATTCAGCGGTGATTAACAAAGACTGTTGTACATTTATGAATGGAACTTGGTGGACAAGTCAAACATCAACTGAAATTTATTTGTACTGAATATGGTTGGATTTCAGAAAAGATTGTTAATTGAATTGATTATTCCATCGTTGATAATTTTTGTACTCTGATTTTTGTTTTTTGTAATCACTAGAACAGGGGCGGGCAACCTTTTCAGAGTGAGGGCCAGATGAGACTTTAGGAAGGAGATCGCGGGCCGGAGTGAAAAACGAAATTTCAGAATTACTATATTTTGTTTACATGAATATATTGTACAAAAATTGCATTGAACACTCTACAAATCTGATATTTTTTCTCAAGAGACTTCTGTATGTGATGTTATAAAAGGCGCCGACGAAGAGACATTTTGGAATCATAAAAAAAGAAACGGGGGCGGGAAGTAGCAAGTTGATCCAGCATTCGTTTTGACACACCTCACATAAGTTCTGTTTCATGCCCTCGTTTCTCGTTTCCTCTTTGCCTCTCTCTTTCTCTTTTTCTATTTTTATCTCAGGCCAAGGATTTGAAATTAATAGTTAAAGAAAAATGAAATATACATGCATCATCGCTCGCTGATATTCATACATTTTTATTCCACTGTAAATCTTAATTTAAACCTACTTTTACGTCTATGTCACAAAATGATATGAGTTTTACTGGAAGGTCCGCGGATCGGATTGCAATAATAAAGCATAGTAGGGTGGCGGGCCGGACGCTAAGCCTTTGCGGGCCGGATGTGGCCTGCGGGCCGGAGGTTGCCCGCCTCTGCACTAGAGAGAAAAATGGGGTCGCCAGAGATGTTACTTAAGGGAAATTAGTATCGTGCGTTACTGTATTTATTTGCCCGTGTTGTCATTACTGACAAATCGCAACTCGGTAACACAACGAAAGACAAATAAGAAGAAGAAGAAAAGAAGACACGAAATGAATCGCTTACCTGGTCTTTTTCTACGAAATCGATAAATGCTGTTCGTTCCACTTCAACTGGCTGACCCTGTCGGTCGTACATCGCCAGGACAAAGTGGAAGAAATTGCTTTTCCGTAAATTGCTCGGGGGCTGTTTTTCGAAATGTGCCCTCCCCAGCCCCACGCTAGAAAAAAGAAAAAGAAAAGAGGAAAACATTTAAATTTGCAATCGGAAAATGAAAACAAGTTTAACTTCCCTAATTAAATCTTATATAAATAGAGATTCTGTCCGTCTGTCAGTCAACATTTTTCTGTCAGTCACCATTTTCTTAAAACGTAAGAAATAGATTGCAGAAGAGATTTTAATTCCTTTTATTTATCGAAAAATATTGCCTTAATAGTAAATAATAAATTCCCAGCAAAATTAAACAAATGCCATGACCGAAATCGAAACCGAAACCCTGAGATCTTTAGTTTTACGTTTACCAATTAAGATATTTGGACTTTATTATAAATAGAGCTTAAAGCATTACCATAACAAAATAATTATAGCTTTCGCGTGACGTCATAGATTTATGATTTACGTCATGTTTCAAAACAAGAATTCAAATATAAGCCATAATAAAAAAATGAATGGGTAAACATTATCAATAGCGTTGGAAATTCTTTTAATAGTTCAAAACAATTTATTTTGCTTTAACTACGTATTGGCGTTACAAAAAAACAAAAACAATTTTATATTTAACATATACTAGAATTTGTGCCCGTAAGACCCACAATTCTAATTATATTCAAAAAAGAAAAGAAAGCGTAACGTTTACTCAAAAGCGATAAACGTGTATATAATGAACACATAAAACAAGTTGAGGCGGTTGACGAAAGAAGATAAGAAATTTAAAAAAGTTTCCGAAATATCACAAGTGAATGCAATGACGTTTTTTTTATTTATTGGAGTCAGAAGGTGGTGGGTGGGGGGATCTGTTAATACATAAATAAAGCATTTCGATCATTTCGGGCCAATGAAAGGAGGTTCGCAAATGGGTTAATGGATACCGCCTCAACATATGAAATCAGTTATATTGAATTGAAATGCTTACGGATATACTATTGCTATTTATCTACTAACGAACATACACCCCTCTCCCGTAAAAAAATAACGGACAAATTTATGCTTCGCTAATGTTCGCACTAATATTCATATTCATATCAAATAACGTCTCAATCGGTAAAGTGAAAAATAAATAAATACGGAAGAAAAGTAGAAAGTTTGAAAAAGCAAAAAAAAGTATACACACACACACACATATATATATATATATATATATATATATATATATATCGGTATAGAAAGAAAAGGGGGGAAAGAAAGAAAATGTCGCATTATGGAAATAGAATGAACGAGCGAGTGTAGATCGTCGGACTTCCTATTTGCTTTTTCCATTCCACTAAACACTTTAAATGGTTTCTTACGGCACTTTTTACTCGCAAAATTCTGTGTAACTGGGTGGATATATATTTATTAATATATGCATATACAAATCTATACATATTGGTCTTTATTATAGAGAGGATGATAGCGTTGGGAAAGGTATGAACCCACATTTCTTCTCAGCTATGGCAAAATAGCAACTTATGTTCTGTTCACTGTATAAATTACGCATCGTCACTTGGCATAAAATGACACGTGTTATGCACGCCAAGAGAAATCATAAAATATTATGAACGCATAGCACTCACACATATATATGAGAGAGCGTTCACACATACACACACATACACACACATATAGACACACACACACACCTACGGGTAGAAAAGCACGTGCAACATACAGAGAGAATGTGCGCTTCTACACAGAAGACGTGCACCTCTCCCCACCTGCCTTTTTGGGGTTTAAACTAGCGACAACATCTGACTAATCAGTGTTATCTCTTAGAGAGGCTACACGGTGGACGCCTCTCCTCCTCCCCCCCCCCCAAAAAAAAAGAAAACGCCACACTAATAATTGCCATTCATGGTTTTATTTTCTCTCAGATATCGACAGCATAATTCTCGGAGATTTCTCATGGAAAACTTCAGTAGAACTCAACGAACTAGGAGCTATATGTCGAAAATCATAAGTCGATTCCTCTTCTAACGTAGCTCATACAGGGTGCCCCACCCCCACGAATAAAAAAATAATAGCCTCGTTGAAAGAATGGATAGGAGTTCTTGGGTCAATAGATGCCGAACAGTTAAGGTTAAATTCACAGGGGAAGGCCAAGAAAAACATAGGAGAAAGTGATAAAAAATACCTGACAAGAGATGAGTTAGTTTGGAAGTAAATTTCTTAGAGCCGTCCAACGCATGTCAGCATGTAAACCGGACGTTAAACCCATCATAATGATGATCCATGAAATCGTTAATGAAATGTACAATCATTTCCGCAATCCAATCATATTTTGTACAAATAACCGTCAGTCTATGACTAACTCGTCCACCCAGTTTCAGGGAATTTTTACTAACACCTCACCGCTTATTAAGGCCCAAATACCACTTGAGGATAAGGATTAATGTGTTGGACAGGTAGACGATGAGACAGCATCGTGAGGATTAATAACGATGGTTGCAACTGGTCAGCATTTCATTATTTTAATGGCCGGCTTTACAAAGCTTTGTTTACATTAGACCTGAAAACGACGATATTGTAGTCGGCCGGGAAGCAGCCCTGTGGAATTGTGTTCCACATACGATTTTTTTGAGGGAAGAAACTTTTGTCATGGAAGTTCCGTTTAGTTTAAGGTACACATAGGAAGGAAGAAAAGAAAATTATTGACAGTGGTTGTAGTTAGACGAGTTCTTGTTGTGAATGTTTTACAGGGGGGGGGGGGCGTACCAGAGATTTGAGCTCAGTCGAGCACCTACCATGAACATTACGGTAGAGCAGAGTAAGACTAGCAACGTCTCTTCTGTGATAAAGAGGCTGCAGGGAAGAGAAGAGGACAACCCCCCCCCCCACTAGATTTCGAAGTCGGTTTTGTACTGTGCCAGGCAGGAAACGGTGCTCTAAGCAGCACCTTACCAGATGTGGCAACAGTGCTATGACTTAGGACGTATTTGACTGTGGTACGAATGCTCAACTGTGTGTTCTATCAGCGTTCAATGATTACAGGGGACACTTTGGTGATTGTCTCCTCAGTAGTAGGTGTGACCCTAAATGGTTTTAACATTCACCGATCTAACTTCTCAGAGTTTTATCTTTGGGGTTATCTCAATGCCAACGTCTGCCAAAACATTCCTCGGACTATTTCGAAACTGAATAGAGCTATCAAACCAAAATGCAGCACACGTTGTATCCAGGTGAGTTTATCATTGGACTGTTGGAAAATGCATAACAGAAACTCGGTGGACAAGTCAGACATTGTAAGTTTAATCTTTATTCTAGTGTGTAATATAACACACTTCTGTTAGTATGTAATATACGGGTTTAATCTTATTAAAAAATAAGTATCTCTTGTAATAAAACAATACTAGCAGGGCTAACTGGCGTTGCCCGGGGCCATAAAAAGCAAAATAGAAGAAATTAAATAATTTGTGTAACATTTTTATGTTATCTCTCTCTCTCTCTTTCTCTCTCTCGATCCCATCTTCTTAAAAATTGGTATCAGAGCGTGATACAGGTAGGTGAGTAGACGCTGGCGTATTAATATATAGTGCCCCCTCGACGTAAATTCACTAGACCAACTCGACAATCAACCAAATCCAATCCATTCACTGTGGAGGTCCCCAGATGCCGGAGAGCTTTCTACTACAATAGCTTCTTTCCTTGTGCTGCTGGCCTCTGGAACTCCCTCCCTGTCCCCTGTTTCCCCGACGGTACTGACATGCAGAAATTTAAAACTAATATAAACAGACATCTCACTGTGCAGATCCCAATTTAGGATGACCCCCCCCCCCAAAAAAAAAACCTTCTCTCTTTTTTTCTCAGTATCCCCTTACGTCTACAGTGGGTGCCTAGGTAATGGATCATTATTATCAAATCATAAGTACAGGTAGACAGTTTTCCTGAATTTTCACGGACCCGTTCTGAAACGAACATCCCAACTAGTAATCATATCCCCATAATAATATGGTTTCGACCCTTCGGTGAGAGGATATACCCCCCCCCCCACTGTGCGTACTCCGTTAGAATCTTCCGCAACCCTGGAAAGAAAGCGGGAATCGGTGTCGTACACACCGATGTTTCCGTTACAGTTCAACATCATTTGCCAAGAACAGATTGATGAATAATTTTTTCTGGTCTGGTCGTATCTCTAACCCCCCCCCCCCCCGACTCGCCAGGCATTCCTGCTCTCCAATGTTTGCCAATCAATACGATTGGCAAGATCGATCGAAAAGGATCATGGTCAATCATTATGGTCGGCGTCACCCACTAGTGCGCATTCGATAAGGTTAGCGAAACACCGACCCATCCCGTCCACGGTTTATTCCCTCGCATAATTTGGGGCAACGTTGCTGGACGACCAAGGTTTGTTTTAATAGAATAAATCTATTAGGAAAATAAAGCAATGATTGTATTGGCTTTCAAGCGAGAACCATTTTCCATGTCCGACTTTTGAGACAGACAACAGGCTGGCGAGATAACGTTTAAAACCGACGGAGGGAGAGAGAGAGACAGAGAGAGAGAGAGAGAGAGAGAGAGGGGTAATAGTTAGAGAAGAGGGAGCGTACAGTAATTTATTTGTCCCATTATATTATGTAAAAATTAAAAATGAAAATATTACTTATAATAAATATAAAACATGCGAAACAATAGTAATAGAGAAGGGAAAGGAAGCGAGATGGATAGGGAGAGGGAGGTGCAGAGAGAGAGAGAGACGGATGGAGAAAGATGTGGGCAAACGATAGGTCTAGCCAAGGGAAGCAGAGAGGAGAAAGAGGTGGAGGCAGGGACAGGTTGGTAAATATAAGTGAGAAATAGAGAGAAGAATAGAGAGAGAGAAAGAGAGGGTGATAATAATGAAGAAAGAGAAAGAGAAGGATAGAGTAAGAAAGCGATAGAGAGGGGTGGAAATAGAGAGAGAGAGAGAGAGGGAGAGAGAGAGAGAAATATAGAGAAGAGCTGAAAGAGAAGAAAAAGAGAAAGAAACAAAGAAATATATTTGACAAGGAGAATTGTATTTCTCGAAAGCTCAGATTAAAATAAATTTTATTTATTTTGACACTACACATTGTTATGATTTTTTCAAAAAAATATAATACTATTACGAAACAATGGTTTAAAAAATATGTCTAAATACCCTTTCTAATTCAAATTGGCGTAACCTCGCCTGCAGACCTAACGTGATTTTCTGACCCCAAAGTTCATTACCATCGGACGATAAAGAAAAAGATGAAGAAAAAGAAAAAAGAAAAAAAACTACTTTGACAAGGAGAATTGTAATTCTCGAAAGCTCAGATTAAAATACATTTTATTTATTTTAACACTACACATTGTTATGGTTTTTTCAAAAAAATATAATATATATATATATATATATATATATATATATATATATATATATATATATATATATATATATGAGAAAGAGAGATAGAGAGAGATAGAGAAAGAGGGGTAATAAATACGGAAGGTGATGAAAGAGAAATGAGATATAAGTCGAATAGCATTGATTTGGTGAATCAGCAGTAGAAAATGCTTAAAAAGAATGTCAATTTATCGAAGAGGGATTGACATTTTAGCAATAGATCAGTGTCCAAAGTAGAGGTTCATGCCTTGCTAAAATTTGAAGTGAAATAAACGCGACGTGGTTTAAACTTGCAACATATCGTTCACCATGGCACAAATTGCAATCCCTTCCATTTATTTGAAAACAAAAAAAAGAAATATTGTCGTTTCCATTTGTTTATTTTACGGCATATCAACTAGTTTTTAGTTATTTTATTCCAAAACACCATATCCATTGTAAATAATTCATTGAATACAAGTTGTAATTTTAGGTATTAGTTAAGAATTTTGGGTTCAGACCTTTCCCAGCGATATTACTGTGTAAGTGAACTGGATATGAACTCTGTTTAGCAGGAATTTTTTTTTATTATATCATTATTTAAGAATTTGCTCCCCTTAGAAAAGAGGGTGCCCGCTAATTTTGTCCCCTTCACATAAATTCTCTACGACCGTTAATAAAAGAGTTAACACCCAATATTCTAAGATCTCTCCGTAAAAGAATCTCGAATATCGTCAACGTTTAATGGGTTTCATTCCTTGCAAAAAAAAAAGAAGCTTTTAAGACATTAAACGCAGACAAAACACAACAAAACTAATGAAAATAAACATTTAAATAAATATTGAACCTAAAAATATAAAACGAAATCGATTTTTCAGAGCGGGAAAATTTAAATAGAAACAGGGAAAAAGTGAAAAAAATATCGAAGTCAGATTCAACATGGCCACCATGTTTTTTTTTTAAAGGGAGATAATTTACTACGCAAAAAGCTTGTAGCAAAAATGGCCGATATTTTCATTGGATGTCGTTTATCAGATTCGATGCTCCAACTTAATGTTACGATGGCGTCCAGATTTTGTGTGAATCAAGGGACGCACTGAAAACAAATATGAACTTAGACAAAAAACAAAATAGTTATTTCTAATATACATATAAGAACACCTATTATAGGAAATGTGATTCCCCGGATAGAACAGTTTTGCACCAATTTTATGTTCCTTTACAAAGATATGATACAAAACTCTATGTGAAGAATATTTATTCCAATTTTGACTAAATTCCATTACATGATTTTGATTCTATAAAATGTCTTAAAAGTTAAGGCTGAAACTTAGGAGTCCTAAGAAGAAATATAAATTCAGGGACTCTTGCGTGATTACTATTGAGCAAATTTATGCAAATATAACATATTTGAATTTTCAAATGAAATGTTGTGACCATATTAGGCATCCACCCCAAACACTCTTTAAAAGACACTAAAGAAAATGAAATTTAGGAAATATAAATTAATTAATATCTAATACCTATTAAAATTTCACAAAACTCGAATGTATCTGAATTTTCGCAGAAAGGCTTCAACCCCCTTTGCATAAAATGAATTGAACCACTTGAGATAATACATTAAAATGATACTAATTTACTATAATAATAGTCCTCTACTCTATAATAAAGACCAACGTGTATATCCGATCTATATAATAATATATATATATATATATATATATATATATATATATATATATATATATATATATATTCTCTATCGGTCTATCTTTCTCTTTCTACTTATATATACATATATAAATAATTGTTTAATAATATTATCCACATTCATATATGTTTCATCCTTACAAAGCCCTCAGTGTGGAGATAGCTGTCCTGCTGGTCGTACAACTTATTTATATTTTATTTCAGTATATTACCAAATTCATGACATCAAAATTTTGAATATTATTATCATATTCCGCATATATTCGAGCATACTACATATATACATACATATATATATACATATATATATATATATAAATATATATATATATATATGCTTCCATCCCGTCACACAAAAGTTATTAAGTAAAAAAAACGTGCCCTTTTCTAGTCCGGACAGAACGATTTCAAGTGGTGAGGTGAAGCGAATAAAGCAAATAGCAAATCAAAGAAACACGTTAGACTAACCCCACCAACTGAAAAGAATTCAGAAAGAAATCCTCCACTCTCTAATAAAACGTCAACAATGGGTGTTATTTTTGTCTTTTAATCATCAGAAATTATAATTTATACATGAAAAATTTAATTACTGACGTAATTCTATGATTTTATAAGAATATTTTAGTAATACATTTAGATAAATAGCGAGTGTGAACATTGGCGAAGAATAATTTTGAATCTCCGTCATTGTTATGAAGGGTGTACACACAAAAAATATAGAAGTAAAGAGAGTTATTATTTTTGTAATGCAAGAAAATGTCTCAACAGGTATGCCCCAGTTTATGCATCTTCGAATGAAATCGAAGTAGAATAAATGATGGTATTGTTTGTGACCCAACGGTCACAGGTACGTCTAGTATATGCGACACAAAAAAAGTACCTTACTTTGGATAGTAACATAAAATAGAACGAGAAAAAAAGCTGAAAGGAAAGCTGTAGAACATTGTATTATTGGAACATGTTATTTGGGTCTATTTTTAAAAGCTTGGAATTGTCCCAAATAACCGAAAAAAAAAAGCCTGAAAAAAGTTACAAATTCAATGAAGAATTGATTAAGTTTGTATGACAAGAGCGACATTGATCGGAGGCAGTTTGCGTCTATTACACAATTTTCTTCGTATGAATAAGCATGGCATTTCTTTTAGCATACTTGATTATATATATATATATATATATATATATATATATATATATATATATATATATATATATATTACATATATGCACACACATTGGTATATTTATAACGGTACACATACGTGCATAAATCTATAACTATATAGGCACGCACGTGCATACATCCATAAATATATAGACGCGCGCACACACACCTGCTTATATCTATGAATATATAGGCACACCCACAGGTGCATACCTCCATGAATATATAGGTACACACACACACACGTACATATATCCATAAATATATAAGCACACACACACACACACGTGCATATATCGATAAATATATAAGCACACACACGTGCATGTATTCATAAATATATAGGACACACACACACGTGCATATATCCATAAATATATAGGACACACACACGTGCATATATCCATAAATATATAGGACACACACACACGTGCATATATCCATAAATATATAGATACACACTTATCAATATAGACACACACACGCATATATCTATAAATATATAGACACCCACATATCAATATAGACACACACGCGCATATATCTATAAATATATACACACACACACGTGCATATATCCATAAATATATATAAACACACACATATCAACATAGACACACACACACGCATGCATATATCTATAAATATATAGACACACACATATATCAATAAATATATATAGACACACACACACGCATATATCCATAAATATATAGACACACACACGCATATATCCATGAATATGTAAACACCACATCTATCAATAAATACACACACACATCTATCAATAAATACACACACACATCTATCAACAAATATATAGGTTGACACGTGCGTGAGTGCTTCCATATATATATATATATATATATATATATATATATATATATACACGTAATATTAATGATAGTCTTATACGATTAAGATGAAGCAGCAGCGGCAACAACAATGCAGAAAGCCTTCGACACGCGTATACACGTGTATACGCGATTCGCGTGCCGAACCCGCAAACAGCAAATCTATGTTTACTAAGCAAATATTTTGCGATGCGTTTGCGCGAAACGTCGCCACCGGTAGAGCGACGACTACTCGCCTTGCAATTAGTCCGTTGCGGAACTTTGTGTACACAGCCGACCTACTTCCAGTCGCGGTGACGCCCGCGAAACCTCCCCACCCGCTGCGAGTGGAAAAATCAGCAATGCTCCCCCCCCCCCCACCCCCGGAGCTACGAGGTGTCGGGTCACCCAAGCACAACACCCGCACAATGACAACGAGAGATACTTTGGGAGAAAGTCAGCGGCGCTTTAGGGGTCGCTCACAAATTCCCTTATTTTTTATTTACTGACTTATTGTGTACTCTTATTTTTATTTATTTTATTGCGAGGGCGGGACGTAATTGATAATAGATCCAGTCGACTATGCCTAATTCAAACCTCCGAGTCTATTTGCTAATACCTTTGGAGAATCTATCACCCCTTTTCCTAAACATGGTTTACAAGTCGTATACAATCAGTATAGGGGTTTCGCTATTAAACGACTAAAAAAGGGGTTGATATACCGTAAAACCTACTGAGGATATACTATTATCTATATACCATACTATTAAAAAGTTATAGTGTTTTTGGAGTTGGTCGGTTTGTACACAAATAGAAACATCTGATTGGTTGACAAAAAATCTGGGCTGGTGCACCATCCACTAGTCTCTCCCTCTTAGAAAAGGTCCAAAAAAGAGTCACTAATCTAATAGATCCCTTACTATCCACCAAGCTTCAGCTCCTGTCCAATCGCCGCAATGTTGCATCCTTGTGCTTGTTTAACAACTACTTCAATGGAATGTGCTCCGATGAACTTGCTGCTCTGGTGCCCCCTCGACATAAATACACTCGACCAATCTGACAATCAGCTAAATCCCATCCATTTACTCTGTAGGTCCCCCAATTGCCGGATAGCCTTCTATTCCGATAGCTACTTTCCTCGCGCTGCCGGTCTTTGGAACTCCCTCCCTGCTCCCTCGACTGTACCGACATGCAGAAATTTAAAACTAATGTGAACAAGCATCTCGCTGCACAGCTCTCAATTTAGGATGACCCCCTAAACTTTCACCCTAATTTTCAGTAGTCCTTTACGTCTACAGTGGCAGCCTGCCTTGTCTGGAGTGAACTTTCTTTAAAAAAGGAATAGGCAGAGTGCACATTACTAAGGCATTGGAGTTTAAAATGTCAATATCCGAATTCGAATCGCACGTAAGATTTTTTAAACTGAATACGTGTTTAATAAACTTTTAAACATTCACATAATATAGAAAACATTATATAAATATTTTTAAGACTGTTTTTAATAATCCACAAAAACATATTCTTCATTAGTAAAAAGCGAATTAATTTTGCTTAAAAAACAAACTTTCTTATATTTTTTTTTGCCAATCAAATCAATACGTAAATATATTATCGTTGTTACTTACTCTCACGCAATTACAAAGTAACGTATTTTTTTCCGCAAAATTTCGAATTTTTTTTTTTCGTACTCGCTATAAAGTTCAAGAAGCCAGATATAGATGAAAATTGACATACCCAGGTACTGTACCAACACTGCTCAAGGAGCGGATATAAACTAGTTTTTATTTTATTTAATTACTTATGTATTTCGTACGTATGATTCCGATGTTGTTACGAAAATGTTAAATCGACGTTACCCAGTACCAATGGGAGTATAGCCTTAGAATATAAATAAGAGCTTTAAATAAGTGATCATAAGACAGACGTCCATAACTTCTTAGGATATAAAAACACACGAAAAAGGATTTTTTTTAAATAAATAGCTCATATTATATATATATATATATATATATATATATACATATATATAATTACATAAACAATATTATAGCTTTACGTCAATCAACCAACGTTTCAATGCGTATTACTGCATCTTGTAAAGTTGACAAGATGCAGTAATACGCATTGAAACGTTGGTTGATTGACGTAAAGCTATAATATTGTTTATGTAAATTTATATATATATATATATATATATATATATATATATATATATATATATATACATACACACTATGATTACTGATAATATGGGGAAACCCCAGCATATGGGCGGACTATTTTTAAACTCTTATTCTCTGTCTAATCTGAAGAAGACTGGAGGGTATAGCGGCCAAAACGTAGAAAATATCAATGTTGTTAAGGACAGAATCCAAAGAAGAACGACGTATATATATATAATATATAACGATACCACCGAAGGAAAGAAGAAAGCCGGAGAGCTAATCAACCGGATACGAAATATAAACATCAAGCTTAATGGGTACAATACTCTAATGAATAAAATTGCAAAAAGACAAAAAAAGATACCTTAAACTATTTTGCATTCGTCCGACTACTGTTCTCATCTCGGATGTTATTCTCACAACGTTTCGGCCGATATAATCTCCAACCATCTTCCTACATCTTCGTCTTCCCTTGGATTAAATGAAGGGTTCCGTTCGAAATTTTGTACAGATTCCCGAGTTTGACATGACGATTCTCGAGTTCACGAAGACTAACCTGAAGATGGTCGGAGGTTACAGCCGAAATGTTGTGAGAATAACATAAGCTGAGAATAGTAGTCCGAATAATAAAAATTGTACAACTCAGCAATCTTCATCTGAAACATTACGAAACACCAAAATATTTTGTTTACATTGAATTAAAATTAATGTTCACTTAAATAATAAACAATTACATCAATTTAAAAAAGATGTTCATGCGTACAGGATTTCAAGATATATTATTCTACTGAAGCAGAGTTAATCAACGTTTGTTTCCCTAAGGCTTTTTTTTTTGAACTCCCACAAAATATATGATTAATTATTCTGTAGCTTTTTGTAAGAATGAAATCGCTCCAAACAAGGCATGAAGCCGCTTGATGTAATCAGTTAAAAAAATACTACTTCAAGGTTAAAAATAGCCAACGATAAGTGTTATATAGATAGATTCCGATCTAAAAAAACAGCAATTCTTCCCCCTTTGTCAGAAACGTCGCTCATGGAATGTGAGGACTAAAGGACAAAATAAGGGACGCGAGAGTTACGAGGCTGTCGAAAGTAAACCCATGGTCCACTTTCTACTCCCCTTAAAGTTTTGGGACCGAGTTATATTTAAAGACAATGTTTTAATTGTTCTAATTATCCGTAATTTGGAAATAGCTCATTAAATGACCCATGTCTGACTGATGTTTCTACCTATCACTCTCACCCTCTCTCATTATATGCTTCATGATCCTCGCTCTTATTATATATGTGGTATGTTACTCTCTCTCTCTCTTGACACTCGTTCTCTCTTTTCTGTTTATTAGCACCCCAAACTAATGAAGGATGGAAGGAATAACGATTAGAATTTTCCATTATAAACAAAAGGGAATATTACCACAGGTAGTAATACTATTTAACCCGTAGTTGGAGAGAGAAAGATAGCAGGAGAGGTTAGTTTTCTTTTCTCAGACAAACAGATTACAAACGTTCAAACATCAATGAGATCATTTATGATTTAATTTTGGATTTTATTTTTCTACATTTAATTGGCTTTGCAAACTCACTGTTTCTTAATAAAAAAAAATTAAACCCGAACGCAATAAGTGACCCAACGGGTCACATGGTTTCTAGAAGCTTTTAAAATGGAGTTCTGTTAAGTAAATTGCCTTTGCGGATCCTTCTTTCAAATCCCGTTCACCAGAGGAGTGGTGGTGGAATCTAATCGGAATTGAAGATAAACGAAAAATTATATATTCGAAGATCTTAATATATTCAGAAAATAAACAATGTAACGATTTGAGATTGTTTAAAATAGAAAATAAAAATAAAACCAAGGGAGATAACCCAATTTATAAAAACACTCCGCCATCTTGTAAATCAATAACGAAGTTCACGATACGCAATGATTATATCAGCGAAAGCAATATTGTTTTGTTTCCCCGAACATATTTCCTTCTTTGTTCCGCCGTTTACGATGCTTGTAAGTTCATTCGGAATTTACACGCACGAGTAAACTTCAGTCAGCGATGTAAACAAGTTTAGTTAATTAAATTATAAAGGCTCTTACTGACGTTTTAGCGTTCGTAATCTGCTTGCTTAAGAAGAACAACATAAAAAGTAAAACCGTAACGAAAAATAAAAAAACAGAGTTATGCTTTTAAAAGATCTGCGAAGACTAAAATCGCGAAATTTTCATGACATTTAGTGATTAGCGAAAGTGTGCATGACAGTAGCCGACCTCAGCGATTAGCAGGGCTCAAGTTTGCGTAAAAAGAACAACGAATAAAACAATGATAATAATAAAAAAAAAATCTCATATTTTATAGCTAAATCTTTAAATTACTCTTATGCATAATATCTTCCCGCCCTTTTTAAATCTTTCATCTGTTTTTTTTTGGGTTTTTTTAATGTATGTATTTGTTTGGTATTTGCTTTTAAGCAGTGACATCTGCGCGTGACAATACGCGGACTGAACCGATTAAGATCTCAAACGATTATTATTAGAAGAAGAAGTGATCATATTTAATAATCTTTAAGAGTTTTTGCGATGAACTGATGTAGAATTTGGGATGTGATACCAGGCGAAATCCAAAGCTAAAAAAAAAAAAAAAATTAGAAACGGGTTGAAGCTCGTGCGAGATATGAAGTCATGGAACCGTGGATGCTCTTAAACGTGTTTCATATCGCAGAAAGAAAAAAAAACGAAACGAAACGAAACGAAACCATTTGCTTTTAACAAATGAAAAAGAAAAGAATACATTTTAATAGAGAAATCTATCAATTAAGATTACAGTTCCCTTTTCTTTCATTTTTAAATAGCTCTGTTTCAAGCTTCAATGACATATGATCCTAAAACCTAAAAAAATCGCATCTAACTAGAGATTGGTAACTTTTATAGCATCCATCTTACAAGTCCACGACGAAAGAGATAGATAGATAGATAGATAGATAGATTATTTGATGTAACGGGGGTGGGGCGGGGGTCATTTTCAGGAAGAACGTTTTTCATTGGTCGGAAACGTCTATTGTTGTTGACAAGGGAACATCGAGATTGTCCGGACAAAGAAGCCATTTTGAAAGACTTTTATGAGTTTTGCGTTTTTTTGCATAAAGTCTATGGCTGAAAATCTTATACAGATAATTGCAAAGGTTAAGAATAAGTAAAGTGTGGTTGATATTTATAACTGAATCTCGAGAGAGAATGATTATAATGAGGGAGAGAAATAAAGTGAGAAAAAAGAGAGATATTGGGGGGGGGGAAGATGGAGAGCAAGAGAGAAAGAAAGAATAAAAAGGGAGAAATAAAGAGAGAGACAAAGAAGGAAATAAAAAGAGAGAGGGAAATAAAGAAAAAGAGTGAAATGAATAAAAAAGAGAGAGAAATAAAGAGAGAGAGAGAGAGGGGGGGGTAATAAAGAGAGAGAGAGAGAGGGAGAAATAAAGAGAGAGAGAGGGAAATAAAGAGAGAGAGAGAGGGAGGGAAATAAAAAGAGAGAGAGGGGGAAATAAAGAGAGAGGGGGAAAGAGAGAGAGGGGCGAAAGAAAGAGGGGAACAAGAGAGAGGGGAATAAGAAAGAGGGAAATAAGAGAAAGAGAGGGAAAAGAAAGAGAGGGAAATAAAGAGAGAAGGAAATGAAGAGAGATGGAACTAAAGAGAGAGAGGGGGGAATAAATAGAGAGAGAGAAATAAAGAGAGAAATAAAGAGAGAGAGGAATAAAGAGAGAGAGAGGAAAGGAAATAAAGAGAGAGAGGGGGGGAAATAAAGAGAGAGGGAGAGGGAAATAAAGAGAGAGGGGGAAAATAAAGAGAGCGGGAGAGGGAAAATCAAGAGAGAGAGAGGGAAGGAAATAAAGAGACAGAGGGGGGAGGGAAATCAAGAGAGAGAGGGAGAGGGAAATAAAGAGAGAGGGGGGAAATAAAGAGAGAGGGAGAGGGAAATCAAGAGAGAGAGAGGGAAGGAAATAAAGAGAGAGAGGGGGAGGGAAATAAAGAGAGAGAGAAGGAAATCAAGAGAGAGGAAAGAATAAGAGAATGGAAAAGGAAAGATAAGATAAAAAAGGGCGAGATGAAAAAGAGAAGGGTGATAATGTGTGGGAGGAAGAGGGGGAGAGAAAATGATAGATAAAAAGGGGAGAGGGAGGGGGAGATTCTCTTTTAATTCTGACTTCTGTTTGTTGACAGCATCGGATCAACAAACAAAGAATGCCGTGTCTAACTGTGTGTCTACGGTTCTATTATTAAATAACCAGACGTCCGAGTCGTAATATAGGCAAAGAAGATGCATAATAGATTTTAAGATTTCCTTCTTGTCGGATTTTGATGATGTAATTAGACGGACAACACATCGACTGACAACTTAATCGCACAGCGTTTAATGGACGAAATGTTTGGACATTTCACAGAAATTAGCCGCTCCGAGCAGCGAATAGATAGAGTCGTGGTCTTTTCCGCTAACGAAATATTGGACAAAAGATAACATTAAAGCTAGCGGATATTACTGAATCGGATACAATTGGAGGGTACGGATGAAGAGGTGATGTGAGATTGAGGATTTTTTTGGGGGGGAGGGGCAGGGGGGGGGGGAACGATCACCACCGTTAGTTATTCTCTCTATCTTTTGTCTCGTTTCTTTCCATAGCTATAGTGATATACACACATCTCCCCCCCCCCATCTCTTTCTCTCGTTATCTCTACAAATATTCAATGTTATTTCTCTTTTTATTCTCAACAGTCTTTCTTATGTTCTATTGTCAGTCTTCCATTATGTATCTTCTCCCTTTCCCTCTCTTTCATTATTTCCCTTTCTCCCTTTCCCTCTCTTTCATTATTTCCCTTCCTCTCTCTCCCTCTCTCCCATTGCCTCCCTTTCTCTCTAAAAACGGTCTTCTTGGCCTTTTGGCCAAAATTACAGTGTAATATCTGTTCCGATGGATACTACATACTATAGACCGGTATCGTCTTGGCTTTCGAGTCTCGATTCTGCCGGTCTGTGGGGTTGTCCTGTGCAGTTCTAGGAGGTCCACCTTCCCAGACTTTGCCTCCCCTCTTTGGGGTGGAGTAAGTTTATCGCTTACTACCTGAGGCGCCTCTACCGGGGAATGCCGACGGGGCTGCCCAGGCATTTTTTGTAGGCCAGAGTGCTCACCTTCTCGGGCGCTGGCTTTTAAAATCCCACTTTCCCGAC
>OY744523.1:52122758-52137758 GCA_963556195.1 Sepiola atlantica | reverse complement strand
TTGTAATGTCTTAGTGAAAACTTTGTTCTGTTAAAAAGTTAATGACAAAATGATGGTGTATTAATTCAATTAAACTGTCAAAATCTTGGTTGAAATTACTTTAGTAAAAAAAACAAACACAACAGGCAAAGTTTGTAAAAAGTTACAAAAATAAAATTACATCGACTCCCGGGAAACGCCGGGGAGGTAAAGCTAACAGATTTATATGGTGTTAGGAAAGTAACTCCATATTATTTAGTGCTCTTCATTTTTTAGTGACATTCTTACAAGAAATTATTTCTCTAGCCGCCTTGAGAAGCTGGTAGCGAATACTGGCTCTCTTATTAAATTCTTAAAAAAACCTATGTTATACACTTTCTTACAATAATTATAATTCAATAATAAATTATGAGCACGTAATAGAGAGTTACTTTCCAAACACCTTGTATAATATTACACACACACATATTATATCATATATATTTGTTAAGAGAGGGCGAAACCGGTCGGCTGGATTTTTTTTTTGATTAACTTTTAATCATGAACGATAAAATTCGTCTTCCTTTCATGCTTGCGATAATAAAATGTTGTACTCCCCTCCAAAACAAATATATATATATATATATATATATATATATATATATATATATATATATATATATATATGTGTGTGTGTGTGTGTGTGTATGTGTGTGTGTATGTGTGTGCTAGCTTGCTTCATAATGTTCATTATTTGAAACCCCATTTTTAACTAATAAACAATTCATTCATAGGTTTCTTGTAAACACAAGACAACCATTTTCGAATTTATTCATATGAATAGATAGATATTAACATTTGGTAATTCTGATACAACTTTATTTATCTTTTTATTAATAACGTAAAGAAATGAACAGAAATAAGAAAAATCAATTCGCCTGAACGATGGTGTGTGTGTGCGTGAGAGGGAGAGCAAGCAGTCACCCTCTCACTGTCTATGAAATCTTACTTTCGAGCCAACGTTTTTAGTTTAATTTCAATTATCTTCCATGAAGATAATCGAACATATATATTTTTAAAATGTTTTAGTAATGTACTCTTTTTTATTATTAAATCACTATAATTACTGTTAATATCGAAAAAAATGTACATATACATATATATATATAGGAAAATAGGACAATAAATTTACAAATGAATAACATCAAACATTATAATCTTTTTAAATATAGTTATGCAAATAAGTCATTCAAATAGATGTCTTTGGGTCTTTTTTCTCTACTATATATACAGTATTTTAAAATATTATGTTGTATTATTGATTTTAATTAGCGTAACCAGTTTTGATGCTTATATAGAAGTGATCAATGAAAACAACTTTCGCATTTATGGATTTTAACAAGACATTATATAGAGGGAACTTTGTTTGCGATATCTTCGTTTATTAGAAAAATTAAATATCTACCTAGAAAAACTAAAACAATAACAAAGAAATGGACATATATTTTATATATATATATATATATATATATATATATATATATATGATATAGATATGGTTAACATGCATACTAACAAAGGAAATTTATTAAAAAAAAGAGGAGAATAAAAACGAAAGGAAACTATTTCGATGCAGTATTTTACAGCATGTGCAGTGAATACAATATCGATTGAAAACTTAAAAATCAATAATTCAAATTGAATTTCTAAACGAAGATTTGATTTTTTTTTAAAAATTAACAATAAAATATATTAAATTCTTTTTGGCGATGTTCATTTTCTTAAAAAAACAAAACAACAACTTATATTTCCACACATTCGCTGTTAGATAATACATATATCTACATTTGCAATCTTTACACTCAAATATATAAAACAGGTATGGATAGAAGGGATTTAAATGCTAATAATTAAACTAGTGTTTTTGTAAAAAAAAAAAATGGACAAAAAATTAAAAGGGGACAAACAAACAAACATACGCACAAACAATAATGTTAAGGCTGTTTTTTTTTTTGGTAAGATTGGCATTCATGTGTTTAATCGGGCTACTAATATCCTCATCAAATGGACTCACCATGTCGCCTGAAGATAATCGGAGAACATGCTGATCGAAACGTTGTGACAACTAAAAAATAACAATAGAAACGAGGATATTAGTCGGAATAAACTCATAAACACCAATTTAATAGCAAACATGGCGAAACAATCATTTCTACATCACGTAAAAAAATAAAATAAATAAATAAAAATAATTATTTTCAGGATGGGGATTCATTATTCATATTTTTCTCTTCGGGCTATTGTCCTCATTAATGTAAACATTTATTCAAAGTTCCCTCGCCCTCAAAGTGCCGCTTATGAAATCATTATTAAAATCCACAATCGTTTCTGAAATTCAACTATATTTGCTATAAATAAACTTCAGTCTTATGTCTGGCTTATCCACCAAGTCTCACTCATGAATATCCAACAGTCTTTTTTAATCACCGTTCAATGATACGCTCCGAATATGTGAAACCCATTCAAGATCAAAACTCCTAACGATGAGACGATCGCGAAAGTGTCCCCGTGTCTATTTCAACGATAAGGTCATTTGCAGTACAGGGAGTTGCAATAGCATCAGCAGCTTATCTGCAAAGGTCACTGCACTTCATCATGTGCTCCTTACAGGTTTGAAGATGAGAATGTACGGTGAGTCATGATACATAACTAGGGGTCATTAAGGAGCTTTCGACAGCCTTGTGAAGACGAAAAGGTGTTGCGAGGGATGAGCAGTGGGTTTAACAAGATATAGAAAATATGTTGGATTAACTGCGGGGACACTTTGGTAATCATCTCATAAGTATAAGATGATCACCATTATGGGCTTCACACTTACCTAATCTTAAACTCTCAGATTTTTATATGTAAAGTCGTCTTAAAAAATAATGTCTATCAAAACAAACCCCGGATTATTACTGAAGTGAATAAGGCAATCACAGACCAGATCAGGACATGCTGAGACTAGTTGCGTATCAGAGTTGGTGACAATTTTTGCATAACATATCAACGTGCGTTTTATCATTGAACGATGACAAAAACAAAGACTGTTGGGAATTCATGACTGAAACTTGGTGGGCAAGTCAGACATAAACAAATGTTTATGTGTATAAATATGGTTGATAGCAGAAAAGATTGTGAATTTTATTAATAATACCATAAGTTGCATTTTTTGCGGGGTCACCATGTATTTCAACTAAATTCCAGCAGATATACTCTCCGGTCTTTTTCATGCTTATTAATCATTGGCGGCCCTCTTTTTTTTTTTACCTGTATTTAAATATGACTGTTGCTTTTTTGCATACGATCAGGTTTCATTCGACACGTAAATCCTATAAACTTATCACGTTTTAATTTGTGACGTTTATTTATTTATTTATCTATTTATTAAACACTCATGCATCAAAGGATTTTAGTACGTACATAAATAAATCAGCGTACACAAATAAGCAATAGCAATTATATTTAAACACGGTAAAAAAAAAGAAAAGCGGCGTCAACGTAAAGGAACAATGCAACAGAAGAAGGCCGGAGAACACATCGGCTGGAGTGTAGTTGAAATAGAAATATCAATGTTTATAAGAACAATTATCTAAAGAAAAACAACATAAATAATGATAATAAAACGGTAAATGTTTTTGTTTACATGCCAAAAGACTTTGTTGAAATTGCATCATAACTGATGTTTACGCAAACAATAAACAATTGCAAAAATAAATTGTAATAAATCTTGATGGGCAAAACATGTTCAAATAGCTTATAAAAACGGATCAAACTACAGGATGATCCCCGAGAACAAAAAAAAAAAAAAATGGCCTCCATGAAATCGTTAATAAAATTGACAATTCTTTATGCAATCAAACCATATTTCGTATAAGTAAATATTAGTAGATTATTTGCCTCCTCTCCATGAGGTTAGACACAAGGTCAAGTGTGAGTTTTGATAAAAGTGTTTCTGTGGAACGAACTGGATTCGAACCCGGCACACCCAGGTCCTCAGTCCGCGTCGTTGACCACTTAACCACTGTATCCTTGGCTTGCCCAGTAAGTTTTGATTATGAATGTTCAACAGTTTTTGTTTCGTCGCCATACAATGATAAGCACGACATGGACAATTGTCAATAACTCTGAGGCACTCTTTTCTTGGCACTGCACTGATTTGGGCTGCAATGACCTTCTTTAGTTAGGAAATAGTCTGCGGGTTGTCTTTATAGATATTATCTTTGAGATAACCCCACAGGTAAACATCTGGGGCGTTAGGATCCGGTGAATATGAAGCCTATGCAAGATCAAACCATATTACTGATAAGACAATCATCAAAGTGTCCCTGCATATCATTAAACGGGGATTTAAAAAAAAAGTGTTCAACATTGATGACTGAAACTTTGTGGACAAATCAGGTATAGACTGAAGTTTATTTGTACCAAATATCGTTGAGTTGCAGAAAGAATGGTAGAATCTTCTAACGATTTCATGAGTGTAATTTTTAAAGGGGGGTTCATTCTATAATATTCATCTGATTAGTACGGTAATAATTTAAGAGGACTTCAAGAACACAACACAATGATACTCGATTAAATCCCAATAATGGTCGTAAAATATTCAGATAATACACTTATTTCTTTCTGTTTGAACAACGAATGTTATCGACTGAACATATAAATGGCCGCCGAAACCTTTAAATGAGAAGGGACTTATTTACTTGCTTCTCCACGAAAGAATAGTTCAATACAAGTTCGGTTTTTAATGTGGGAGAAATCAAGCTCCCCTAAAAAGGGCACTCTAGATTGGGACAAAATTTAAAAAAAAAATGACTCAGTCTAGAAAGATTTCTATTATTTATTGATGAGGACAAAAAAGATCAAGTCTAGTATCATGACAGGTACTCCATTTTTCTCCTAGCTAAAAGGCTAAAGAATAGTGATCGAATATAACTTTAAAAGTGTGGGTACCCAGTTACATTTTCAGTCGACAGCATTCGTTATTTTTTTTAACATAGTTCACCCAAACAAGGCAGGCCGCCACAGTAGACGTAAGGGGCTACTGAGAAAAAGGGTGAAGGTTAGGGTTAGGGTTCAACCTAAATTGGGAGCTGCGCAGCGAGATGTCTGTTTACATTAGTTTTAAATTTCTGCATGTCAGAACCGTCGGGGAAACAGGGAGCAGGTAGGGAGTTCCAGAGGCCAGCAGCATGAGGAAAGAAGCTATTGAAGTAGAAAGCTCTCCGGCATCTGGGGACCTGCACAGTGAATGGATGGGATTTAGCTGATTGTCGGGTTGGTCTAGTGAATTTACGTCGAGGGGACACCAGAGCAGCCAGTTCATCGGAGCACAATCCATTGAAGTATTTGTAAAACAAGCACAAGGATGCTATTTTATGTAGGTTAAAGGAATGTTTATTATCTGAATCTTTAAGCAGATTCCATTGAATGTATGATTCCCCTCTTACCTTCAAGACCACTTGAATTCTAATGTTACTTTTTTGATGAATGTGGATTAAAGACGACATTAAGGGAGAATTTAATACAACTAACCCGTTTTTATGAACTACTTTTAAGTTACACATAACGTATGTTTAGACATTAACTCCTTATTATTGACTGCTCCTAATTTATTACTGAAATACAATTCTAACAACAAAGTAATAAAATAAGACAGCGAGTAGCATAGGGTTTTATTTAGAATTCAATATGGCCGCCAGCATTCGCCAATTTGCTTCTCAAGCCGCACGGGAACCGTATCAACCGATTTCACAAGGAACTCCTTTTCTTTTACTCATTGAATGATGATGTATACTCTAAGAGAATTGAAAATCACACACAACCTACTCAAAAAAAAGCAGCAGCAGTAGCAGGCTCAGAAAACAAAAACAATTCTTCCTTTGTCGGAAAGATCGTTCAGTGAATTTGAGTACGAAAAAGACAACATAAGTAGTAAACGAGGCTGTCTTTTTATGTTATCCTTTAGTGGACTCATTCGATGCGGTGGCCAGACAACTCGAGAAGCTGGTGGCGAATGCAGGCGTCCATATTGAATCAAGGGAGGCGCGAGAGCGCTCTATCCCTTAATAGACTACACGAATGGCCTATGCTGGACATCTCATTTCTTGGATCAATCATAACTCAAAAACCAATAAACCAAATTAGTTAAAACTTTGCACAACATTTTTATTTGATAAGTTCTATAAGTGTGTAGAATTTCCACATCATTAGTCAAGGCAACCCAGAGATCCAGAAAGTTCAATCATGAAATCATGTTATCTGTGTGTACGTACGTGTACGTATGTGCCACCCTGTATCTCATCAACTATTTGATGGATTCAGCTGATTTTTGGCAGAGATAGAGTTTCTATGGTCTAGTTGATGGCATTTTAATTTCAGTTTACCATGTACCTTAGTTTTCCAGGAAATTCAAAAAAACCTTATGAGAAGGCATTGTATTGAGGTGTAGCCTTTATAAAAGTAGTGACATTCCATGATAAATGCCAGTATACTGAAATCATATGCCCTTAATAGGGTTAAGATGAAAATTCATATACACTAAATGTACAAAAGCAAGGAAATTCCCAAATTTTTATACTTTTATTGTCATTAAGGGTATGACTACATATTAACCAAACCATTTCATTATCACATCACTACAGTATACATCTCTATGCATGAGTGGATGAAGTGTGTGAGGTGCGCTGAAGAAAAATTCCTACCAGTAAAATACATAGCCCTGTTGTGCTCGCATACCCTTAATGACAATAAAAGTGTAAACATTTGGGAATTTCCTTGCTTTTGTACATTTAATGTATATGAATTTTCATCTTAACCCTATTAAGGGCATATGATTTCAGTATAGTGGTATTTATCATGGAATTATGAATTAAACTCCACTTTCTTATAATCATTTTTTGTAAGAGTTGTGTTTGAGTAATAAATTACGAGCCCTTGATCCTAGAGAGTCACTTTATACTAGAGAGTCACTTTATCCTAGAGAGTCACTTTATACTAGAGAGTCACTTTATCCTAGAGAGTCACTTTATACTAGAGAGTCACTTTATCCTAGAGAGTCACTTTATCCTAGAGAGTCGCTTTATACTAGAGAGTCACTTTATCCTAGAGAGTCACTTTATACTAGAGAGTCACTATATCCTAGAGAGTCACTTTATCCTAGAGAGTCACTTTATCCTAGAGAGTCACTTTATCCTAGAGAGCCACTTTATACTAGAGAGTCACTTTATCCTAGAGAGTCACTTTATACTAGAGAGTCACTTTATCCTAGAGAGTCACTTTATACTAGAGAGTCACTTTATCCTAGAGAGTCACTTTATACTAGAGAGTCACTATATCCTAGAGAGTCACTTTATCCTAGAGAGTCACTTTATACTAGAGAGTCACTTTATCCTAGAGAGCCACTTTATCCTAGAGAGTCACTTTATCCTAAAGAGTCACTTTATACTAGAGAGTCACTTTATACTAGAGAGCCACTTTATCCTAGAGAGTCACTTTATCCTAGAGAGTCACTTTATACTAGAGAGTCACTTTATACTAGGGAGTCACTTTATACTAGAGAGTCACTTTATCCTAGAGAGTCACTTTATACTAGAGAGTCACTTTATCCTAGAGAGTCACTTTATACTAGAGAGTCACTTTATACTAAGGAGTCACTTTATCCTAGAGAGTCACTTTATCCTAGAGAGTCACTTTATACTAGAGAGTCACTTTATCCTAGAGAGTCACTTTATCCTAGAGAGTCACTTTATACTAGAGAGTCACTTTATCCTAGAGAGCCACTTTATCCTAGAGAGTCACTTTATACTAGAGAGTCACTTTATCCTAGAGAGTCACTTTATCCTAGAGAGTCACTTTATCCTAAAGAGTCACTTTATCCTAGAGAGTCACTTTATCCTAGAGAGTCACTTTATACTAGAGAGTCACTTTATACTAGAGAGTCACTTTATCCTAGAGAGTCACTTTATACTAGGGAGTCACTTTATACTAGAGAGTCACTTTATCCTAGAGAGTCACTTTATACTAGAGAGCTACTTTATACTAGAGAGTCACTTTATACTAGAGAGTCACTTTATACTAGAGAGTCACTTTATCCTAGAGAGTCACTTTATCCTAGAGAGTCACTTTATCCTAGAGAGTCACTTTATCCTAGAGAGCCACTTTATCCTAGAGAGTCACTTTATACTAGAGAGTCACTTTATCCTAGAGAGTCACTTTATCCTAGAGAGTCACTTTATCCTAAAGAGTCACTTTATCCTAGAGAGTCACTTTATCCTAGAGAGTCACTTTATACTAGAGAGTCACTTTATCCTAGAGAGTCACTTTATCCTAGAGAGTCACTTTATCCTAGAGAGTCACTTTATACTAGAGAGTCACTTTATACTAGAGAGTCACTTTATACTAGAGAGTCACTTTATCCTAGAGAGTCACTTTATCCTAGAGAGTCACTTTATACTAGGGAGTCACTTTATACTAGGGAGTCACTTTATACTAGAGAGTCACTTTATCCTAGAGAGTCACTTTATACTAGAGAGCTACTTTATACTAGAGAGTCACTTTATACTAGAGAGTCACTTTATACTAGAGAGTCACTTTATCCTAGAGAGTCACTTTATACTAGAGAGTCACTTTATACTAGAGAGTCACTTTATCCTAGAGAGTCACTTTATCCTAGAGAGTCACTTTATACTAAAGAGTCACTTTATACTAGAGAGTCGCTTTTCACACTGGGTTACTGTTCACACGGCTGGTAGGTAAGATATTTGGATATATTGATATGATTCTATTGTGTAAAAAATGTACATCTATTACTGAAAATATGCAGAAAGAAATACTTCAGTTATCCTGAAAAAATGATTTCGTTAACAACTTTTGTTTGTCAATTTATTAGAGTTAAATTAACTGGAAGTATCATGGCTACGAGGTGCACCCTCCCAGGCTTTGCCTCACCTCTAAGATAAATAAAATGGCTACACGTTCAATTGTTTTTAGAAGGTGGGAAATCATCTTTTGGGGAGAAATATACAATTTTGAGTGAAACGTAATTCTTATTTTTCATAAGCGCAATTTGTTTACAATTTCATTTCTTGATTATCTCTTAAATACTTTTAGAAAACAAATATTTATTTCAATTGTATTCATCAAATTAGTAAGATTTCAATGCATGTCTAATTATTTGCATACGTAATAGTATTTTTTTTTTGTACCAGATCAACTATATCGTACAATTACAAATACATTTTTCTAACAAGCATAACCTGGAATTATCAGATTTGAAACACCCACTTTTTTATAAAGAGGTATTACCTCGAAATATATTATGAGAATGCAGTTGGACACATTTTCTAAAAAAAAAAACACTTGATTTCAACACTGGCATATTTATATTTTTTTGCAATGTGATAACCTTTCTATGGATCCTCTATGTACATATCATAAAATCGTTTAAACATTTTAAACCGGTAAACAAATGGAAAATGCTTCTCAATTTATTTATAGTTGTATAACGATGTCTGATGAGTGTGTGTAGAAATAGTGTTACAAAAACGGAAATTTACACAACTTCATTGCAACGATCACCTTTACAACGAGACCTCACTACCCTTTGAGCAACTACTTGCAATGAGTCAACGAGAAACTCGGCTGTTTTTCTGTTAACAAAAAGACTAGTGCCATCTGCTGGAGATCGGAGTGTAAAAGTGAATCGAATTATAATAACTACTAGTACCGTGTTCAATTTCCATAGGGGCTGGGAAAATACTGGGAAATGATATGAAGCCATCACACTCCCCCATACTAAGCGTTGTATCCCTATGCTTATTTTACAAGTACTTCTACGAACTTTGCTCTGATGAACACACTGCAGTTGTAAGCCCTAACATAAGTACTGCCGAACCACTTAACTAGCAGCAAAATTCCACCCCTTCACTGCCGAAAGATTTTCTATTCTGATAGCTTCTTTCCACGGAACTTTTGCATTCGGAATTCCCTGCCTGCTCCCGCTTTCTTTGATCGTACACACATGCAGAAATAGTTTTTAAAAAGAAAGAAAAGCGAAACAAATTGCAAATAAATGCACTAGCAAACAGCGCTGAGAAGGTATACTTAGTGTCGACTAATACAGGTGTGATTATATATCAAAGAGATCCGTAATGCCGACGAAAGCGATGACGTAACTTAGACCTATCTGTCATCATCAACACCTGCAGTTTCATCAAGTTCGCTTCCGTTGATAGATATTCGTACCGGTTGTAATTATAGTTAGGTTAAATACGGAAATACATGAAACTGTTCAATTCCTTCACCAATTCAACTGTACTTAATATAATGGAGCTGTTGCGTGTGTTTGTTTATAATTTAAAAACGGGAATTTTGATAAAACTAAACAATGTTAAATAACATCTATTATCATATTTATCTAGGGGAGGTGGCGATAGTGAAGTTGATACTCGCGTTGACCGACTACTCTGCGTGCCGTGTTAAACTCTTCAAGTATCCATAACATCGCGTTCATTAAGGATGTTGGCAACCTTCACGTGGTCACTTCAGTGAGTACATGATTCGAAAAAGAATATTGGAAACCAATGCAAATAAAACAGAATCAAGCGGGCCCAAAATAGAAACATGCTGATTAATACAATTAAAGTAAATTTAACTGATACATAAATATAATTACGTGTCTTAATTAAAAGAACATGTTCTTTTTAATGAATATTGGCAATCATGCAGTATAGTTAACAGACGAAAAATCAAAAAAAAAATACAATAAATCACTTTACCAAACGCATTAAAATTTAGTTTTCTACCTACCTGTATCATTTTAAAATGTGGAAACTGATTGTGAAATTTATTATTTCTGAATATGTTATCGTTACTTTGACTTAGCTAAACAAGAGTCAATAAAAGCTGGCGGTCGATGTTGCTTTGAGATGGTCGCTAATTTCAAGCTTAAAAGATATTTTTTTAAAGTTTACCCTACCACTAACCCTAAGTCCGGGGAGCGTCAGTCGGAGTTGGGTAAATAGTATAATAAGTCAATTAAAAAAAATATTTTAAAAAGAATTAAACACCATTAACAACAGATGTATCCAAAAGATAAATATAGGCAAAATCTGTTGAAATTTAAAAAAACAACTTTAAAACAGTTTCATAAATTTAAAACGATGCAGATCGATAAAAAATAAATGTGATTGCGTTTGGTTAAAGTTATTTGTTGTATATTGTGTTTGTTTTCGATTTCTCGGCTGTTAACTATACTGCATGAATGTCAGAATATAGATCGATATAAATTAACCATTAACCTGATGATACTGCCGGAGATGGCGTTGATAAATATGTCTAAGTCATTGTTTCTGTTGGCATAACACTTGTTTATATCCACCTTTACAAATAGATAACCCCCTGAAGGTGCGAATTAAAATACATTTTAGACAGCTAGTATTTAAAAGATCTCCAGACATTTAATTTTTTTACATTTAAATTTAAGATCGTTCAGCATCAATTATTACCGAGAGCTGTCTTTATTTTTTTTTCATTTCACACCTTTACGGTGTTATTTCTTTGTAAAAGTGATCGCGCAGTTTCGACTCTGAGCATTTTTGCCGGAAGTTGAAAGTTTACCGGAAGTTGGATTATTTTCCATATTGTCAAAGGTGACCATTTTGTCGGAGACGCGAATCTATAAACAATACATATTTTCGATAAGACTTATTTAGTCCTTGAAATGAAGGGGGTCAGTTATGTATACTAACATTAATTTATTAATTAGTAAATACTAACATTTTTATTAATATCGAATAAGTCTCTTATTTTTATTTACTTCTTATTTTTTCAAACAGGGTAATTAATTTTTGGTCAAACATGAAATACTTTAACTTGCCCCCCCCCCCAACTACACGTGAAATATATTTATTCATATAAATAAATAGTAGACAAATTAAATTGCCAATAATATCCTAAATATCTACATTACTGGAATGATTAGAATTGTTTATATTTTATTATGTAAGCTTTATAAACTTAAATTTAATAATGTTTTTGTTTTTTTAATTTTCTTTATTCATCACTGATATTATTTTTTTATATAACGCACGGATAACGTCGGGTAGACCTACTATTTACTGATATATACATAATCTAAAAATAAAACAAAAAAAATAAAATTAACTGAAAAAAGGCCGAATAGCCGGCATTTTTGCCGGAAGTTGAAAGTTTACCGGAAGTTGGATTATTTTCAATATTGTCATAGGTGACCATTTTGTCGGAGACGCGAATCTATAAACAATACATATTTTCGTTGCTGAATAGAGTTTGATAAACTCATGCATGAATATAAAATGTATTTGCAATAAGGATTGATAACAGAATAACTAAATCATAATTTAACATAATAAAATTGTAGAAACAACATAAAAATATTAATCCTGTTGAAAATATAATTACATTTGAAAACAGAAAATATATATAACGTCTGTAATAGAATCAGCGTTAAATTCGGGCATTTGGTGAACAAAGTAAAGCTAGGCGTTTTCCAATAGACAGGGACGGACTCAAGATGTAAGACTCAACATTTGTTATTATAGTAGTGAAACTGTCATGGCGGACATATACGAATAAATATATACGACATGCTTCTTAATCTTCTCTTTTTAAAAAAAAATTACTTCAAACAAAAGTATAAATAATTTTCGAATTAATATCAATAAAGAACTAAATTTTCGTTTCATAATTTTATTTACATAGACGGGTTCAATTTTTAGAAGGGGTTTCAGTTTGATATGCAAGTTTAACCTATAAAGACACGCTGGAGTTTATATTTTCTTGAATACTTGTTTACTAAACTATAACAAAAATATTTATTTATTTATTTATTTTTAATATAGTTAACTCCAAACAAGGCAGGTCGCCACTGTATACGAAAGGGGCTACTGAGAAGAAGGGTGGGATTTTTTGGGGGGAGGGGGGTCAACCTAAATTGGTAGCTGCGCAGCGAGATGTCTGTTTACATTAGTTTTGAAATTATGCATGTCAGTCCCGTCAGGAAAACAAGGACCAGGAAGGGAGTTCCAGAGGCCAGCAGCACGAGGAAAGAAGCCATTGGAGTAGAAAGCTCTTCTGCATCTGGGGACCTCCACAGTGAATGGATGGGATTTGGCATATTGTCGGGTTGGTCTAGTGAATTTACTTCGTGAGGGTACCAGAGCAGCAACCTCATCAGAACACAATCCATTGAAGTACTTGTAAAACAGGCACAAGAAAGCAAACCTATGGCGATGGGACAGGGGCTGGAGCTTGGTGTATAGTAAGGGACCTATCAAGTTGAAAACTCTTGTTTGGACCTTGTCTAAGAGAGAGAGAGAGACTAGTGGATGATGCCCCAACCCAGATGTGGCAACAATACTCCATGCATGGGCGGATGGTGGCTTTGTAGAGAGAGATACATGATAATGTCAGGTGTGAGGAGTTTACTTATTTTTAAAATATATATCTTCGGATTAAAATATTAATTCAGAAAACCACTTTCTTTGATTATTAAAAATAAAAAAAATACTTACATTACATTTTTAGACGGATGTTATGTTTGCTTATGCTATTTAACGTACTATGACCCTCCCGTCTCAAAATAACAAAACTACAATTGTAAAACGTATTATGAATTTTGAAGATTGGTAAACAAATATAACGTGCAAGAGATCGAACGAGTAATTTATTCGAAAGTTTTATGCGTTGAAATTAAATTCATATAAAAACAACAACAATAACAACAGTTTTAGAGGGTCAGCCTGTCCATTATTATTTATATCTTTACACTATTTTGTTACACTATTTTTAGAGGGTTAGCCTGTCCATTATTATTTGTATCTTTACACTATTTTGTTACACTATTTTTAGAGGGTTAGCCTGTCCATTATTATTTGTATGTTTACACTATTTTGTTACACTATTTTAGAGGACCAGCCTGTCCATTATTATTTATATGTTTACACTATTTTGTTACACTATTTTAGAGGACCAGCCTGTCCATTATTATTTTTATGTTTACACTATTTTGTCACATTATTTTTAGAGAGTCGCCCTCTCCATTATTATTCGTGTGTTTACACTATTTTGTTTCACTATTTTTAGAGGGTCACCCTGTCCATTATTATTTGTATGTTTACACTATTTTGTTTCACTATTTTTAGAGGGTCACCCTGTCTATTATTATTAGTATGTTTACACTATTTTGTTACCTCTTCAATACTCAAGTATTATTGTGTACACACAGTTTTTTTTTAAATAATCTAAGTAAAGATTAACATCAAACAACGTCCAAGTAAAAATATTAATACATCCTCCACCCTATACTAAAGACCAATGTGTATTTTTTGTTTTTATATAAGTAAATATATACCCGCTCCGTCACACAAAAGTTTGAGTAAAAAATCTACATTTTTCTAACGTTTAGACGAACCCATTTCAAATGATGAGACTAAATGAGAAACTAAATAGAAAGTCAGAGAACCCCCGCCGCCTCAAATGCATTACAAAAACATCCTCCATCCTAATTATTGTTAACGGTAGATGTTTTTGCTTTAGGTCATCAGAAATGATAATTTATAGATGAAATATTTAATTATATGAATATTAGTGTGAACACCGACGAAGCATCATTTGTTGCGTAATATTTAACGGAGGGGGTACACTAGTATTTAAATAATTTAACAATCTAAACGCTCGATTCTGTTACCGTGGATTTGTTTACAACTACGAAAAGAATGCATTAACTGCTGTAAATATCGATGAACAATCATTGTTATCAGTTGTTATCCGTACAAACGCATCTCTTCTTACAATTATCGGATTATTTTTTTTTTTAAACAGTACAAAAAGCAAAACTCAATGAGCTAAATGTAGTTTAATCAGTTTCTCCGATCCTCGTCATGGGTGACGGGACAAGGACAAGCGACCCTCGTTGATTAGATAACGGATTCCGTTCGAAATTCTGTACAGATTCTAGAGTTC
>OY744523.1:52105258-52117758 GCA_963556195.1 Sepiola atlantica | reverse complement strand
TTCGCGGACCGGAGTTAACCCGCGGGCCTTAGGTTGCCCATGCATGCTGTATCAGAGTTTTTTCCTTCTATTTTATCTTTTTTAAATTCCAGATTAGTTTACGGACTTTAACGAAGGAACTTATTGAATTATTAATCGAAGAACTGTGAGTAAGAATATATATATAAAGATGAAAGATGAGAATAAAACATTGTAAAGATACAATCTTTATTAGAACATCACGGCGTCCACACTGACTCTACGCTCTCACCTCAACAAAAGACTCTTTATCTTTTAGTATTTATTTTATTTCATGTAAAATTTTCTAAGTTAAATGCTGCCGATAATATTTATATTTACAATTACATTGTCGGTTTATTTTCTCTATCCTCTGATGAAAAGAGTTTATCTTTGAAAATCCATGGATTAAGTATATGAAGCTCCTTGCTCTGAACTTTTGATCTTCTAACAAATATTGTGTCTTTACAATTTTTTATTCTCATCTTTCATCTCTCGAATTGATTGCTCTATTCAATATATTGAGCTTTATATTATAACGATAGATTATTATTAAACGATAATTCAATTATCTTTAATTTAATTCAATATTTAAATATAATATATATATATATATATATATGATTAAAGCAAATAAGTTGAGATGCTGACTTCGTAAGTATATTTCAATAGAATAAATTGTACGTTATGGAATATATGTGGAGTGATTAAATGATGAAAAGCAATGTAACGGAAAAAAACAAACGTGTCGATGAGTAAAAAAAAGGCGGGAATTTAATCAAAAGATATTTTGTCAAAAGAAATAAAAATACGTTTTATTCATGGATGTTTATCCAATATATTTTATTTATTCACCATTATGTAGTATTTTTGACTTTTCATATCTATGCCACACTCGAGATCGATAAAAAAAATCAAACAGTATGAATAGCTGTTTGTATATATATATATATATATATATATATATATATATATATATATATATATATCACTGGCTTTAAACTCGCGTTTGAGCATTGCCATTGCTTAAATATTTGTAACTATGTCATCAATGCTTGTGTATGAAGCTTTTTTAAGCCAGGAATATCTTATATACACACACTATGTGTACATATTACTAATATATATATATATATATATATATATATATATATATATATATATATATATTGAGAGTAGTTCAGCCATTGGCCAACATAGTCATTAACTCGTGACGGACTAATAACACCGTATTTGATTGGTAAGTAAACATGACAAAACACTACTTAGATATAAAAACAATCGCTAACATAAAATCTGCACATTTATTTCCTGATGGAATGAAACATGGATGCTTCTGTGTAGCTTACTTGCCATAGATGTACCTTCACCATACTACTGAGCTCTACTCACGTATTGAGCACTATTGTAGTAAATACTGAAAACGTATACACATTATTTCACCTCATAATATACATATACATGAATATATATATATATATATATATATATATATATATATATATATATATATATTAGTACTTCATGTATCCACATAAAATATTATAAGGAGATATAATTTTTTATGTGTCCGTTTTCAGTATTTACTTCAACAGTGCTCGATACGTAAGTAGAGCTAGGTAGTAAGCAATGAAAATATATATGGCAATCCGGGGATTAAACACGGGAGCCTCTGTGTAGCTTGATTGCCATATATATATATATATATATATATATGTATTTGTATGTAATTGTTTTTATTGGCGATTGCAGCGTTCGTTGTTTTTTTCCTTACTACTATTTCGATTCCTTCACTTGCTAAGTGATTAAGATGTAGTGAATTGCAATATTAGTCTCCCGCAACTTTATAGGACGTATTTTTCGTTAATATTTTTTCGTTAACGAAAAATACGTCCTATAAAGTTAAGGGCGACTAATAATGCAATTTTCTATATCTTAATCACTTAGGAAGTGACAGAATAATAGCAAGCAAAAACAACGAACGCTCCAATCACCAATAAAAACAATTACATACAAATACATTAAATATTTAGGTGATAAAAATCGTACAAATCTCTAGGCAGGGCGTCGTAGTCCAATGTTAAAACGATGGACTATAGACATCAATATTGAAGGTTCGATCTTTGTCTATGTTAGCCATGCTGATGACGCCTGTGAGCCAGAAACACGTATCCATGGATTACTTTCATGTACGTATAATATTAAGATTAATTTTATACGTACATAAAATGATATATATATATATATATATTACTTTTATGTACGCATAAAATTAATATTAATTCTATACGTACATAAAATGATTATATATATATATATATATATATATATATATATGCGCGTACATCTATGCAAGAACCAAATATAATTTAAAACATTGGATTATCTAAGAAATGTTTTCAATTTTTTGTTTCAATAGAAATATTCGGCAGTATAAAGTAAGTAAACCCATCGGCAAACAATAATGAATAGTTGTCTCTGAACACTGAATGCTAATTGAAAGTCAATTATCGATTTGAATTAGAAAATATATCGATCTTATCGGAAAAAAATCTCGAACTAGCAGCAAATGAACGACTTCATCGAACACTAAATAATATAAGCAATAAGAATTTTTAGGTATGCGTGCACAACTGCGTGTTTGTCGGATACGCATGCGCATACCGACTGAGCAGGTTTCAATGGTTTCATTTGCATGTGTAGAAAAATGTGGCGCGTTTCTCAAAAAAGAGAAAGAAAAAAAAATGGCAATTTCTTTTAAAAACAATCAGGATGTATATTTGCGCAAAGCTTCCATATTGATTTTGTCTGATGTCGGCTATAAATAAATCATTCCGGAAACTTGAAAAATAAAAAAAGCGACGATACTATGTACGCGTATTAATAGTAGACTAGCATGGTTATCCGGTGTTGCTCGTGGACATGGATAATAAAATAGAAGACTTATAAAATGTGCATAACCACATTCTTTTAAAACCCCTCTCTCTCTCTCTTCCTCCCCCTTTCTCCTCTTATAAAATACCGGTTCTTGTTAGATCACCGAAGTTAAGTGACGTTGAGCCTGGCCAGTATTAAATGGGTGCCCATTTTAGAACACCAGGTGCTGTATGTGGCCTGGAGAGGACATGGGCTCGACCAGGTTCTATCATGCCCACTGAAAATTTAGGACATATAAAATATCTTCCTGACTCCCCGACGACGTCCCTTGACGTTATAGGATATGGATGAGATAAACCATGGTTGCAGAGTCAATCTCGGAAGTTTGAAAGGGGTCGAACTCCGACTTGTAAGATTGTTAGGATTCGTAATCGGATTTTTTAAATTTTCGAAGAATCAACAGATAGTCTGAATATCCGAAGATTTTAAAATAAGGAGTCGGAGTCAGAGTCGGAATATTTGGAATCATAGGATTTGGATTAAACCTTATACTTTCCGACCCAGCAACCATGGTATACAGCCCCAATTCTACCCATTCATGGCTTTAATAGTAAAACTACTGTTTTTATAACAATTCGGTTACAAACCAAAACGTATTTGCCTAGAAAAATAGTTCCCAGCCTTCGTCAGTACAGGTTTTGTTCCCAGCTTTCGTTAGCAAAGGTTTTGTTCGCATCCTGCAGCAAACGATTTGTTCGCATCCTGCAGCAAACGATTTGTTCGCAACCTGCAGCAAAGATTTTGTTCGCATCCTGCAGCAAACGATTTGTTCGCATCCTGCAGCAAACGATTTGTTCGCAACCTGCAGCAAACGATTTGTTCGCCTCCTGCAGCAAACGATTTTGTTCGCATCCTGCAGCAAACGATTTGTTCGCATCCTGCAGCAAACGATTTGTTCGCAACCTGCAACAAACGTTCTGTTCGCATCCTGCAGCAAACGATTTGTTCGCATCCTGCAGCAAACGATTTGTTCGCATCCTGCAGCAAACGATTTGTTCGCATCCTGGAGCAAACGTTTTGTTCGCATCCTGCAGCAAACGGTTTTTTCGCATCCTGCAGCAAACGTTTTGTTCGCATCCTGCAGCAAACGATTTATCAAAACCTCCTGTCTAACTACATTTGCTAAGCTGACTACTTGATCGAAAAGTCCAGGAGCATACGTTATCATGTAATCTTCTATGCAGTTTCAATTCTTTTCTGCACCCTTCCACCATATCTTCTAGTCATACCATGCCTATTAACCTTTCTTTGTGTGTGTGCGTACAGTCCTAACATTTTCTATTTTATTAAAGGGGATAAAGGCCCATTTTCATCTTTACTAAAAAAATCTCTTATTCTGATTTTAAAAAGTAAGGGTTTCTTAAACTAATTTGCGCAAACATAATTAAAACAAATCCAGTATTACCAATAAAACATCATATAGGAAACAAATACGAATTAACTTGCATAGAAATGTTAATTATCCTGTTGTCAAGCAACTAATCTGAAAATCTATTCAAAAGAATGGCCCAAATAATAGCTTACAACACTAAAAAGAGGCAAAAAAGCATAAACAAATCTAAAAATCAAACAAAATCACTCACACATTATGAATAGTCAAATTTCACACTCTAAAACACTTCGACAGGGAAGAAACATTTAACAAAACTGTCTGATTTAGAAATAAAACGTTTGACCTGGGATGACCTTAAAATGGTTGAAAGGTCGTTAAAGACCAATAAACAAACTATTCTAATATGATCTGTTAACTTCACTTTGCACATTGCCCCCATTAAAGTAACTTTGTGTTGTTAACATTGTCTACCCTGCTCCTTTCTAGAATCAGGTACTCACGGGAGTGACCACGTAAAGGTTACCAATATAAATAAGTGAAAGAAGTGATATGGAACCGATTGGATTCGAACTCTGCACACCCAGTCCGCAGCACCTCGCCATTTTATCTTTCAAAGACAATGAGTTTTTTCCATTATTTTGTCTATTTAGCACTGATGACCATAGCTCCTTACATCAAGTGGCTTCATGCCTTGTCTGGGGTGATTTCCATAAAATTACAATACTAACAGTAACAAACAGTAAACATCTTTTGCTAATCTCAGCTTTCATCGGATATGCGGTTTAAACAGAACTAGTCGGTTCATCCACTCATAATAAAAGGGACACTTTCTCTGTGCCTGTGTATCTGTTCATTAGTCACATTCTTTAAAACAAATATCTTAACTTTAGAAATGGAAAATATTGCATTAATAATAAATAATAAATAATAAATTCCCAACAAATAAAGCGGATGCCATGACCGAAAATCGAAACCGAAACTGAGATCTTCAGTCTGATGTTCAACGAACTGAGCTATTAAGATTTCTGAACACATTACCATAACCAATTAAATATAGCTTTGACGTGACATCATAGATTTATGATTTGTGTCATGTTTCAAAACATTAATTAAAACATAAGCGATCATAAAAATCAATCAATCAATGAATGGTTAAAAATTATCAATAGCGTTGGAAATTCTTTTAATAGTCTAAAATACTATATTTTGCTTTAACTACGTATTGGCGTTAAAAAATTATTTAATACATAATATATACTAGAATTTAGACCCATATATATATATATATATATATATATATATATATATATATATATATATAATGGTTTTAAATATGACGAACGGAGTCATAGCGAGTCGAGGCACTATCACAAGAAAAAAAAGGAGAGGAAATATTAAATAATATATTTAATCGTCGATTAAAAACTTTTAAAAAGAATAAAAAGATCGACTAAAATTAACAGAACAAAACTAAATCCCAAGGTACCTTTCGGCCGCCACATTGTCAAGGGAAATGTCGGCGAATATTCTTGTGATCGTGCCTCGACTCGCTATGACTCTGTTCATCATATTTAAAACCATTATAAAATTCTGTACCACAAAACATTTGTTCAAAAAAAAAAAAAAAAAAAATTATATATATATATATACATATATATATATATATATATATATATATATATATATATATACTAAACAAACTGTCTAGGCCCGGGGGAGTGTAGTCAAAGTACTAATGATAGTCTACAATAATCCCCATGCACTAAGTAACTGTAAATGTTGATATGCATTAAAAAACAACTTTATTATTATACAGTATACACATGAAACTTATATCGGAGATACGTCATCGGCAATCAGTACGAGAGTAACATCAATTAACGTCTAGTTTTACTAGTTATTTTATTTGAATCGAATCACATCGAAATAAACGTTTATCGATCTAATACAGTATTGATTTTTTAAAATTTTATTTGTCTCAATACGGATTAGATATAGAGTTTTATACAAGTCTAAAAGAATTTTTTTTTTTCAGCCCGGCATATTTTTTTTTGTTTGTGTCAAGGTTTTCATGGAGTCAGAAGAAACAATGTTTGTTATGCGAATCAATTCGAACAGGCGGACCGTGTTTTGGCGTTGCGATCGATAAACCAGAGGTCGGTTTTGATACGTTGTGTGTGTGCGCGTGGGGTCGGGGGTAGTCGGAGACAGGAGGATGCTTTCTTTCCTCCCAAACCTCCAACGCTACACGATCGAGCGTAGTGGTGGTTTAGGGGAGGTTTCGATGTATAGGTAAACACTACGGAGGGTCGGCGGAAGAAGAGCGGGAGACAGGGAAGAGGAAAAGCAATCACTTATTTGACATTTTCCCAGATAAATTAAATTATTCATGTTTCGGATGGTTATCCCCCATGCTCACAACGTTTCGGCCGCTCTATTTCTTTTTTATATATTTTATGTGTTTTTTTTCTGCTTTTTCTTTTTAACGTATCTACTGACTCTTAACTTAGCTTTACTTATTTGAATCTAAATATTATATTCTAAATTCATACTCCCATTGTCACGGCTGGGTTAGTATTATAAGAATAGGTTAGTGTAAAAGAAATATATATATATATATATATATATATATATATATATATATATATATATATATATATATATATATATATATATTATGTTATCTGAACAATACTAAACAGTCATTTTTTTTTCTATATGAAGAAGTCATAATATTCCAGGGCAACAAGTCACTAAAAGATAAGGGTTTATGAGATTGTCAGTTCTGCGATGAACAATACTATGGGAGGATTGAAAACTATAAATGGAATAAATAAAGTTTGATCATTTCTAGGGACGTTGGATTTGAAGACGACCATGTGCAGTGTGCAAGGAAGCAGTCCAGTTATCACGTGTTTAGCAGATGCAAAGTTTTTGGAAAGAAACTTTGTTCATGGAAATTCCGTTTGGTTTTCTGTACACAGAAAAAAAAATGAAAGTTCTTGGCAGTGACGGTAGTAAGACCGTTCTTGCTGTTAATTTTATTTTTATAGGGATTGGATGGAGTTCAGCCGAGCACCTTCGATGATAATAACGATTGAGTAGAAAGAGATTAGCAACGTCTAGTCTTTGAGAAAGAGGATGCAGGGATGAAGTAGATGTCTTGCATAGACTCAAATTTTATTCCATCGTAAAATGAAAACTAATCAATTCAAAAATCAATAAAATTTATCGATTATGACCCCCACCCCTAAGTAAAACGAGTCGCGATAAAAGACGTGTTTTGTATGCAATAATAAAAAATGTGATCTTTTGTAATTTTAGAAAGCAGTTCAATTCATAAAACTGAATTTTTTTTTCTTTTACCTTTTGACAAAAGTTCGCAGAACCAGTTACTAAATTAAAGTGTTTCCTTATTTCGGGTGCTAGAAGAATTGACCCGATGGGTCATCCAGTGAGTTCAGGTTAGATTGTTTGAAGCAAGAAAACGGTGCCGTTGTACAGACAGTTGAATTTACGCTCGCTATATATATATATATATATATATATATATATATATATATATATATATATATATATATATACAGGGTGAGCCAAAAGTAGGTGGACAATAAAAAACATTTATTTAGAGATCACTTATACGTACAATTACATGTAATAAAACAATTATATTAATGAAAATTAAATGTTATTCATCAACGCAAGTGTTCAAACTGTTTTCTTTCTAGATTTACACAGCTTTGAAGTCTACCTCTTACGCTTCGACAAAAAATGTTTTTACTGTCCACCTACTTTTGGCTCACCCTGTATATATATATATATATATATATATATATATATATATATATATATCCATCTTCTATCTATTCCCCTCTCCAGCTCCGGAAGTAAATAGTATTACTACTCTTTTTTGCGTCTTTGCGTCAATATAGAAAAGGGGGGGGGGATAGAATGGAGAGTGTAAAGTAAGCGGAGACAGAGGGAAAGTTTAATTTTAATAAACAGATAGAGATAGATAGAATAAGAGAAGCGCGATGGAAAGAGAGAGGGGGAGCGAGAGAGAGAGAGAGAGTAGACAGCATATAAAATAAGAATTGGGAGGGTCAAACAACATACAATAAGAGAGGCTGAGAGTAATAGACAGAAACTTAGAAAGAGATGAGTCACTTGCTGAGTTAATAGCAAATTACGCCTCATTAAAACAGTTAAAATGAAAGTGTTTTTTGTAAACATAACTGACTCGGAGAATTGATGAATATTTTAACATGTATTTTCTGTGAGTATAATATATATGACAAAAACTTCAGAAATACACGTTGATTAACTTCACTTTAGTATAATTATACATTTCTTTGAAGGCAAATATTCAAATGAGTAGATTCTCAAAGAATCTAAATCAAAATTTGCCAAAAAAATGCAATGTTTGATATCCTATTATAATGAAGCTATAGTGTACGTCTGTAAGCAAAACTACGATATTTATAAAAATATTTTGAAAACTAGTATACTTCATCCGTCAAAAATGACGGAAACAATTATGCTCTGCCAGTGTTCGCACTCGCTATTTATCTAGATATATTACTAAACTACTCATATAAAAATCATAGAACACCGACAGTAATTTAATTTTTCATATATAAATTATCATGGTCATTTCTGATGACATAAAGAAAAAAAACACCTACCTCAGACTTTTCATTACATGATTTATTTCTGAATTCATTTCAGGCGACGGGGTAAGTCTGAGGTGGTTGTCTGACTTGCTAATAATTTCTCGCTTTCCCTCGCCATTTGAAATGGTTTCATCTAGGGGTGAGGCCTAGAAAAAGGCTATAACTTTTACGTGAGGGGATGGAAGTACACACATACACACACTAATATATATATATATATATATATATATATATATATACACAAATAAATATACATTGGTCTTTTAATAGAGTGGGGCATCTGGAAACATAGAAAATGATACACCGATTTTGATATGCATACTGCTGTTCATATCTACGTTAAAATTGTGATAGATTTAATTCAAAGTCGTAATAAAGGCGTATTAGTATTTATATATACCGTACGAAGGCGAACTCTAACATGTTCGTTTTTAATAGGGGGGATCAGAATCTGTTCGAAAATAGCCATAGTCTCATCGGCACTCCCACACTAAGAGGAAACCCTCTTGGGGATCGAGTTGTTTTTTTAAAACAAGTTATAACACGTATTATTAATATGTAACGTTTCATATACAGATGAAACAATATGGTGTTTTTATTATTTGGGTTATTCGGACTACTGTTCTCATATTGGATGTTATTCCCACAACGTTTCGACCGATGCAATCTCCGACCTTCTTCAGATGCGTATCAAAATAGAATAACATCGTAGATTAGAACAGTTGTCCATATAATCCAAATAATACAAATTATCAACCCTCATTCCGAAACAAGATAGTAAACAAAGTCTATACTTTATATAAATAGGAAGGTTTCATAAGTAATTGCCGGGTATTTTTAATGTCTACCTGTATTGTTTCATTTTTATACGTGTAAGTAACAGGCCCTGTGTCTAAATTTTACGTGAACACCTATATATACATATACATATATATATATACGTATATATACACATATATATATATACATATATATATACATATATATATATACATATACATATACATATATATATATACATATACATATACATATACATATATATACATATATATATATATACATACATATACATACATATATATACATATACATACATATATATACATATATACACATATATATACATACATATATATAAATATATATATATATATATATATATATATATACATATATATACATATATATACATACATATATATAAATATATATATATATATATATATATATATATATATATATATAAGCCACTTCTCTCCGAAACTAAGATCCTGATTCGGACAATTAAAAGGATCTATCAAAGGATATCTAGACATGAGTTGTCTCTTATATTCAACAATACTTGCCTGCAAGAGAAGATGCTACCTATATATATATATATATATATATATATATATATATGAAGAGTTCGACTGCAAAACGCAATAAATCCAATATGCTTATATTAAGACATTAAACGCTGAAAAGGACGAATATATTAAATCTAAAGTTCGGCAAATGGTTTATTTTAATTAAAAGCAAAAAGAAATTATACCGGGATCATATTATATAAAATGTTTTTTGGGGGTGGGCTCGGGGATTGAAATGCAACACTTTTTTTAATGATAACTTCGTAATTTTGAAAATGGCGTTTATCGCGTTTTGCATTCGAACTCTTCATATATATATATATATAAAGTTGAGCTCCCACCGCAAAAAAAAAAAAAACATCAAGCTATGGAATTGTTAAAATTCACAGTCCTTTTCACAATCCAACCATATTTGGTACAAATAAACGTTAGGCTATGCCTCACTTGTCCACCACGTTTCAGTAAGGAATGCCCAACAGTCTTTGTTTTGTCACCGTTCACTGATAAACGGAAACACTTTGGTGATAGTCTCATCAGTAGGCGGTGTGATCTTGAATGTATTTCACACTCACCGGATCTTAATCTCCCAGATCTTTTTATGTGTGGTGTTATCTACAAAGATTGTGTTTTTCCGAACAATAATCGAATTATGCCTGAACTAAAAAGGGCCACCATAGCTAAAAATTCCCACAATGCTGAGAGAGGAGTGAGTCAGATTTATTGATACGTTTTCACATCGCATCCAGGTGTGCTTATCGTTGAACGTCGATAAAAGGAAGACTGTTGAACATTTATCATTGAACTTTGGCGGACAAGTCAGGTACCAAATATGGTTGGATTGCGGGAAGGATGGTTAATGTTATTAACGATTCTGTTGAGGGGGTCACACTATTTACGACATATCAAATGTTTGAGTGTAGAAAAATCATGTCTTCTAGTGTGTTTAATTAAGCTTGAAACACTCCCAGTAATTAAAACGTTTAACTAATTAAAATAGTTGCAATAAACATACAAAAAAAACCCATAAAAATAACATTTTATTTTCATTTTATTTATTGTATTTTTGAAATTATTGTCGCATATCTTTCTATGACAAATAAAGGATGGAATTGTCCGAGATAAAATGGAAAAAGGGGAGATCTAAAACTCAAGAATCCATCTCAACGTTTCGCCCAAATGTTGCGAGGTCTTTATAAAGAGTGAAGTTGAAAAAGTGTCAAAAGACGAACAGATCTGCAAGATAGATTCTTGAGTTTTAGATCTTTCTTTTTCCCCCATTTGATCTCATTTTTATTTAGCATTTTCGCCAACAAAGTTTTACCGATGTAAAGTTTTAAGAGAATCAATTTCTAAAGAAATTGAATGCCTGTTGGGTAAATGTTAGTGGGTTTAAGAAAAAAGAGGAGTCGAATAACATTTTACATTGTGTTAATATTTTTCGTACATAAATTGACGACGTATTTGAAGTGAGTAAACATTTTCTTTTTAGCTAATTGAGATTCTTTTCAGTAAGTAAACATGTTTTTACGGTTTAACTTTTATTTAGAACACGAGAAACGCGCGAAGAAAAGAGAAAAAAAAAAGGTAAGCATTACTATTACCGACATTAATTATTTTAAAGAAAACACAGTTGGGAAATTAGTCAAAAACAATTTATTTTGTTGTTCTTGGCCTTTTGGCTAAGATCAAAGTGTAGTATCTGTTCCGATAGATACTGCACCCATAGACTGGTATTGTCTTGGCCTTCGGGGCTTGATTTACTCCAGTCTATGGGTCTGTCCTGTGCAGTTCTAGGAGGTCCACCCTCCCAGGCTTCGCCTCCCCTCTTTGGAGAGAAGTAAGTTTATTGCTTACTGCCTGAGGCGCCCCTACCGGGAAATGCCGACGGGGCTGCCCAGGCAATTTTCAAACCCCACTTTTCCGACCCGACCTTGGGTCACATCTTTCTTGTGGGAGTAAGATAAAAACTGGCCTTGTGCCTAACTCCTGGAGAGGAGTAAATCAATACTCATTTGTGACGTACGTGCGTTACAAAGTAATATTTAATATGAGATACGAAATATAAGAATTTTAAATTATCGTAAATATGCGTTCTGAACAAAGTAGCCATTTTCTTTAACCACTTATTTACGTTACGGACCTTACTTCCTGTGGCTAAAAAATGTCTACTTTGTTTACGATAACTTAAAATGCTTATATATATATTAA
>OY744523.1:52067758-52102758 GCA_963556195.1 Sepiola atlantica | reverse complement strand
AAACCAAGTAGTTATGAAACCAAGTAATTATAAAACCAAGTAATTATAAAACCAAGTAGTTATATAATTTGTAATAAAAGTATAAGAAATTAATAAGTAAAGCAACTATCAAAGTCGAAATCTGTTTGTAGTAATTTCAAAATGAAAATATTGGACAATATATTCATAATATTTTCAATATATCTGTTCAGAAAAATATTTGTGAAACTCAGGTTAGAAGATAACATTTTAAGATGGATTAGGTAATTAAAGGGAGGGGTAGGGGCAAAAGAAGAAGATGAAAATAATAATAATAATGAAAACAGCTGAAATATATAGGAAAATACTCGAGCGCAGAGACCAACCTACACAACCAGGTAACGGCGACCAATCACAGGTAAGTTGAAATAGAACAAAATATAATAACAAAGATTATGTAACACAAGTCTAATGGAACAAAAACTGGCAGAAATCCTATAACCCGACCCCCCCCCCCCCAAAAAAAATGAATAGTGGACCCAGCCTCGATTGGTACCAAACGAAATGGGCGTGTAGAGTCAATGGAGGTGGAAAGACTGAGGGGTGAGAGCAATATCCGGACTTACACAGGAAAGGCGCGAAAGGTATTGGGATCTTTTGAGGGGCTTTATTGGTACTTAAGTTCCACAGAAAGACAAAGGGCATTATCAGCGAGATAAATCAATGGTAAACAGTTGTTGCGATAACGCAAAGTGATTTGCAACGGTTATCTAAAGAGTCGGATAGTATCGATAATCTGGGGAGACTTACTATCACTCATACTCCAGGGAACACTAATTTTTATTGCCAGTGAGCAATCACTCATGTGAGCACTTGAGTAGGTAAATAAATAAATAATAAATAATGATAATAATAATAATAATGTCACTCAGACTCCAAGGAACACCACCGGTTACTATCAATGGGCAATCACTGACAATGACTTGTGTGAGTACTCCCAGTGAGTACAAATAATAATGATAATGATAATAATAATAATAATGATAATAATAATAATAATAATGATAATGATAATGATAATAATGATAATGATAATGATAATAATAATAATAAAAATAATAATAATAATAGTTTCGACAGTGTTTTGTCGGTCATCATCAGGTAAACTATTCATAGAGATATTTGCTCCTTTAAGAAAATTTTCGGACATTGAGGAAGAAGCGCGCACCAACCTCACCGAACACGCAGTACTAAATAAAATTTATAAAACAAAAACATGTCATACACCCTATAATACATATATGCGATTTCAGAGAGAAAGAAAGAGAGAGACAGAGAGAAAGAGAGAGAGAGAGAAAGAAAGAAAGAGAGAAAGAGAGAGAGAGTAAGAAAGAGAGAGAAAGAAAGAGAGAGAAAGAAAGAGAGAGAGAGAGAGAGAGTCCCACCTGTATAACATCTCCATTAAAATGATGCGTGTTTTTTGTTGTTGTTTTTTTTTCCGCCCGTAAAAAAGCCTGACTACAACTTGTGTTCGGTTTGGGAGGTGCGCATTTCAATTGAAATATATCTGATTGGCTAACCTGTTCTCCTGTTGGCATCTCATGATGGCTGCAACGTTGTCGGTGGTACTCAACTTGAAAGCATACTCGTCGTGCACCTGTAAGTCTGTCCGCACTACTTGCCTTTAAAAACACTCCAGTACCCTTTCAGAGTGACGGACATCCACTACGACGACGGCGACGAGGCCGCCTTGCGTTCGTTGGAGGCGGCAACGGCTTTTACAGTAGTTGCTGCGCCACCAAGCAGGAGCAGCAAGGCGGATATATTTAGTAGGACTAAATTATTAGTAGCAGTTGCAATAGTTAGAGTATGCATTATGTATGTATATATGAATTAAAAAAAAATACAAAAACATGAGAAAAACTAAAAAAAAAAAAAAAATCTGTAGTAATTTTAAAGTATAAATATTGAGTAATTATATATATATATATATATATATATATATATATATATATATATATATATATATATATATATATATAAGCTGAAGTTCATTCCTAATGGAAACGCCTTATTCAATATTAAATTATATTAATTTATAAAACATATATGTAAGACGTCATATTCCGAATGGGGAGACCACCAAGGTGCTTACATTATACAGCAATTTTTTATGGGTACATGATTCATAACATTCAAAACATATCGGTTGATAACTTTATTTCGACCTCAACTGTACACATCAGATCCGGAATAAGACCGTCTTTGTGTAGGCAGAAATAATATTCCCGCAACCTTGAGTTCATAGTATTTATATTTAAAAAACACGCATGTGCATATCTATATACTAAATAATAATAAAATGCAGTGGGCTTAATATTTACTGCACTGAAAGGCAAACTAAATACACACAATATATATATATATATATATATATATATATATGGGAGCATATACCAGAAAGAACAGTCGGAAATCATTTATACACCATTCACTATAACTATGCAATCCCTACAGCTACATATCTAGAAAACGGAGCTGTTAAACCTGACATCGTAATATGGGACAAAAGGGAGAAAGTAGCAACCCTAGTTGAAGTCAGTGCCCCTAATGATGCAGGATTAAACAGAGCTGAAAGGGAAAATATTACGAAATACTAAGGTCTTATGTACGACATGAAAAGAAACTGGAATCTTAGGAAAATCTCCATCATACCAGTAATTATAGGAGCAACAGGACTAATGAAGAATAACTTTAAGAGCTATCTGGAGAGTATACCCGGTGAACCGAGTGCAAGAGAAATACAAACAATTGCACATAAAGGGACGGTTAGAATCTTGAAAACACGGGAGTGTCATCAAAGTACGGTTATTATAAGCGTTGCCCTTAGTTGAAAAACAAAAACAACGAACGATAAATTAAAAGTCGCTAAGAAAAAATAAACTCAAATGACACTTATGTCCAATTATTCAAAAGTTTCATATTCATTTTTATCAAAGAAAAAAAAAAGAGAGAAGGCTGTCCGAAATATTAACACATGTTATTTACATGCTTTTGTGTTTTCCGCAAGGCTAGTAAAGAAGGACACACATACACACACATATATATATATATAATATATAATTGTTGTATGTATGGCATGAGGTGATAAGGAAAGAAACAAACTATGTAAAAATAATAACACAAAAACATAATTAAAACGTTCATTCTTTCTGATATATCGACCCAACTAATGGATCTTAATCAGGGAATCGATAATGATTTACATTAAAGTATGTTTTTGTGTTAATATCTTTACATAGTTTGTTTTCTTACTGCTCGCATTATTCCCTGCACATACCAATTCAATTTTATCAGAAACATATTTCTTTTATTTACATGTTTTTTTTTTAATTGTTTTGGGTTTTGTTTTATTTTTTTTTAAGTTACTGGTTAATTAATTATTACACTTTTATAGTGGAAATTTCGACGTGACTATTTAGCTAATACTTAATAGCTAATATAATTAAAAAAAACTATTTATAACTAAAAAAAGGTGTATGTTTGACGAAAGGTATACCGTCGCGGACTGTGGGGTCTGCTTGTTATGCAGAGTTCGAATCTTATTGGAGCTGTTGTGTTCTATCATACACTAATACTGTTGGAAAAATGTGAACCCACAATTTCCTCAAAAGCTAAAGTTGCAACTTGCGTCCACCGCATCATATATAATTAATCCTATGCAACCGGTATTGTGCTTCGTCATTAAATAACCCCAAAACTACTACTAAAAGGAGGCATTTAAAGGCTCTATTTTTGCACAGTTTTCACTGTAGGAATATTTTTTTTAAATTTCTTTTAAGTATTTATGAAAAAGACTGTCAGTATTGTAAACCCTTACTATACCAATAAGTATGAACCAATTGAAATTAAATCGAATTGTTTTTAAGTGATACAACACAACACATACGGCAAAAGTTTTTGGGCGTGCGTCAGTATTTCCTAGAGTTTCTCTATTGTAACATTAATCAATGCAGATTTAAAAAAAAATGGCCGCTAAAATATAGTTTTACGTCGGTATCTTAACCAACTTGCTGATCTTTGTTCTAAGATCATCAAATCAAATCGTGTTTACGGAAATTACCCTTCAAGAGAACAAACGGCGTGCCTATTGAAGGATGATTACCACGGACTTCTATTAGTGCTAATCTTGTAGAAAACACAGCACGTGACAGATATTGACCAATCATAACCCGTCAAGAGTTAACATTTTAAAACGCGTTTGGAGCCAACAAAAGCAGATCTATCTTCCGATTTTGGTCGCAAGTTTCCGTATTGTAACATAACAGATAATATTACATATACGAGTGCATATAATATACGCGCGCGCACACATTGAAACTTTCAGAAAGACCCTAATCTAGCCCCCCCCCCTCTCCCCTACAAAAATACTGGCCAGAGTTTTGGTTAGTACCACACAAAAAATATCAAGGAGGATAGAAACACCGAGGTGAGAGAGCACCGTCCAGACCTCCACTGGAAGAGAACGAAAGGTAATGGTATTGGTGGTGGTGGTGGTGGGGGGGATAATTACCACTTAAATACCCGAGAAAGCCAGCGGCCGTTATCAGTGATAAATCAAGGGTAAACGGCTGTTGCGATAACACGAGGTGATTTGTGACGATTATCGAAAGAGGCAAGGATCGCTGGAAATGTCAGGAGACTTATTCCAGGGAACACCAATTGTTATTACCAGTAAGCAATCACTGATAATAGCTCGAGTGAGAATAACAATAATAATAATAAATGTTGACCGACAGACTAACTAGAATTAAAAATAAGAACTTAATTTTATTAATATAGAGATGAATAATTGTGTGTGTATGTTTCTCGCTCCTACGTGACTTGCACAGTACTCTTTATTTATTAATTGATTATTTATTGAAAATTAGAACAGCATAAAGTATTAAGACGAACTAAAAGTCTTATTTAAAAATATAATTTAACGTAGTTACATGAAGCGAGGAAAAAGTTCCCTACTAGATAACAAAGAGAGAGGAGGAGAGAGAGAGAAAGGGAGCGAGAGAAAGAGGGGAAAGGGAGAGAGAAAGAGGGGGAAGGGAGAGAGAAAGAGGAGGGAAATGGAGAGAGAAAGAGGGGGAGGGAGAGAGAAAGACGGGGAATAGAAAGAGATAGGGGGAGGAAAGATTGAGATAGAAAGAATGCCTAATTAGTATTCCCAATTTTCTCCTACACCAGACAATAAGCACATGACTAGTTTATCCCTCCTTGCATTCGTCACGTAATCAGTGCACAATTTCTCTATCGGCCTGCTTGCTAATTTCATACCTGGAACTTTTTTTTATATATAAATTTAAAACTTGAAAAAGTTAAATCGAAAAAATATTTATGGGATTTAAAAGAAAAAAAAATGGAAGTAAACAGACCCCCGCACAACGCCGGGTATAATCAGCCAGTGATATATATATATATATATATATATATATATATATATATATATATGATTATTTTTATTTACACAGACATGTACAAAATCTGCGACATTAACATGTCGATGTTATCAATCAACAGCTATTATAACTCCCAAATATGATCTAAGGTTAAGATCGGCCTCTAACTCTGCCTGATGAGATCTCAGTTATAATAGCTGTTGATCGATAACATCGACATACCAGTGTCGCAGATTTTGTACATGTCTGTGTAAATAAAAATAATCATATATAAAAGCTCTATTTGATATTGAGCACTTTTCATAAACCCGGTTGAAATTCTTTGGCTTACTACCCTTTGGATGTTTTACCTGGATACTACTTTATTTACCTAATTTCTAACATACCTAAAGATGCGTGTCAGGGGTTAATGCATAAATAACGATATTTATAAATAATTGTTACGTTAATTTACTGAAGACGCCGTTTTTAAATGTGTCTTTATCATTATTATTGAAGTGCTGACGTGCCACCCGGGGTAATGTCACTCACATTTTGACTCGTCAGTAAATAATTTATGAGTTTCAGAAAAAAATTTAAATTAAAAAAAAACATGGAAAAGTATAAAAAAAAAAGATCCAATCACAATTCTACAATTTCTGGTTCCTAGTATCGTTATTGGGATTATTATTGTTTTGTTGTTATATTCCAGTCATTGTTTTTTTTTTGCCTGTATTTTTGTTATTTTATAGTTGTATGCATTGTTTTCATGGATGTTACTGGTAATATTACTAGATTTATTGTGGCTATTATTGTGTTTTCTATTATTATTAATATTATTAATATTATTATTATAATCATTATTTATATTATTAATATTATTATTATCATCATCATTATTAATATTAGCGTAGCTTTTATTATTACTGTAATACCAGGTTATATTTTTCTTCTTACTGTTATTATTGTAACACTTATTATAGTTGTTCATATTATTATTATTGTAACACTTATAGTTGTTATGATTTAAAAAATTGGGAGACCTATGTTTTGAGGCATGTTCGTCCGTGTGTGTGTCCGTCCGGATTTTTCTCCGCAACCATCCATTGAATTTCTCTGAAATTTTGCATGAAGGTGTAACTTTTGTCAGGTTAGAAAGTGACATTCTCCGATTTTTGAAAAAAAATGACATTTTTTGCCCCATAACTTTTCATCCATCCATTGAATTTCTCTGAAACTTGGCCAAAATGTGGAGGCAATTGTTCCTAATAGAAACTAAGTATCGCTGACCTTGTAAAAAATCTGGTTCGTTCCCCCAGGGGATCAAAAGCCCCCATAAATGGCAAAAAATGCCCTTTTCTCCCATGACGTTTGATCCATCCATTGAATTTTTTTGAAACTTGGCCAAAATGTAGAGGCAATTGTTCTAGATATAAAATGAGAAATTCTGGTTCGCGCCCCCAGGGGGTCAAAGGGGAGTCAAAAATGCCCCAAATTGCCCAAATTTATTGCATTTTACACTCATCACATACAGAGGGGGACCACGCATGCGCGGCTTGTTATTATTGTTATAATTGTTACAATTATTATAGTTGTTGATGTTGTTACAATTATTAGTGTTGGTAATTCTATTGCTGCCTTGTGTCCATTATTATACTTAACATGATTGTTGTTTCCATTATTAAAGTTGCTGTTATTAATATTATTCGAAGTTATTAATATTATTGTCTTTAATGTATTATTAAACTTAAACTGAGTTAAACAAAGTTTGTTTCCTTCCATATATTTTAATCGCACAAAATAAATGTTAAAATATTCTTTAGTTTTAAGATCAAGTTATGTCTGAAGAAATTCCATTTTAATTCTTCTAATTGGCTGTAAATTGTTGGCCACCTCTCACTTTGATTTCTATGTATTTCTCTCACCCTCTCTCACTTTGGTTTCTATGTATTTCTCTCACCCTCTCTCACTTTGGTTTCTATGTATTTCTCTCACCCTCTCTCACTTTGGTTTCTATGTATTTCTCTCACCCTCTCTCACTTTGATTTCTATGTATTTCTCTCACCCTCTCTCACTTTGATTTCTATGTATTTCTCTCACCCTCTCTCACTTTGATTTCTATGTATTTCTCTCACCCTCTCTCACTTTGATTTCTATGTATTTCTCTCACCCTCTCTCACTTTGATTTCTATGTATTTCTCTCACCCTCTCTCACTGTGTGTGTTGATTACACCACCTCAATAGTTAGCTGAGCATTTATAGAAAGAGAAATTCTCTCTTTTCGCTTATTCATAGCTTTTTTCGTACACACCGTAAACACGTGTGTAAATTAGATGGCAAAATAATAAGTCTCTTTACTTCTATATAAGAATAATAAAGAAGTTAATAGAATTATTATTTTAGTCATGCAAGAGGGGTTGTTAACAGATATCCAACAGTTAATGAGTTTTCGAATGGAATCAAAGTGGAATAAATAATGATAGTGATTGTGACCGAACGGGTCACGGGAAAGTCTAGCAACGATTATAATAAATATGAACTCATGATTGCCAACGAGAATATAGAACAGTATGCGGATGAGTTATAATGCATAATCTATCAAATAGTAATGGGTTTTATTCACGTTGCCCACGAGACTTTGTACGAGAGCAAACGAGATTGATTTTTGACCTATTAATAAAATCTCAATCAATACTTCCATTTTTATTTCGCGCCATTTCAATATTTTTTTTTTACTTCATTTTTCTTTTATAATGCAGCCACCATTTTCTTACAAATAGCATCTTTTTTTTTTATTTAAAGTTTGAATTTAAAAATTAAATTAAGATAAAGGCAACATTTTCTAAATAGAAAAAAGAAGGAAAACATCTGTTTAATTTAATTGTTGAAAAATAAAGAAACAGGATTAATCTTCGAAAGTCTTGGATGGTTAATCAAGAAAAGTGAAAGTTAGTGAAACAAATGCGAATAGTCGTTAAGTATAATTAAATATACATAACATCTTGCTAAACCGAAAATATTAATAATTAATAATATTAAAATTAATTAATAAAAAATATAACGAAATATTAAGAAATAAGAAAACGAAAACAACGCAACGAGTAAAAAGAAATCACGAAAAATATCAAAAAATAAATTGAAATAAAACAAAAATAAATTAAAATATTTATACATGACTTATATAAAATGTAGTTATATTGTATATATATATATATATATATATATATATATATATATTATATATAATAATGGTAATAATCCAGGTGAAAAATATCCACAGGGTGGTAATCCAGAGAATTTTAACCGGGTTTATAAAAAGTGCTCAATATCAAAATAGAGCTTTATATATGATCATATATATATATATATATATATATATATATATATATATATATATATATATATATATATATATATATATATATATACACACATGAATAAATTCACTTAAACAGTTATTACTACTCTATATGCGTACATAGATTTTGCAACAATTATAACTACTACGTTTCCCTACTTATATGTCTTATATATATATATATATATATATATATATATATATATATATAAGTAGATTTCGCGTACAACAAAATGGTAGGATACATTTCATAGAAAACATAATCAAGGAACATACGGGTGAAAAAAAGAAGAAAATTGCGAAATTTTTCCTTAAGGCCTTATCGTCTGACCCTCTAAAAAGAAACGTCTGAATGATAAATTAAAAACTAAGAACATCAAATGAGATATAAGAAGGAAATTGTTTTAGTTGGAGAAAACGATTGAGACAGGAAAAAAAGATGAATCTCTAAACGTTATATATATATATATATATATATATATATATATATATATAAATATATTATTATTAAATATTAAACCTACAGAAGACGTTGTTTTGAACTTACGTCCTCATCAGTGCAGGAAATGGTGGTTTCAAGCGGGTTTGAACGCAGTTCGTAGATTCATACAACAATCACGAGCCTACAACGTAATCCATTAAGCTAACGGAATATATATATATGTGAGGTTCATATTACATTCCAATAACCATGTTTTTATTTTCATTTTTTCACATTTCCAAGAAACATAACATTTCTGTGAGATATATATCTAACAGAAATGTTATGTTTTTTGGAAATGTGAAAAAATGAAAATAAAAATAATAAAATAAAAACATGGTTATTGGAATATAATATGAACCGTATTTATATTTGCTCTGTTGTCACTAATTAACAATCATCGAGCTGAATCTTTTAAGGAGACTGCAACGTAAAAGGGCACTGATAGTATATGCTAATACATATATTGTCATTAATAATATATATATATATATATATATATATATATATATATATATATATATATATATATATATAAAGAACTATAACTTTTTATACGAGTTTTACATAAAGTTGGACGTAATTGTAGGAGAAGGGAAGGTCAAAATGCGTTGTGAGTAAAGTAAGGGATAGTGTTCGGGTGTGTACCGCCAAACCTATTCTTCCTGATCCTAACACTACTCTTTATATTTTTCCACCTAGCATTCAGACTTTTCGTTCTCACACTACTACTTCTAACTGTATCCATATCAGCATGACTGAATACTTTTTCTTGACAAAGTTTCGTAAATGAACCGAAATAGCGAAAAAATGAAATCAGCATGTTTTTTGCTTACTTGTTCTTTCTAACCCAGAAAAAGTATTTTCTGATAGGCATTGCATCGAATTAAATTTTATTTTTAACATGCTTCAACGATACACAGGAAAAGCTGACGAACATAAATCAAATATTGATTCCGTTGCCAGAAACGTATCGATGACAACAAAACAATAAAAAGACCGACTTACTTTTATATATTAGTTTAAAACACAAAATTATTCTTTACTTTATATACAGAAAAAAAGGCTAATATATTGCTTTCTTCAGAAAAAAAAAGGTTTCAGTGCTAATTCCGTATTGATCTATTCAGGGCCCTTATTTGGCAGAGACGACCCGCCATTGTAGCATGCGAGTCCCGGGAAGTTTAGGAAAGGATGCCGTCCGTCCGTCTGTCCGACATGAGTCTACAGATTCTACTGATAGTCTCCAATTGATGCAAACATTCGCCAAGAAGCAACGCTCTATTTGTAAACAAGCAGAAACGTTCCTGTCTGCCAAATTCCGGTTTTTGGCACCGTATAATCAACCCAATCCACCAACCAGCAGAGAAAAGAAACGGTCTCTTACATTCGTAGGCTTCACTGAGTTTTTTTTTTTCTTGTGATTTTTATTTTTTAAAGTTCACAGCTTCACAAGTTTTTTTATTATCTTTTTTATTAAGGTTCCGAAATTCAACAACCACAAAAAAAACACACACACACTATTTGCGAATGTATACAAATCATGAACTCTGAGCAGGATATCTTCTTGATATTTCAATTCTGTGTTCGCTCACAGACATCTCAACTATATGTTTCTTATTTCAATATATTATCTACGCGAAACTGGTTTCCGGCTTTCCGGCACCCTAGGCAAGTTGACTTGTGGCGCTCTTACTAGTATTTTTGTAAACATTGTACACAATGATTACTATAATAGATATTTGGTGTCTGCGTGTTATCAAGTACATAGAATATTATTTAATAAGGAACATGGCGTTAAATTAAACCACTCGTTAGATTTAGCTACACATGTACATACATATTGTGAGTGGTTTTTAACATCATTTTTCCTTTAAATAATATTTCGACTTTTGTTTTGAAGTAGACACAATATCTCCATTATATTAAAAAAAAAAAAAAAGCATTGAAAAGTTCTTATTTTTGATGGGATTCAGAGCTTTTAGGATTTATGAGCCCATAGAGGATACAGTTCTACTGCTATCAAAGGTCGCCGAGAGGATTTCTGGGGTCATTTTGTAGTTGTAGAAAATCCCACCAGTAATTAAAAAAAATGCGTTTTGCAAAAACAATGGTACCCACCAGTCATGCACAGTGCGCTCGCGGTCTCTTGCTCTGCTTTTATGAGTCCTATCTAGACATAGGTTAGAGTTAGTGTGTGCAAAATATAGAATGAAGGCCACTGTGGAACGCATCGCGGAATGTGTGAGTTTATGTAGAGCCAGAAATATCTTTTTATGCAAATACTCAATAATATGAATGGATTCCATCCTTTTAAGTAATAACGTTAATTATTTATTTTACTACAACTCGTAGTTGGCAGAAATATAATATATATATATATATATATATATATATATATATTGTTGACAACGGCCGTGTGGGCGAGGACGTTGGAATTTAAAATATAACTTATGTTCCGGGGTTTGAGTCCGTCGACCGGTGTGAATAATTCTTATATGCACTGACTATTTCCGTAAGGATGAAACGTATACGTATGTAGATAAAACCACATATTTATAATTACTTGTCGCCCCCCCCCAAGTAGGCTGGGCTTTGTAGTGAGTAATATTAACATAACGTTCATCGTGGCTTCAATGCAATGTTCCTTTCTATAGAACACTTTAAGATAGCTGCCTTTAATAGGATTAATCTCTCGCTGATTTACCGAGTTCTTGACAACGGCCGTGTGGGCTAGGACGTTGGAATTCGAGTTTGAAATATAACTTGTGTTCCGGGGGTTCGAGTTCGTCGACCGGTGTAAATAATTCTTTTCTACACTGACGGTTTCCGTAAGGATGAAATGTATAAGTATATATATATATATATATATATATATATATATATATATATATATATATATATATATGGGGTAAGGTACGCGATAAGTCATGAAAAGGAAATGACGTGGTAGACAAAATGTTTGAAAAGAGACGAACGGAAAACAGGTTAGAATGCAGGGGAAAAACAAAAAACAAGAGATTTGACCGGTTTTGTTCGTGTTATCGAACGTCTTCTGAAAACGTTCGATAATACGAACGAAACTGATAAAATCTCTTGTATTTTGTTGTTATCGTGTATTCTAACCTGTTTTCCGTTTACCTCTTTTCAAACATTATATATATATATATATATATATATATATATATATATATAGAGAGAGAGAGAGAGAGAGAGAGAGAGAGAGATAAAAGAGAGAGAGGGAGAGAGAAAAAAGTCGTCTGGAAGCGGTGTGTTGAAAAGATAACGCAACTGTATGTGTGTGAAAAAAGTGTTACTCATTTTTTAAACTGTTATTTTATTATCTATATGCCCAGGCAACGCTGGGTAACTCCGCTAGTTGTAGTTATAAGAGATGTATGTATTAAAACTTGTATTTTCAAAGGAAATCATCATTTTTTAAAAAAAATTTAATCAAAGTCATTTAATACTTCTCGTAGACGCTTATTTATCTTATTAATGTTATTTGTACAAGAAAGCAAGAAACAAAATGGGTGAACTATTCATTTCCCCAAAAAGTATTTATTTGAAAGATAAGTCAAATAAACTCTCATTCGCCCGTGCGTAACTCTTGATTCGTTTGTTGCGTCGAGTCTAATGTAGAAGCGGGGGGGGGGGGGGGGGGGGGGGGGGGGAGGGCTTCGCAGAGTAGAAAAGATAGTTTCAAGAATCTGGGGAAAAAAGAAATTGATTTTAATGGCGTCCACTCTGCTTTCTTTCTTTCGCAATAAAGCTGATTAGCAGTCATGCTGCTATCAAACCAACGTCTTCGCATCTTTTATTGCGGCCGACGTTTCCATTTATTAACTTACTATCCCATAATCCCATCATGAACTGACACACCAAATATGCCTAAGATCTTCAGTGTTGCAAATCGTTGCGCGCCAGTTTAAAATGAACAATAACGTCTCTCTCTCCCCTCTCCCTATTTCTCCCTTATTGAAAAAAAAAAATTAAAATAAAATAAATCTTAGAACAAAGATGATGAACTACGTCGAAGCTTTATTTTAATTTTAAGCAACTCTCTATCCGGCTTTTAAATCAATTTAGCAAGGACTTACATGCCGCGCGATTTTAAAGAAACCAACAATTATGCTTGAATTTTAATCGGTCTTGGTTTTATCCGAAATCTACAGTCTGTAAGTTCGTAGCCCAAGATAGATAACAATAAAAAAAATAATAATTCGGTACTTATATCGATCTTGACCCAGTTTTCGCGAGTTTCTTGTCGGAAGCGGTCGGCTATCCTACGCAAACGCCCGAGAGATGACGAGCCGATTTGTACCAGACGACAATTTTGATACGGTGCTGCATCCTATGATTTAAAGTTATATTTTCAAGAAATTTTCTAAAAGAAACAACAAAAACAAAACAAGCAAAACATAGCGAAGTTACTGTTATCAAATAAATATGTTTTTGTTATTTTGATACGTTGCTGCGTCCTATAATTTTTAGTTATATTTGCAAGAAATTTTTTAAACAAATAAAACAAGCAAAACAGAGCGAAATTACTGTTATCAAATAAATATTTGTAACCCTAAATCCTAAACCCTAACCCTAACAAAAAAACAAAAAAAAACAAAACAAGCAAAACATTAAAATCATAGGACACAGCACCTTATCAAAATTGTCGTCTGATACAAATCGGCTCGTCATCTCTCGGGCGTTTGCGTAGGATAGCCGAACGCTTCCGACAAGAAACTCACAGAAACTGGGTCAAGATCGATATAAGTACCAATAATTCATACGATACGTGCCTTTTGTAAACGCACTTGATCCAGTGGGTGAAACGTCTACAATAAAAATGTCGTATCCTACAACATATACGCATGATCCCAACACAGATAATGCAAAGCTCTTCCTAAAAGAATGGAACACTCTTGTCATTTAGTTTCTTTTTGTAGCTTGTGCTAATGATGTAGCAGTTAGGAGCCCTGACTGTTAACAAAACGGTCGAGTTTCAATCACATCTTGAAACACTAGCTCACCTAGCCACACAGTGTCTGTGATATATATATTATATATATAATCTACAGACAGCTGTTTAGGCGTCCATGACTCATCAGTTTGGCTAAACGTAGCGTGTGTATCCACACTAAGATTCGGAACCCGAACGGCCAGCCACATCCATATGCGACCAGCTGTTAAGTCACACATCCATTTTGCTAACCAACAGCTACGAAGTAAACGAAATTATAATATATAAAAAAAAACGAAATTATAATTACAACTCCACTACATATTTCTATTATTACTTGATGACTAACGAACTGTAATTCTGTCCTGTCGGCCAAGAAACACGTGTAGGTATACCAATACATTAATATGGAAAAAATGAGTTTTTTTTATGTAAGATGAAAATGTAAATCTCCACTAAAATGCGGAAATAAAGAATTGAAGGAACTGATGGGAATGATGTTTTTGGATTGCCCTTTACATGGTTTTTGGAATTGAATAAATATAATAAGATATATATGCTCTGAATTTTGTAATAAATATTCATTGAGCTTGTAATTAGAAATTTTCGGATACTGTAAGGAGTATAAAATAGAAAACATAATTTCCTTATACTAACTCATACATACACCGTCTTATTACACAACTCTAATATCTTAACCTCCCGTTTATCTCATCTCAATGCTAAATTTAAAAAAAAAAGATTCAATGGGCATATCTCGCATGCTCCCCACCTTCATAATTTAAGTAAATTCGAGTCGTTACCAACGTTCGTCCCCACTCTCTCCGCAATTATTGTAATTCATCTCCCACTTCCTAATGGTTTTATACTCCAACCGCCGCTTGCCACTGCTACCATCTATTTGTATCTCATAATTTAATGTTTTGCTTAAGCGGACGCAGGTATTGAGCCGGATATCGCCGCCACCTATCCATTTCAAACATTGTGTACTTGTGTGATGTTTTCTTGAGACAATCTTCATGAAAGAGGTCTTATAATAAAAACGAAACATTGATGAATACATCATATTTTGGGGGTGTTTTCTTTTTTAGATTTCCATTATATATATATTACTAAGATTACACGTCTGAAACTAAAATAGGTTTTAGGCTCCTAAAATTCATGCTAGAATTGTCCGCAAAGTATAAGTGCTAAGAATTTATAAGTACTAAGTAATAATTAAGTCTAAGCGACAGTAATCTGAAGGTTGAAGGTTCAATCCTCAGTGCGGGCGATACTAAGAATACAATTACGATTTACTTAAGGCTTCTACACGGTCATGGCTGACGGAACGAGAGCAAGCAATAATTAAATACATGGTTTTTTTTTTTTTTTAATTCCGTACATATTCCAGAGTTCGATAAGACACACCTGAAGAAGGTCGGAGGTTACCTCGACCGAAACGTTGTGAGAATAACAATCAAGATGAGTACAGTAGTGCTGATAATACAAATAATAAAAATTATCGCTCCTCATCTAAAAAAAAAAATCAAAAAAATCCGAAACATTGTATTAATTAACGCGTCAGTAAATCTTTAAACAATGGAAAAAAGGCTGTCGGCAAAACTGAAAGAAAAAAAATCGTTAAAATTCGTAAAAATCAGAATACAAACTGCATCATAGAAATGTTCTTCGATTTAACTTTGTTGCTATTTTTGTTCCCGCGCTAAACTTTATTTTATTTTATTTTATTTTATTTTATTTTATTTCCTTGTGTTTTCTCCGAACAATCTATTAAGGCTGGCGCTATTAAACAAATTGTACGTATCGAGGGCAAAATGCGATGAAGAAACGAAGGAAGCCATTTTGTTTACAGATGCTTTTATTTCTGCCTTAGTTCCCGGGCAAATATTTCAACTTGGCGCCAATCTGTTTCACATATAACGACAGATTGTTATTAAGCTTTGTAAACTCCTGTTTAATATTGTCAAATCCGGTCTGCGTGTAGTGCGACATTGGCATAATGGATAACGTATCTGACTATGGTTTCAATCCAATCGGATTAATTCTGATTAAATTATGTACTAAAATCTACTGTGAAAAACGTGCACTCACAATTTACCTCAGCTACCTTTTAAACAGAATCTTCCGTTTGATTTATGAATCCCATTACAGAAGCGACATGGCTAGTCTTTCTCTACTCTATCGTCATTTCCGTGATAGATGCTCGACTGAGCTCCAATCTCTTATCTCGATATCCCGTAAAAACCCTAACGGTAAGACCTCTTTTTACCAACACCGCAAAGAACTTTCTTCCTCCGTATATCGAAAGTAAAACGGAATTTCCATGATCAGACTTTATCTCCAAGAATTTATCATCCGTTAAAAAAGTTACCGCTGGACAGACTACAACCGAGACTTTTAAGTCCAATGTCAACAAATACCTGTCGAGCCGTCCACTGAAGTAATCAAACTTTGGCCATTTCGTCTGTCTTTCTAAATCGTTTCATATCACAGTTTCATCATCCGACTTAAAATCTCATTAACCCCTATGCTCAAGTGACTTTTGGCCTGTGTAAGTGGTGAATCATAAGAAAAAAAACAGTATTTAAATAATATATAATATAAAGGACAAATGTATGTATGTATGTATGTATGTATGTATGCCTGACTAAAACTAAAAAAACGACAAAACAAACACCCACAAAGTTAATATTTTCTTGTTCGGCAATGACCTGGTTAATAATATCTACAATTTAGAAAAAAAGATTCATTCTTTGACCCTAAACTGGCGCAGATTTCGTCACTATGTAGATGTAGTCACTAACTAAAGAGAAGTCACTAATTTTTTTTCACGGAATTAATTCCTTTATACCATCTAATTCCGCGAGTAATCTATAAAAGTGTGTGTGTGTGTGTGTGTGTGTGCGTGTGTGTGTGTGTGGGTGGGTGTATTTGTATGTCCAGAGAGAAGAATAGGCTGGGCAGTGGAGAAAGGGGGATGTGGGGAGATGGAAGGGGAGAAGAGCGAAAGAAGTCTTAATAGAATTATGTTACACTTTTGCCCCGGGCAACGCCGGATAGCACTGCTAGTCTTAAAAACAAGAAGGATGGCTTGAGGTAAAACAAGACAATCACAAGCAAATTAGGTTCTGTTTCTATGTTGGGATCATCTTGTTTCAAAACACCGATACGGCTAGCAACGGACGTAAAATGTGGTTGTGCTAATATTAAATAGCGCTTGATGATATATGTGCATAATATCATACACTTATGAGCTGATTAGCGATCAGTACCGTCGGTATCTGTAGTAGTAGGCTTGTAAACTACTCCATCGACGGAAGCTACTAACGGGAATCAAGGAATACCTTCGCTTCTGATCAGGAATATTTTTTATAGATATCTGTATATCGTCCATGAGAACTCTCCGTTGTGTTCAGAAGTGGTCGCAGCACACATTAAGATCGACCTTGTGTCAGTCAGCCTTCGTTGGGAGGCAGATATATCCGAATAAACAAACATTTTTGCTTATCTCAAATATTCACTGCAGATTCAGAAAATCTGCCTCGTGGCTGAATTTTAAATTAATGTTCGGACGTGCAGGAAAGTTAGCGATGTTATTAATAAACTTCTGATGAGTGGGCGGTCCATGAAACTGCAGAAAAGTGTGATTACATTTTTCTATCGTCTGAGTTAATTTTCACGCAATTCTACGACACAAAAGTCTTAATATATTTTAGAAAAAGATTGAAGAAAAACCAAACCCCCATGCGATTTTGTCTTATCGTGTTCCGTTTATTTCGTGTAGATTTGCATAGTTAGGTTAATCACCGACTGATCTGCACGATTAAGATAAACCAGCCGGATTATTAATTCGTGGGGAATCATGGGATACGAGAAAGGAGGCGGAAAAGGAGGGAATTTCGTAGTGTAATTTTCCGGTGTTGAATATTGACGATAAACGTGTCCAGCTATTTATTTATGAAAATGGATACGGCAATTAAATTCCACGGTTGGACAGAATTAAGGCTTAAAAAATTATCCACTTACGGAAATTTTATAATATAATATATATATATATATATATATATATATATATATATATATATATATATATATATATATATATATATTAAAAAATTATAATATATATATATATATGTATATATCATGATTTTGGGGGGAGCACAACATTTTATTATCGAAAGCATGAAGCGAAGACGAATGTTATCGTTCATCGTTAATCAAGAAAAAACAAACACTTTTTTTAAAATCCCTCAATACAGCCTTTGTTAAGAGAGGGCGAAACCGGTCGGCTGGCATTTTGTTTCTTGATTAACTTTTAATCATGAACGATAGAGTTCGTAATATATATATATATATATATATATATATATATATATATATATATATATATATATATATATATTATATATATAAATTATATTTTAATATTTTACCTACATACAGCGTCGTTTCGAGCTTTCGGCTTTCATCAGTGCATGAAAATGACAAAATCAAACAGTCACGGGGCGCGAACCCGGTTCACAGAGACACCCTGAACCTGTAAGCGTTCACCCTATCGATTTGACCATCGGAGGTTATCACGTGATACGGAGAAATTAAGTTATATTTCAGCTGAACGCGGCGAGCGCTAACATCCTGATAGAACTCAACGACAGAGTCGGAGTATCACACTAAAGCTTAGTTGAATGTCTATTTGTTAATCTCTTTAACAGTGCTCGACTTTAATTTTACTTAAAGTTTTTTTTATAATATATATATATATGCATACATACATATATACATACTCATATATATCAGTCTCTGTATGATTATACATACATACATACATACATACATACATACATACATACATACCAGAAAAATACCTGTCTCAGGACGGGAAACATTATACGTTCACTTCTTACTATACCATCCTTCCATGATTATCTTCATCGTTTGGGAAGGGGGTAATGTACTATTCGTTCTGTTGTCATGCTATATTCATCCCATGCATTCACTCCTCCTTTTTTGAGGGGAGGCGTTTGTCATGATACTATCCTCTCAGTCATTACCTCCGCCTTTGGAGGTTAGTGTAGAATATCTTCGTTCACCATGATATCATCGTCCCGGGCTAGCAAACATATGCGACCGGGATGGGGCAGCAGCACACATTGGCAAGTATACACATAAAATGAAGCTATATCAGCTAAACATAGACATAGATATAAATAATTATGTATTTGTTCTCACCTTCTAAAAAGAAACATGAATCAATTGCCTACGTAGCTTTTCATTTCTCTCTTCTCCGTCTGTATCTCAATTAATCTCCACCTCGCATCCTTTCAGAAACTAAATCTTAAAACAACCCTATCAAGTGACATCAAACCCCGCATCTTTCCGCATTGTTTTTATAGCATCCCGGAGTTAAACCCAGCAGCTATCCGCTTCTAAACTTCGTCCCGCGCCTGGCGGTGACAATTTCACCTCTCTCTTACCCCTAACCGCATCGCTCTCTCTTAATGGTCGACCTTCTCATAGCGTCGACTTCATTCTGCCTTTTAGAATTATGTGGTACCCTGGCTCTTTCGTATATTGTAAACCGGTGCCCCCTTAAGTGCCGGTGAACACACGTTAATTATATGCACAGCACTAGAAATCCTATCAATAGAAGAATGTTTGCTAGTGGTTTGAGGAGATTTACAGGTCGACATATGTTTGCAAATGTGTAGCCACTCAGACCATTTTTTTTGATAAAAGGTCTAATCTGTACAGAGAAATTTTGACATAAATACTGGATAATCTATCCATGATATTGTATATCTAAGTATATATATATATATCAATTGAAATATTTCCGACAAAACAAAGATCTCGTATCAAGCACATCGGTCTTTATTTAAAAATAACAGCCGTTTATTCGTAGCCGCGCTACATTAAAAAAAATGGTAGAATTCTTACAAATTTTGAATCATAAAGACATGATGAATCTTCGAAATGTAGAAAAAAAAACGATTTACTTTTGCACATCATGTTTATAAGAATAACTACTATTGTGTTGATTGTATGGCAGCAATGATGAAACAGCTGTTATTTTGAATTAAAGATAATTTGTTTGATACGAGGGATTTTTTTTTCGGATGTATTTCCAATATACTTGCTATGGAATTACATATTATAACCGTAGGATCGTCTAATATCCATTGTGCTTAAACTTTTAAGTTTGACTACACAACTAATATATATATATATATATATATATATATATATATATATATATATATATAGAGAGAGAGAGAGAGAGAGAGAGAGAGAGAGAGAGAGAGAGTACACTGACGAAGGCCGAAGGATTACGGCCGAAAATTTTGTTCTCTTTTCTTGGGGGGAAAAAAAACAAAACCTTTTTCTATATAAGGGAAATTTGATATTCCTAACATCAAAATATAGAAAATAAATTGTGAAAATATATAAAAATATATTTTTCATATTGAACTTTTATACACACACACACATTATATATATATATATATATATATATATATATATAATATATATATATATATGCATATAAGAGAGAGAGACATAAATATCTCTCTAATATATATATATATATATACACATACAGATATCTATATATATCTATATATATATATAGAGAGAGAGAGTGAGTGAGGCCTAAATATGAACGTGCATTTAAGATAGAGAAACACATCTCCCGATCGGAACTGAGGTGAACAATCAGAGAGAGAAAGAGGAGTGAGAGCTGAGGTATTTTGTCGGCAAGGCGGAGCAAAAAGAGGGAGGTTCACCGTGTCAGGCGTTGCGGTGCGCGCGGATAAGAATGGGGTGAGGATAAGAAACTGACAAAGCGAGGTTAAAGAACAGAATTAATCCAGTTACGACTGACACCAAACACAACGAGTCTGAGGACACAACCAAAGGCAACGGGCGAACACTTAGGAGGAACATAGCTTCACACACACACACACACACACACACACACACACACACACACACAATCTGTACCGACGGACAGACAGACACTCTTTTGCTTTATATATAACTTGAAAATGAATTTGTGAACATCGGAGCGAGTCAAATGAAGACTGTAAACCTTGTCCACACAGATAGTACAATATTCTTTAAGCATTATATCAACCCTTCACTCTGTAATAAAAATAATGTATATTTATTTGGTGCTCATGCAGTTTACAGATCAAGGCTATTTTTTTAGATAGGATTTTCAAGTTAAATTCAATTTTTACGATATATTTTGTTTATTAAGTGGCTATTAGGAAGTACAGAATAGTCAATAAAGCCCCACCCCTCTCTCTCTCTCTCTCTCTCTCTCTCTCTATGTTAAGAATGGCTTTCGAAATAATAACGTTTTTATTTCAGCTCGGTCCGTAAACTGCATAAGTATAATTTGTGTGTGTGTATATATATATATATATATATATATATATATATATATATATATATATATATATATCCCGTCACACAAAAGTTAGTGAATAAATAACTGCCGGACGAATCTATTTCAAGTATTTAGGGGAATTGAGAAAGCAAATAGCAAGTCAGACACCCCCCGCCTTCAATCTTTTTCTGCTTTCTATGCCGATTTATACGTTTTTGTTTTTATTTAAACTTTTAAGTTTAAGACGTTTTTTTTCCTTCTGTATTTTTAACGTAACCGATCTAGACGTTATTTAATATAAATATTAGTGCGAACACTGTCGAAGTAACAATTTTTCTCGTCATTTTTCAAGGAGGCTATACACTCGCAATACAATCTTTGTTGCACTTTTATATATCATCCAATTATCAGGAGTGATAAGAAAATCTAAATCATTTTCATAATTTGTATTCAACCTTCATAGAGAAGAAACTAGTGCGAGATGTCCTCTTCTCCTCCCTACTAGTCTTTCTCTACTCTATATTTATTTTTATAGCAAGTGCTCGGATGAGATTCAATCTGCTGTAAAACATTCACAACAAAAACTCGTCTAGCTACAACCACTGTCAATAATTTACCTTTCTCTCTCTATCTACCTAATGCAAAACGAAACTTCCATGAGCAATGGGTTTTTCCCTAGAACTACACGTCTGTGGAACTCAATACCACAGGGCTGCTTCCCATCTGACTCGAACATTGTTGTTTTTAAGTCCAATGTAAACAAATCATTTCTTAAGCTGTCCTCCTAGATAATCAAATTCTGCCTTACTTCCACCATCACGATGTTGTTTCACAGTCCACCTCCCACTCATTAAACCGTATCCTCGAGTCACCTTTGGCCTTGACTCTTTAGAAAAAAAAATATATTGACTAATAGAAGAGATACTGATTCTGAAGACACAACAAGCTTAAACTTTGCCTCTGTCGGTGTAAGGTCCACCCCAAGGAAAAAAACAACTTTTAAATATATTTGGCTCGTATATTTAATATATAAAATTAAGTCGATCGGATTTTAAACATCGTGCTTAAATAGCGTCCGTCTTAAACTATCAATATTTAATTTTGAATAGCCATTTCCTTTTCGTTAACGTTGGCCTATGTTGTTAAAGAGAAGAAAAACATTGTAATTCGCTATTATTTCTTTCTAAGTACAATTATTCCTCTTCAGAATATTTTTCGCTGAGAAGACATCTTTGTTTTCTGCGGCAAATGTTAATCACAGATCGAAGCCATTTTTGCTATCAGCAGCCATTTTTGCTATCATTATAAATAAATAATACTAAATAGCTTTGTAAAGTTCAGATTTTCGTTCGGATAGAAATTGCTAACGGAAAGAAATAGGTACTATCTGAAAACATTCATATTTCGATAACGAAAAAAGAACACGAAGAATGACACAGGTGTCTTCATTGCTAAGTATAACTCAGATAATGTAAAGGAGTATCTCATTTTAAATTGAACAACGTAACAGGAGTTCTCTAAAGTCAGTAAAGTCATTTTAGCTTTTAATTGTATTTGTTTGCATATTTTTACAAACTTATACAAAAAAAGGAAAACAAATTTAGTTGGAAGGGAGATAACTCATTTTGTATTCTTTCATTTAAATAAGTTGTTCACTTTACTGATTTTGATTCTTTGGTCATAATTGAAAAAAATGTTTTCGTAGTATTAGTTGTCCGAGAGGGACTACCTAATGATAATGAAACAAAAAAACGATATTACAGTGCCAATGACAAGGTACAAAAATGACGAATGAAAATGGGCTAGTCAGAATCAAAGTTTGATATATCAGCTTAAATGCTACTTAGGTCCAACTTTATACATATTTAATTTTAAATTAGACTAAAATAACATACCACACACACAGACGATTCAATTATGTAATCATGTTTCTCTTTGAGAGGTATCGAATATATTTGAATAGTTTGTCAACGAAATCTGAGAAGTTTCAAGAAGTGGACCTATATATATATATATATATATATATATATATATATATCAGATAAGATATTTATCTAGTCCCAAAAAATAGTGATTCGCGTTTATTTATATATTTTGGTTTAGTTTTACGTGTTAGTATGATAACGGTTATTTAGGTTTCAAAGAAAGATGAAAAGGGGGGGGGGGTAATACAGAATACATTTTCACAAACAATCCCAAGAGCTTGAAGATGTGTTTATAAATAAAACAAATGTTACAAGCGTTCATGCAGAATCACATACGCAGACAAACAATATATATATATATATATATATATATATATATATATATATATATGTGTGTGTGTGTGTGTGTGTGTGTGTGTGTATGTGTATGTGTGTGCACACACATTCGCACTACGTGGCTCGACTGGCGCCGCCTGATAAGTAATGAGAACCCTGCGTACCCATAATCGTATATTCCCATTTAAATTCCTAAATTCAAGTACTACATCGTCGTTGCCGTGTTGGGATAAACCGCGCGAACGCAGACCCCACGTTATTATTCTGAAAAAGGTAAAAAAGAACATAAAACGATTTATGCAACGCTTTTTTTTTCATCGTACTGTAGCAAAGTTGTTTGATTTTAGTAATTTTGTTTCCAATTGCATCTGGAATCGAGATTTGGTGACCGCAGATTGAATCGAGGGGAAATTTGAATGATCTTCAAAAAATTCACCCCTATTCAAACGAATTTGAATTTTGAACCTGGCGTATCAATGTTTAAAACAGCTCAATCGACGTGTTTCATATATATATATATATATATATATATATATATAAAATAATATTTGATGCGTATACACTTCTATTCTTGAATAACATACTAAGTATATATATTTCAGTATTTACTTCAACATTGCTCTATAGGTTAGTAGTAGTATGAAAATATACTTATAGCAAGTAAATTACACAAAAGCATTAGCGTTTATATGTAGCTTACTTGCCGTAAGTATATTTTCACATTACTAATATATATATATATATATATATATATATATATATATATACACACATTTGAAAGCGCACACACATATAAATAACCATACAAACATACCTACAAAAACATCCACACACCTATATATGTATGTAGGTATATACATACATTTATATAAATATCAACAAACACACACACGCACATATATATTTATATATTAATGAATATATATATATATATATATATATATATATATATATATATATCAACAAACACACACATATATATATTAACATATATATATTATAAACATACATATTTTCAAGCGCACACACGCAAACACACATTTTGTACTATTTTAATGTAAGAATTTGAATACCTACTAGATACCGTCAACGGGTGTCTAAGGTCTCTCTGTAACGGGGTTTGTCAGAACAACCTGGCATGAGGATACTTATTCCTACAAGTAAACTCTGACTAAATATTCAAAATAACATAGTATTCTAAGCCGAAATAAGATCCTCTCGGTATGGCTACACCACACTGCCTAATACGAATGCGTGATGTTGCCTCTAGTAACAGCATTACACTTGATACTCCACCAGACTAGATAAATTCTTTTCCTGGAATCCGATAAGACTAAGAGACAACAAGAAAGATATACTGTAAACTAGTTAACTGGTCAATTAGTTAGAGGAACATTATATTATTAACTTCTTTACTAACTCAACGTTTGAGATGTAAGGGAGCACTTTAATGGAATATGCGAATATCTATGTAGAGATGAATTATTAGCCTCAGGAAGGATCCACTTGATTCATGAGAACTTCGACTGAAGTAAAAGTAAACAAAGTGAGAAATAATTATATATATATATATATATATATATATATATATATATATATATATATATATATATATATATATAATTTATTTAGATAAATTTATTTAGGGCAGATTTAGACATCTTTAGTAAATATCCGTGCCCAGTGGAATCATCGGCAAGCTGAAATGATTGTAGTCACGCCCGACATGGAATGGCGTCAACAATGTCGGGCGTGACTACAATCATTTCAGCTTGCCGATGATTCCACTGGGCACGGAGATTTACTAAAGATGTCTAAATCTGCCCTTTTGGATGAAACCGCGGTACATTGCTGAAATATGTAATATACAGTATCTAAATAAAATATATTAGCTCTCTTATATGATCGAGCATTTTATTTGATTTCTTTGCATATACAACCTGACACTCATATATATATATATATATATATATATATATATATATATATATTGAAGCGTAAAACACATAAGGTTTTGTATGCATACATATACAAACACACACGTGCGTGTGTGTGTGTGTGTGTGTGTACATATGTATGCGTTGTAAAATAGTCGGGATTTGAGTTGTAAAATACTCGAAGTCCAAGGTTTCGAATCGCATGATCAGTAGTGAATAGTTATATCTCTATGCTGATGAGTCCTGATTATAAAGGACGAAACGTATACATACATAGATAATAAACAAAACAAATATTTATATATATATATAGACAGAACCCAATATCTTTTTTACGCTAGAATGAACTGAAATGGATAGTTATAAATTAAATTTACACAGAGATTAACACTGACTCATGGCCATATATTTGATTCGAATTCTTCACCATTGTTTTGATATGATATTACCACATCTATTTGTTACTTTGCTTGTAAGCATTTCAAACATTTGGGCAGTGTGGGGGGTGTTTGTCAGTAGCCGACGTGAAACATTTTATGCCTAGGGAGTCGAGGCATTTCTCGTAGATATTTCGCGTGTTGAAGCCAGCTGATTCACGCTTCCCCTTCTACGCAGGCTTCGTAAAATTCTAGTTATTTCATACCCCCCCCCCTCCACCAACCCTCAAATCTTTTAATAGCAAGTTATTGGTTTTGGTTTTAATATAAGTATCTCAATTCGGGGGAATTCGCCGACTAATTGACGAAAAGGTTTATTTTAATTTTATTTTATTATGGTATAAGTGTTTTACGGTGTTATAAAAAGATGACGGCATACTTTTTTCATTGCTTCTGTTCATTGACTAATTCAGTATAGCGCAGGTGTTTGTTTGTTTTTTTATTATTACGAAGATCAAATAGTTGTGCTAGTCAACCATGCGCTGCAATACTTGGCCACCCAGAACGGTAAAAGAAGAAAAAAAGAACGACACTATTAAAAGAAAGCCAGTTAAAGAATTAAATAACCTACACGTCTAAGTATTATTTTATAGATAACAGATATTGCAGAACTGTGTCAAGTAATGACTGTAAAATATCGTACGTACTTGGGAATTATTACGACTGTTGTCACGTGACATTTCTGGGTAACTTGTTCACTTCAATAGGAACAATTTGTAACAACAAAAAATCAAGGGAGGTGCAATAGCGCTCTATCCCTTAATAGACTTCAAAAACGACCTATGCTAGAAATCTAATTTCTTTGATCAGTCATAACTCAAAAACCAATAAACCAAATTAGTTAAAACTTTGCACAACATTTTCATTTGATAGGTTCTATAAGTGTGTAGAATTTCAGCATCATTAGTCAAGGCAACCCAGAAATCCAGAAAGGTCAGGAGTGATTTTGTGTTATCCGTGTGTACGTACGTATGTGTGTGCCACCCTGTATCTCATCAACTATTTGATGGATTCAGCTGATTTTTGGTAGAGATAGAGGTTCTAGGGTCTAGTTTATGGCATTTTAATTTCAGTTTACCATATACCTTAGTTTTCCAGAAAATTAAAAAAAAAACTTTAAAATTACCATTGTCTTCAGGCATAGCCTTTACAAAAGTAGTGACATTCCATAATAAATGCCAGTATACTGAAATCATATGCCCTTAATAGGGTTAAGATGAAAATTCATATACACTAAATGTACAAAAGCAAGGAAATTCCCAAATGTTTACACTTTTATTGTCATTAAGGGTATGACTACATATCAACCAAACCATTTCATTATCACATCACTACAATATAAATCTCTATGCATGAGTGGATGAAGTGTGTGAGGTGCGCTGAAGAAAAATTCTTACAAGTAAAATACATAGCCCTGTTGTGCTCGCATACCCTTAATGACAATAAAAGTGTAAACATTTGGGAATTTCCTTGCTTTTGTACATTTAGTGTATATGAATTTTTATTTTAACCCTATTAAGGGCATATGATTTCAGTATACTGGCATTTATCATGGAATATATATATACATTTGTAGAACTCTAAGCTTTACTCATGTATTGAGCATTGTTGTAGAAGTAAACATTGAAAGAGATATATACATATAACATTATGTTATAACAAGAAAGTTACCCGTCCCAGGAATGGTTAAAATTAATTATCCGAACAGACCTGTTTGCACCACTTTTATGTTCCCTTACGAACATTAAAATTAAGATATACTCATACTAAATCTTATGTATAGAATCCTTATTCTAATTTTGATCAAAATCTCATTACATGATTTTGATTCTAGAAAATGTATAAAATTTAAGGCTGTAGCTTAAGGCGTCTTAAATTAAAATTCAGAAAATGTTACTTAATTGGGGTCTGATGACTATGGCTCTAATTCAATGTAAATCTGAAATATTTTAATTTTTAAATAAAAGGTTGTGCCCATATTAATTCCCTTAACACCCATTAAAATGTCTACCAAAAATTAAATTTGGGTAATATTTATTAATTGACGTCTAATATATGTTGCAATTATTTTACAAAAATCAGAGCGATCTGAATTTTCACGCTGGTCTTCCACATCATTTGTACCCCTTTTCATAAAACTAAATTTAGCTAAATATATCTCACATTACGACCCCTTGCACATAGCAAGCAGCTGTGCCCCGAAATTCGTTATGATCGGTTAAATAGTTTAGCCGTGAATCGTGTGCATACAAATATATAAACATACCTAATTTATATATATCTATATATAGATATATAAAAGATATATAAAAAGATATATGTGTAAACATACTAACAATTATGCAAAGTTAGGTATGTGTATATGTTTATATATTTATATGTACTTAATTCACTCCTAAACTAATTAATCAATCACTATGAATTTTGGAACGCATCTGTTAGGCGTAAGGGGTCGTAATGTGGGCTATATTTATTTTAATTTAGTTTTATGTAATGGAGGTAAAAAAAAAGTGTGGAACCACTTCGTAAAAAAATTAGACAGATTTGATTTTTATGAAATTTTAACAATAAGTATTAGGAATCAATTAATAAATAATCCCAATTTTCAGTTTCTTTGAAGTAATTAAAGGGTTTTTAGGGGGCATAATATGGACACAGTTTCCTATTTGAAAATTCGAATATTCAATATTTGCAATGTTCCATAGACATTAGACACTAATTAAGCAAGATTCCCTGAATTTCATTTTTTTTCTTCAGCTCCCTTAAGTTTTAGCTTTAAATTTTAGACATTTTCTAGAATCAAAATCATTTAATGGGTTTTGATAGAAAATTGAATAAGGATTCTAGACATTAGCTTTAGTATTATTATATGTTGGGTTTTAATCTTCGTGAAGCGACATAAAAGTGGTGCAAAACTATTTTGTCCGGTGAATTAATTTTACCCGCCTTGGGACGGGTATTCATCTAATTTCTTTTATAAAAACTAGATATTAAAATAATTTTTGTTCTAATGTTTTTTACAATAAAATTTTTTTTAAATTTAAACGTCAAGGACAATTTAATCTGAAAGCAAATGAAATATGAACATCTACCACGGTTTGAACTTTGAAATAGTAACATTCAAGGCCATGACGTTTAATCTCCATTAAAAAATAATTGGAAGAATAATAAGTTTTATGTTGTTAATTATGTGGTCAATTGTCTATTTGGATTTTATTGGTAAATAAAAATAAAAGGATATTTAATGAAATATCCTTTTATTTCGGATTTATTAATTTACAGAGTACATGAATTATACCAGTTAATGCCAAAAAGAGAAAAAAAATGTATGCAGAATGAATAGGTGTAGGATATCGTAGGTAGTTTTGTTTTACGGCATATCAACCCTTTTCGGGTTATTTAATGCGGAATCCGGTCATTCTGGTGAAGGTTTTTATGCTTCAAGTTCTTTATATGTTCAAGTATTTATTCATGGTGTTTTATTGAATGAAAGGGGGGAGGGGAGAGGGAAGAAGAGGGAAGGAAAGGAAATTGTTGTTTTTTGTTTTGGATTTTGCACAACATGATTGAGTTTTGCAAAGAAAACAAAACAATAAAACATCAATGTTTGGTGCACTTGAGTCAGGAAGTCAATAACTTCAGACAGCCGGATTTGGTAGAGCCAGTAGGTTCTATTTGACCCATAGATGGGGCCCTTACAGGTACTACTACTCCGGGCCAGAGTGGACCTGGGAGCAATGGCAACTATGGGGCAACTGGATGAATACAAAAATAAAAAAAATCTAGTAAGCCTCACACACGCACACAATTTTAGACGTTGTTGAAGAAGTCCTCGGAAAATTTCAACTCAAACGGCATCATTTTATTTGATATGAGAAACTGAATTTATTTCCAAGAACTTCCCATGTTACCACAGGTCTGCTTCCCTCCGGGCTACAACTTGCCCGTCTTAAAATCCAATGTCAATAAACAGTAGTCCTAAACCGTCTTCATATATAACCAAATTTTGTTCAACACATTCATCATTTTCAATCCTTTCATAATATTCTTCATCATTCAATCTGTTCATCTCATTAAGTTGATAAGTGGTGACTATAAAAAAAATAGAGTTACCGACATAAACATTTAACAAAGCGGTTAAAAAATATAATCTAAATCGATGCTGCTTAATCTATATTAATCTGAAGATATGAAAAACATTGAATAAAAAAATGAAAAAAATGTAGAACGACGAATTATATCGTATACGTGCGTATATATACGTTTTTTTTTTGGCTCAATGGATGCTGCCAATATATTTAGCATCTAAATATATTGGATGATGTTTTTAGATTCGGTGGTCGTCAATTTCATTAGAAGACAAATTGAATTTACTTCTTTTTTTTCTTTTGATACGAATCTAAATCACATACCTAATTATGGTAAACAAATCTACTTATGCAAAACGGAGATAAAACAATAACAAAATATTAAATAAATAATACGTAATAAATTTACAATATCCCTTTCAGCGAGAACGCAAGAATATATTTTTAAGGATTTCTGTAGGAAAGCGGGGTTTACAATAAAGAACAAAGTTTGTTTCGAATTTTTGTATTTTTTTAATATTTGTTTTTGTATTTATTTACTATTTTTTTTATTTTACTTTTTTTAAGAAAAAATGATTTCTTCATTACTTTTTAATTTTAAGTTTTTTCTTCTCGAAACGAACCAAATATTTTTTTAAAAATTTAATTCGTTTCTTTATGATTTTAAATTTAAGTTTTAATTAATAAATAATTAATGAAAATTTTCTTAAATTTCTTCTCATTAAAATATTTATCAATTCTGTAAGAACGAACTGGCTATACATCAGTACGGTTTCGGAACAGTATGAACACGCACACTCAAGCTATGGGTTAAATAGCAACGTGCGTTCAATAAAGCGGTATTTTATGACCCAAAATATGTTGATATGCCGTAAAACAACAACAAAAAAAAACAAGAACACGTTCGTGCGTATACAATAAAACATTTTAAAATGAGCGAACGATATCCGATACCGCCCTCCTTCCAATAATCATTTAACTTTAAAAAAAAGTAAAGATATTCGGATTACCTTCGAGGGGAAGCACACATTTCTCCAAATTATATATATTTTTTTTAACAGACTTGTTGATGATTCAATTTTGTTTTAAATCTTGTATTAGCACTGATGTTGCTCGCAGGCATGAACCCAACATCACCATTTTTTTTATTATTAAATTCTATATTTTTAAAGTTATAATAAAATAAAGATAAAAAAAAATGTAAAAACGTTGTCTTTGCCGTTTACAAATACCCGGAGCGAACGCAGACCCCATGATATTATCGTAAAAACAAACGTAAAACACTTGGTACCACCAGAAGATTCCTCTTAATATTTTACTGGAAAAAAGTTGTATCAGATCTTGTTACAGGGTTTTGTTTTCAATTGAACCCTAACCGGGAACTATTTTTTTTCCAATTAAAGGGAAGTAACTGTGTGAACGCCATCTTAAATATAGGGACTATTTTAAAGATGGCGTTGATGTGAAAATAATTCCAATCCGTATAAAGTATTTTCTGGAAGAGATTAAATCGGATTACATTTTATTCTTCATAAAAACATTCTGAAACGATGTACAAAAAAACAAAAACAGAATCGACTATTGATGGATATCATCTTTAAAAAAAAAAAAATTCGTCCATACATGGTTACTTTCCTAGCATATTTAAACAACAATGAGCAAAGCAAAACAGATTGCAATACACTCCCAGACAACGCCGGTTAGGTAGAGCTGGAAGTAAATATAACAATTGCCTCTTTGCTGTTCTACAATAGGCGACGAATAAATATATAGCCAGGCTTGTACTCAGTTGAATTTTATTTAGGTCAGCTTTCCGGCACATCAACCCTTTTGTCAGTTATTTATTAACGAAATGCGGGTGACTTCGTCTTCGCACCAAATTGCTAAGAGTTTAGAATAATAATAATAATAATAATAATAACAACCGAATTTTAACGAGTAAACCATTTATTGGAGAAAACAATAAAAAGTAGTTCATTCATACAACCAAACAGAATATATAGTCATTCACAGAAAGCGGTTTCGCCGTATCACGGTTACTTCACTGTGGCTAGACATGGCTCAGATTTCAAGCTGAAATTCGAACAGCAATCAGAGATCTTGACAGTACACTACCTACCTCGCCACGAATGTAAGGCAAATTATGTTTTTATATTTGTTTACATTATTAACTATCAAGAGAGCTCTATTCTGTTTACGAAAAGCAATGCTTTACGCTAAGTGACAACCGTTACTTAGCTTAGTTCAAAACAATATATGAAAAGATATGATGAGTGGATTTTACAGTATTTATTTAAAAGTGCTCAATATCGGGTAGAGTTGACAACAAAGAATGTTGAAGCAACCATAATTTAATCTCAGGTCCAATAACTAGAATTTTACGTGACTAATATTGTTTTTTTATATATATATTCCAGGTTTTTTTTCTTATGCATAGTTAAAAAAAAAAACAACAACACTATTCCCCTTGCTAGACAACAGTAGAAAATAAACATGGTGGTAGTCGTCACCGACATCATGGTCCTAGTCGATGTCAGAGTCATCGCCGTTTAAAACTACTGGAATTTTTTTTATCGAACATGCAAACAAACAAACAAACAAACGAATTTATTTATATAGACATGAGCTCAATAAACATGTTCGTTTTTATTTTTACGTGTTCCTTTTAAAATAAGTTTAGTCTCGAAGTAAAACATCACAAGGCGCCAACGGGGAGAAATAAGAGAATGTTATGGTTCGCTCTATTGGGTAATTGCACCGGGGCTCTTGACTTTGGTGTGGTCGGGGATGAGGCTGAGATTGCTGGCAAGGAATAGGAGCCCTCACCCCAACTATCCATGATGACATAATTAGACTCTCATACTTACACGTGCCAGAGGGATAACGTAATCCGCCCTGACTAATAGAAGGGAATAGGGCATTTATAATTTATATATATATATATATATATATATGTATATATATATATAGCACCAAATTACCTCACACGATGAAGATCTTGGCCTATCAGCCCTTTCACATCTCAATCCTGCTTTTCTTATATAATTATATATATATATATATATATATATATATATATATATATATATATATATATACACACATATTCCCTCTAAAAGAAAACTATTCTAATTTCTAACTGGATCACAAGCAATTAATTTCACATTAAATTTTGGCACCCCCACACATCAGTGTGTGTGTGGTAGTTACAAATTATGTATTTTTTTAATTGTTTAATTATAAAGATACGTTTTGTTTTAAAATTATCCTTGATTCTTATATAGACCGATGGTTCAATTAGCTAGTTTAAAAGGATTATTTTTGCTTATATATATATATATATGTGTGTGTGTGTATGTGTAAAAAAGTAGAAACTTTCAGAGCATTAAAGTTGAACAATCTTCATATCGGATCTACGTCAAAATATTTAAAGAGGTAATTTTTCATTTAAAATGATTTTCAACAATTGTGTAGTAAAAAAAAAGAAGATATATGTTTCCATGGTTGAACATAAACTTCTGTTGTTCTGTGTCATATTCATAAGTTTTCCACGCATAATCTTGGGTTACTCTTCTATTGCGTGTATGCCTATATTAATGACGCTGCCCACTGTGGTGGTAACGAATTTTGGCAAGAGAGTTTCGAGTCATATTGAAGGCCGATCGATGGCTTTTACTCCAATACTTGGACATTTTGTGTACAAATATACTTATTTAATTTGTTCATTGAACTTATTCTAACAGGTGAAATTTAAATTGTTAAATTATATATATATATATATATATATATATATATATAAATGTGAAAAAGAAAAAAAAAACAAGATATATTTTTTATATATTCATCAACGTTTCGTCTGTATTGTAAGACTTCCTCAGAATGATAATTTTAAGAAAAATGTCATGCAAGTACATCGAAATTTTGGGTTGACATGATGGAGAGATAAAGTAAAGTAGTAATTTTTCTTTAAATTATCATCCCGAGGAAGTCTTACAATAAAGACGAAATGTTGATGAATATATAAAAAATATCTCGTTTTTTTTTCCTTTTACCTTTCCCATTATGTCGGATTACTATCATCCTTCTTCCCTGTACGAAAATTAAAATCAAGATATAAAGTTTAGTAGCATTATGTCTGGAATCCTTATTCCAATTTTGATATAAATCCATTACTTGATTCTGATTACAAAAAAATGTCTTCAATTTAAAAGCTTTAGGGATTTTAAGCAAGATTCCCGGAATTTCATTTTTTTCTTAACTGGTGTCTAAAGACTATGAACGAAATTTAATGCAAATCTGAAATATTTTAGATTGTGCTCATATTATGCCCCTTGAAAACCCTTTTAAAATCCTCCAAAGAACTGCAATTTTTGGAATATTTATTAATTCATGTCTAATACCCATTTTTAACATTAAAAAATATATATATATGAATTCTCATGAAGAAGTGCCGACCCCTTTTTATCATCCTTTTGCATAAAACTGAATTAAACTAAATATAACCAGCATTATGCCCCCTTTCGCATAGCAAAGGTGTTCCAAAATTCATAACGATTGATCAATTCGTTTACATACCCAACTTTATATAAATAGGTTTTAATATCGCCTATATATACGCACACATACATTTTATCTTCAAAAATACGTGTTATATGTAGGACTTCTTTTCCTATAAAAACGCTAATATTTGTATTC
>OY744523.1:52045258-52052758 GCA_963556195.1 Sepiola atlantica | reverse complement strand
TTTTCTATTCGTAGACAATTGCAAAAGGAACTTCTATGAAGGTAAGTACAAAAGATAACATTTCTATCTTTGTGTTGGTAGCGGTGTTATAAAAGTTACACACAAAGACGCTGCGCATACCCATAAAAATAAAGCGACATTAAAAATCGTTATTTGCGGGAAATTATTTATCAAAATATTCAGTGCACTTATGTAAATTAGACACCCCATTTAGGTGACTAAAAGCTGTACATATATATATATATATATATATATATATATATATATATATATATATAGTAAGCAATGAAAATATATATGGCAATTAAGCTACACAGAGGCTCCCGCGTTTCATCCCCGGGGGGAATCTTCAGGCTAAATGCATTTACTTACTACCTAGCTCTACTTACGTATCGAGCACTGTTGAAGTAAATACTGAAAACTGATACATAAAAATTATATCTCCTTATAATATTTTATGTGGATACATTAAATACTAATATATATATATATATATATATATATATATATATATATATATATATATATATATATACATACGCACGCACACTTATTCTAAAATATATTATGTATAATTTTTCCAGTATTCATTTGAAAGTGCTCAATAGAGAATAGAGCTTTGTAACGTCGTGAGAATTGAAACTGCCGTTACATTTTCAATGGTCAGTTCTTAGTTTCATTAAATTTGAGCTCAATGGACGAAAACATTGAGCACTTTTGATTATCAAAGGACCGACGATTTAACCGACAATTTTAGATTTGCAAAACTTCAGGCGAGCTGATTAAATAAACACACACACACACACACACACACACTATTGAAAGAGAAGTCAACAGTTCAGCGACACACACAATATCTTATTTCATGAAACATGCGTGAATGAACAAACGCTGTCACACTACACACACGCATGTGCACACACGCATCTATCTAAACATTTATTTAGTATACATTTTTATATATAGAAACATTTTTGGCAACATATTTCAGCTACAGCTTTATTAGGCTAAGCTTCTGCAGGCCAAGTATATATATATATATATATATATATATATATAAATATGAACTCTACTTTTGATACCTATCCCGCGAGCATACGCACCTTCATATTTAAAGGTGGAGAAAAAAACAGCCGACACCATACGTCCATTTAAAACCAACAAGGACAGAGTAATCCAATCAGACCAGGATTTCAAAATACATTGATAAGGCCAATTTTACTTGGCGAAATATTTGTAATTACTATAAACTAAAATGAAAGTTTATAAGAAAAAACAAAAAAATCTTTTTCGATTTTTCTTTTAAATTTATATCGCATCTTAAATATGCTTTTGAAGGTATTTTACCTCATTTCTTATACTTATATATATATATATATATATTCAATATTTACTTCAATGCGTGAGTAGAGCTTCGTATTTGTATGAGAATATATTTATGGCAAGTAAGTTAGCTAGAGTAGAGGCTACTTCGATATTAATTCAATCGCAAACATCGACGAAGTTAGCCTAAATATTTCCCCCGGGAATGGAACATGAATGTTTCTGATTAAATTCCCTGACTTATATATATTGAAATATATATATTGAAATATATATATAGTATGTATGTGTGATCCACATAGTTTTTTAGTCGTATCACAGAACTTCAATTTGTACATATGTATAATTAATCGTATTACACATTTTTGCTATATTTTCCAGTATTTATTCCAATCCATACATCAGTATCCAGTACCACTTAGTTGCCTGATGCTATCTGGACTCGAAACGTACGAATCTATGTTGCCAAACATGTATACCACATAAATATACAGCTCTATCAATTATTGAGTACTAATATAAACGCAGGAAGTTCGCACAATTTATTACGTAACTCTTATTAACAAAACTTCGTCGGAAAAAAAAAATATATATATTATATATATATATGGGAAATGAAAAAGGAAAAACCAAAAGATGTTTTTTTTGTATTCATCAACGTTTCGTCTTTATTTGTAAGAGTTCCTGAGGATGATAATTTTAAGAAAAATGTCATGCAAGTACATGAAAATATTGGGTTGACATGATGGGTTGAGGAGAAGAAAGTAGTAACCATTTCTTAAAATTATCATCCTGAGGAAGTCTTACAAATAAAGACGAAACGTTGATGAATACATAAAAAGCATCTTTTGGTTTTTCCTTTTTCATTTCCCATTACGTCGGATTACCCTCATCTTTCCTTTCTCATATATATATATATATATATATATATATAATGTAAATATGACGCGTTAATAATGCATATTATTGGCAGTCTTCTTTGAATTCATTTGATATCATGGTTTATTTCGTGACAAAGGTATTACTATCAAAATGGTATATTCAAAATAATTCGAAGGTGTACAAAGAAAACGATCTTTTAGAATATGACATAATGTTTCGAAGCGAAACAAATTTACATTTTCTCAGACACCAAATCTCGATTAGGATTTCCAGGTTTCTTATGATTACCGTTGTGGAATTTAACGCGAGAACGGTTTACTTAAATTACAAACATCTGCGAGAATCAGCCTTGAAAATTCTTTTCAAATTGTAAAGTGTACTTAATGTAAACAGATTTATTTCAAAGAGTTGAGATTAAAAGTTATAGAATTTCTCATCAATTCGTAATTACATTTTAAACAATTTCAATCTGACATAAAAGTCTATTGTACTACATTATGTTATTGAAATAATTTAATTCCATTTTTTGTAGCAATCAAATTTCGTTATTTTTTTATTCTCCTTAATCAATAATTGATGATCTGTTAATATTTTCTCAATACTAATAAGATAAGCATCTTATTTGCTTACAATAAATCCAATATAAATGGCATAGTAATATATATATATATATATATATATATATATATATATATATATATATATATATATATATATATATATATTAAAATGACACTTCTAAGAGATAAATAATATCTAATATCTTTAATCAGTGAACTATCAGGCTGAATACAAAGCTCAATATATTGGATAGGTCATTAATGATAATAATGGATTGAATGAAAGAATAAAATGAGAAATTAATCAAACTTTATTAAATATCAACGTTCAAGCAAAAAGTACTGTAAAGTCCTTAATCCATGGATTAAGGACTTTACAGTACTTTTTGCTTGAACTTTGATATGTAATAAAGTTTGATTAATTTCTCATTTTATTCTTTCATGTAATCCATTATTATAATATATATATATATATATATATATATATATATATATATATATTTAAAATAGTTACCCACGGACACGTGTTTCGCCGTTACTGCGGCTGACTATGACGGGGCTTGAACATGCGATCACTGGGGCTGTAACCAGTAATATATATATATATATATATATATATATATATATATATATATATACATACATACAGGATGAGCCAAAAGTAGGTGGACATTAAACATTTTAATTATACAACAATTTTAATTATACAATTCATATAATTAAAATTGTTGTATAATTAAAATTTTTACTGTCCACCTACGTTTGGCTCACCCTGTATATATATTTATATATATATATATATATATATATATTTATATATATACGTATTCAACACTTACTATAATTATATGTATTAATAAATAACAAATATCAATCATAATAATATAACAAGATCAACATTTAAAAATCAGAACAGAACCGAATACAAATATAATGCATACTATATATATGATATACTTATATGATATATATGATACACCTATATAATATATATATATATATATATATATATATATATATATATATATATAATAGTAACAGAATTAATAATCAAACGAAAAGGGATAATCGAAAATTATTTATATGTTTATCGACGTTTTATCTTTTTAATTTTTTGTTTTCGTTTTATTCTCTGAATGAGAATAAAACGAAAACAAAATTTTTTTCCTTTTTTTATAATATATATATATATATATCTTGATGAGTGATATTAAGTTGTAGTTTTATTTTGTTTTCATCCTCATTCATGTTATCAAATGTTATTGTAATAAATACATATTAAAAGGCATATGGCCAAATAGAGTTCTCAATGTAAACAAAATACAGAGCCAAATATGAATACAGGACAACAAACTCAATACATATCAAATAATAAATTTATTTCGTCTTTCTCAAATTTCTCGATTGGTTTTATCAGGTTTGAAAAGGCCGAACTATAGTTATTATTTGGTATTTGTTGGGTGATGGTAATTTTGTATTCTCATGCAGACACACACAATTTTACCAAATACGACAAATTCGGCGTTATTTTTAACCTAATAATTGTTTTGAAAATTTCGTTTTTTTTCAATATTTAGATTTACTGCATTCGAGATGAGCAGAAAAAGACTGGTCATTGGTAAAGCGATTATTCATTGTATGTGTTATTAAATAGACAACAACCACCACGGTTGGTATATGAACTATGCTCTGCGGAATTTAATCAAGGGTTCTGTTCGAAATTCCTAAAGGTCCCCATTTTGAAGATTATCAATTACTAAAAAGCAAGTAGTCGAGTGGAAACCCTGCGACGATAACAGGGCCGATAGAACCACCCATAACATACGTACATGTTCGGAATAGCAACCCATCTCAGAAATAGGAACGTCGATGTTACAAATATGTAGATTCTTCTTTTAATTATCACTCGCGCACGTTTTTATTCATTTAAACAATTCCGTGGAATGAAATATCTGAAATGTAAAACACCTAAAGAGTTTGTATTCCGTCAGTTTTAGAAACCATTTTATATTCATTTATAGATAAGAGGAATGAATATGAAGCCATGTCTTGATAGTAAAACCTACCACACCTGAAAATAAAAACATGTGACAAACAATGTATTGATCCTTATTTCCTTTTGTATATATATATAAATTATTTTCACAATCAGACAACGCCGCAACTTACAACGTATGAATAAATAATTATATATATCATCTCACATTCAAAAATAAAAAAAATATAATATAATATGTATATATATTAATACATATATAAAGAGGGAATATTTTTTTACCAAATGATTATGGTCAAACGAATCGACCGAAATATCTTGGTTCAGCTTTAATGGTGTATTTGTGACCTTATTTCTACAAGTATGTTACTTGCTTATCCACTATTCCATAAAATAATTTTTCATTTCATATTTATTCTCTCCCTTGCAATATATATATATATATATATATATATATATATATATATATATATATATATATATATATATATACCATCACATTTTGGATTTGATCCGACAAAATGTTGAGAGAATAAGTGGAAATAGTTTATAGCCGCACAGATATAAGACGAAATCTAACTCGTGCGCGTTGATGTTATTTTGTCTTTATTTTTTGAAAGACGTCCTCGAAGTGAGATAGGATTTTAATTGCTAATTACAAAGATACAAGCAAATAGACATGAGAACGCGTGACAGGGAGGGGACCGGTTATATATATATATTATATATATATATATATATATATATATATATATATATATATATATATAAGTTTTCATTCTTATTTATCGCATCTTGTAGGAATAGCAAGAGAAATATTAAAAATTATTATTATTATAATATATATATATATATATATATATATATATATATATATAGATATACAAATACATACAATTTAGTATTTCATGTATATATATATATATATATATATATATATATATATATATATATATATATAATTATTATTATTTTATGTATTCACATAAAATTTATAAGGAGACATATTTTATTATCAGTTTTCAGTATTTACTTAATCAGTTCTCAATACGTGAGTAGACCATTTTAGCCTTACGATTCCCTACGGGGATGAAACGCGGAAGCCTCTGTGTAACTTAATTGCAATAAATATAATTTCATAACTTAATACATTTTATATATATATATATATATATATATATATATATATATATATATATTTATTCTCATATTATAAAATACGATATTGCGTATATATTTTATTATTTACTTCAGTACATGGTTAGTAGTAGTATAAACATATACTTAATATAAAATATACTTATGGCAAGTAATCTACACAAAAACGTTTGTATTTCGTTACTGAGGGAAATCAAGAGAATAAGGAAACACAAACCTTCTGTCTGGCTTACTTGACATAAGTGTATTTTTCATGTACATACACTTATATTATAAAAAGGAACTTATTACGTATTTCACCATGTTCTTGACAGTGCTCAATGCATACGTAGAGCTTAGTAGATTTATAAACATATACATGAAAATTAATCCCCACAGAAGTCATCAGGCTAATTTCTTGGTGATTACCTCAGGGAATGAAACACAAACCTTTTCTGTATAGATTACTTGGCATAAGCATACTACTATATAATTAGATTGCAATTAACATAATTCGCTCTAATTGTAGTTTTTTTACAAGTATCTATATCGCTTTATTCATATTGCTTTATTCATATCGCTTTATTCATATCGCTTTATTTATGTAAGAGGAAAACGTAAAATGTATAAAATAAATTTAATAAATAAATACAGATATTCATAATTAATTTTCTATGTTAAGATTTATCGGGAATAAAATCGATTCAATTATTTGTAAGTAACGAAATAAATATTGACATCAGGTAAATAATTTTAGTCTTCATTTCCTATTAATCGGATTTCGATATATTTGTTATCGCATTTCCTAATCAAGAATCGATAATGTTTGATCTGAATATACATATTAGGATGCGTAAAAAATATATATAATTTCTAAATGATTTTTACAAATGGTTCAATCAAGACATTTAATAAGCTTTTCGCCGATAATCTGCTTCCAGATTATCAGATTAGCAGTAATAAAACTGTTTAGATTTTGTTTATATCTGTAGAAAATCTGAGAATAGAAGAAAGCAAACTTCATAAAAATGGTGACGTTCTTGCTTGAATTACCGAAAAAGAAAAGCGAAAAAAAAAAAATCCTTATTTATTATTAATTCTTTAAATGGGCGCCATGTTTTGGAGGCGATTTCGCGCTCGAATATTTTTGCATTATAAATAGGTGTGGCTTTCCGACGACATTTTTAACGACAAAATGTTTTTGTGTCTTTTTAATTTTGTTTCGAGCTTTCGACTCTTTTCTTATTGTTAAAATGTCAAACATTTTACACGACAAGTCTCTTCCTAGACAAATAAAAAAAAAATTAAAAAAAAAGGATTTTCCCGGTTTTACATCTTTCTAATCTGATTATTACCCGAAATTACTATTTACATATAAATAAATTCTGTCAATAAAACTGGCAGAACGCATCAAGTTTTAAAATAGTCAACAAAGTTATCTTTATTTTAATGTTCGAAATATTTAGATACAAGGAACTTGAGGGTATATTATTTGAGAAATGAAATACACAGTTCTTTTTAAAGTCACATGAAATGTTAAGTAATTACGAAATGTTAATATTAGTTGATTGGTTAGACATTTAATACGCCTTAATGTGCGTG
>OY744523.1:52035258-52037758 GCA_963556195.1 Sepiola atlantica | reverse complement strand
CTTGAAGTAATGGTGATGCTCTGATACAGCAAAGAAAACTTCCTTCTCATAAATCCTAACCTTATCTGACGAACAAACACTAACAATTTTTTTTTTAAAAGTCACCAGAAAGCGAAATTTAAAAAAATAACAATAAATCAAAATTAAATCTCGATTAGTAAAAATATCAATAATAATTTTTTTTTTAAATCGATAAATTTTCAAAATTGATTAAATTCTTAACTTTCTTTTGGTATTTGTTTTTTTCGTGTTTTTTTTGTTGTTTTAAATTAATTTTAAAATTCTTTGATTCATTCAAAGAAAGGCAGAAATACAAATATTTCCCTGCACTATATAAGAAATCGAGTGCTTGTTAAAATTCGGAAAAAAGTAAAAAAATATTCCTTTCGATAAAAACTCAAAAACCAAAACAAAAAAAAATTCTTACTGTGTGGATATTTTCGCCTTTTTCTTTTTTTTTTTCTTTTTTTAAAATAAACAACTCCACAAAAAGGCTTAAGTATATAAAATCCTTATTTTTGTCATTATTATTATTACTTTTTTTTTTCAATATATTGATCATTTGTTGTCTCCCATGACGTGTCAAATTGTACAAGTTTTGTTTTGATTTCGTTGGCGATGCTTTCGCGTCGTTTAAGACCCACAGGACACGCGCGTTGGGATGAAAACCCTTTTTATATGTAGTAGTAGTAGTATGGTAGTAGTAGTAGTAGCAGCAGTAGCAGTTGCAGTCGCCGTAGTAGTAGTAGTAGTAGTAATAATTCTTGTTGTGGCAGTCGTAGTAGTAATATTTCCAAAGATTTCCGCTTCTCCCAGTGGTTTAAAAGCAATGTAACCAATAAACACACATGGGCAAAAAAAAAAAAAAAGAAAAAAAATTATCACGCACGTGCGCTTAATCAATCTTATGTAATATATATGTATACATGTATGTATATATATATATATATATATTTTAAAATAAACAATACATTTATCACAAAGTAACTGACTTAAGATGAATTTAAATAATGTATGTATTTTTTTGGTATTTAATAAAAAATGTAAATAAATAAAAACTTTCGTTGCTTTTTATATATACTCTCCAAAGAAATTTGTTTTTGAAATTTTCGCGATGTTTACATAGAAGACTGATGACTTTAAAGCTTTTTTTTTAAAAGTGTATTTGTGTAAAAAAAAAAAAAGTACTTTTATATATAGTTTTAAAAACTTATATTTTATATATATATATCTTTATCATTTTTGATTTTTTTTCATATATAAAGAAATTTCAATTTGTTTGAACTTGTACATGTATATATATATATATACTTTTCAATTATTTAAAAAAACTATATATATGCATTTCAATTATTTTCAACTAATATATATATATTGTCTACAATTATAAGTAAGTATGAAGCTGTTTTTTCGTTTCCTCTGTGATTTATAGAGTACCTAAGTTTTAAACGGTCTTCTCTACAAGGTTTTTTCACCGTAGTGGCAAACGTAATCGTTAAAGACGAGAAACGCGATGACGACAAGGTCGAAAATATGAAAGGGTGGGTGGGGGCAGTTTGGTAGGAGGTACTTTGGAATAAAAACGGTACAGTAAGAGTGGGGAATAGCGGGAGTATAAGTAAGAACAATAACTACAAGAAAAATAGTCTCAGTCTATATATATATCTATATATATATATATATATAGATATATATATATATATATATATATATTTTTCCTATCTTCAATATAGCAGAAAACAGTAACTATCCTACAAGATCAAAAAACAAATGAAAATAAAACATATGTATTTATTTATTATTTAAAACTTACATATAAATATATATATTTATTTACTATTTTTACATATATATTTGTTTATTTTTATTTCTCCCTCTCTCTCTCTCTCTATATATATATATATTTCTAATATATAACTTTCCAATTATAATATGTAAATATAAATAAGGATATATTATTTATCTTGATATCACAACTATCTTTGAATTATGTATAAATTAAGAGATGTATATATATATATATATACATATATAAACATATATATATATATTATATGTATATTACATAAGTATGTGTGTATATATGTACATGTTTGTGCGTATTTGTACAAATAAAAACGTCCTGGGTATACTTCCCTGTGTGAATTGCGAACCCGGTTACGTTTGTAAATAAATTATTTACTACGATATCGTTGTAGGAATCACAATCGTAGATGGCTATTGAAGCCTGTGTTTGGTATCGTTAATTGTTTTGTTGTCAATAGCGTAATAAATGGCTTCGTTGGTTGGCTTGTTATTAACGAGGTTATCAAGTGCACTCGTCTTTTTTCTTTGTCTTTTAAAAAAAAAATGTTGTTGATAGAAAAGTGAAGGTTTGTTAGTCACAGAGGAGATCCGTCCGCACGTAACCGAACATTATTAGCAGTGCGATGTCAAACTAATAATAATAATAATAATAATAAAAAGTAGCAAACCCTCCTTGGATTGCAAAGTGAGCACA
>OY744523.1:52030258-52032758 GCA_963556195.1 Sepiola atlantica | reverse complement strand
CCTTCCACGAAGAGGATGTTTTTGTACTATCCAGTTTTACTTATATGGATTCTCAATTTTGAGCTTTGAAATCGACAACTCTTTGAAATCGGCGAGAATCATTTAAGCGCATTCTTTTTCCTCCTCTTTTTTTATCGGTGAAAAAAAAAATGGAGGAAAAAGTGAAGAACGCACGCATTCACCCATGAAACAGCAGCCGTTTAGTTTAAATGACGGCGAAGTTTTAACGAGTTACAAGTAGAAGTATGGAATAATCGAGCACAAATCTTTTATAAGATGTTTCTATGTTCATAGACTGCACTCAAGGAAACAGCCAGAATCCTGAAAAGAGCTCTCGGGTGGAATCTATAAATAGCGGGGGATCGTATGGCATTTGGACGAATGCCCCGTCCCCAGCAAATAAAAGAAAATGAAAAAGAAAAATTAAAAAAAGAGAAAGAAGAGATAGTTTGAATTACTTACACGACACCATCATCGAGTGTCTTCGGTCTCTCTGTACTAGGGTTTGTCAGGACAACCTGACAATGATACTTTCCCCTACAAGTACACCCTGACCAAATATTAAAAATAACATAGTATTCGAAGCACAAATAAGATCTCCTCGACATGGCTATACACTGGCTCATACGAGGAATGGTATATCTTCTTCAAGTAATGTTACCTCAAGTAACATCACTTAGCTGGATACTCCACCAGACAAGATGAATTCTTGTCCTGGGATCCGGTAAGACCAAGAGACCACAAGAAAGATATACTATAACATAGTTAACTGGTCGACGAATATTACCGTTCTTCACTTCTTTACGAACTCAACGTTTGACAGGTAAAGGAGAACTTTAATGGAATATTCGAATATATATGTATCTTATATACGGAACAAATGTTCGCCCCAGGTAGAGGCCTCTTGATTTCTGAGAACTTCGACTGAAGTAAAATGTAACAAACTGTAATTCAGTCTTATAGGAGAAAATAAAAGAGTGCTCAATTACTTATGCAAGAGCATCTATAGTTTTATTCAATGGACACTATACATTATTTTGATTATCCATCGGTACCTTCGGTTTCATGGAAACACTGGAAAATCAATCAAGCAGGGTTAAAAAGATATCAAATGTGTCCGGTTGATCAGTCGATGTAGAATCGCTCACATTTGGTACCTTGAACCCTGTGGGTTGAGTTTCCAGTCTTATCGTGAAACCGAAGGTACCGATGGATGATACAAATGTACAGCATCTATTGAATATGTATGGTGACGAGGGTGGTTAAATAGATGAGGACACGGACTACAAAACCTGGATGTGCAAAGTTTGAAACAAGCTCGGGCCATAGCCCTGCTTTAACTTAGGGATGTTGGCAACGTTCACGTGGTTCCCCCCCTCTAAGTACCCGATTCTAGAAAAAATCCCCGAAAGAAATAATATTGATTCATAACAATTTACACACACACACACACACACACACTATTTGGCAAAGAAAAAAACGGTAAAAAATATTAAATATAAATTCTTTAAGTAAACAAAGAGTTAAACATTGTTTTATATTGTATATAGAGTTTATAAACATCCTATGGATATATACCAAAGTCGATAGACATATGTACCCATTTATGCATACAGACACATGTGCATATGTAGTCATATTCATGCATATATAAGAAGAGACATGCATACATACAGATAACTAAGCCTATGCACGTATACATGCATATGCACACATATATATAACATATACACATGCGCATGAATATATATATATATATATATATATGAATATAATAACATATACAAATATGCATGCGCATGCATATATAATCGCAGATACATATGCAAATATACATAAGTATATATATATATATATATATATATATATAATCAGATACATACGCATGCATATATATACATATATATATATATATTCATATATAATATATATATGTATAATCAGATACATACGCATGCATATATATACATAGACATATATTTAATATATATATATATATATATATGTATAATCACAGATAAATACGCATACATATATATGATATATATGTATAATCGCAGATACATATGCATACATATATATGATATATATATATATATATATGTCTAATCGCAGATACATATGCATACATATATATGATATATATATATATATGTATGTATAATCGCAGATACATATGCATACAAATATATGATATATATATATATGTGTATAATCGCAGATACATATGCATACAAATATATATATATATATAATAATCACAGATGCATACGCATGCAAATATATATGTGTATAATCACCCCCCCCCACACACACACATATATATATATATATATATATATATATATATATATATATATATATTCACACACATACATACTATCAAAAATATGCGACTACAGAGAACATATTTTTTGCTAGCCTGAGAGGATGCAATCATGCTGAACGAACATATTCAACAATCACCAACTAAAAATGAGGTAATGACTGAAAGCATAGT
>OY744523.1:52015258-52017758 GCA_963556195.1 Sepiola atlantica | reverse complement strand
TTCGGTGTGAGCACTTGTACTTGTTCGTAAACAATGGCTATCATTTAATTGACCCCCATTTAAAAACGGAATTCCCTTACATTGTGGAGTCGTTCACATTACAAACATCAGTCTACAAATTGCCTCTTTCTCGTCGGAGGCGATTGAAAGAATCGAAGGATGTACTTTTAGACACTGGTCCGGTGATTCAGTTGTCCAATGATCCAGTGGTCCAGTATAACGCAATAAGGGTGACGATTTTATAATTTGAATATCAAGTAAAAAAAAAAGGCAGGTAAGAGGATTAATATTAAATTGATTTGAATATCGGAATGTTTAATCACCCACTAGTATAGGGTAGAGCCGACGTTACCTACAATTCGAACACCGCGACCCGATTGAGACCAAGCCTACCGAGTGCCCCGAAATGGATGATTACGACAACTCTCACGAGCCCTCCATAATTTTATCAAGCCCCCTTCCCTTAAAATGTTGTCGGAAAAAATGTATAGTCGCTTTTATAACAGTAACAACGTATTTTATTTATAATAACGTTACAGCGCATGCGCATCTATCTGTCTACGTATCAGTCAGTGTGTGGACATTTATGTCTATCGGTTTGTTCAAGTCCGTATCTATTTATCTAACTGTCTGTCTATGTAGCTACTAAACGTATTCGTGACCCGTTGGGTCACAACTAATATTCTACTTTTAATTTTATTTGAAAATTCATAAACTGACAAACTTTAAGATTTTATTTTAGAACTAAAAACAGGTCTGTTTCTATATTATCGTTACAGTTATTATTTTTTATTATAATAATCATTATTTTTATTATCATAATAATCATCAATTTATCATCATTACAATCATTATTTTATCATCATTACAATCATTATTTTATCATAACAATTATTATTATTATCATCATAATAATTATTTTTGTTAGCATAATCATTATTTTATAAAAAATCATTATTTTATCATCATAACAATATTTATTTTGTCATGATTACAATCATTATTTTATCATGATTACAATCATTATTTTATCATGATTACAATCATTATTTTATCATCATAACAATCATTACATTATCATCATTACACTCATTATTTCATCATCATTACAATCATTATTTTATCATCATAACAATCATTACATTATCATCATTACACTCATTATTTCATCATCATTACAATCATTATTTTATCATCATAACAATCATTACATTATCATCATTACACTCATTATTTCATCATCATTACAATCATTATTTTATCATCGTAACAACTATTATTTTATCATCATTACAATCATTATTTTATCATCATAACAATCATTACATTATCATCATAACAATCATTATTTTTATCATCATTACAATCATTATTTTATCATCATAATCATCATAATCATTATTTTTATCATCATAACAATCATTATTTTTATCATCATAACAATCATTATTTTATCATCATAATAATTATTTTATCATCATAATAATTATTTTATCATCATAATCATCATTATCTTATCATAATCGTTATTTTTGATTATCATAACAATCATTATTTGAACATCATTACAATTATTATTTGATCATAATTACAATTATTATTTTTATCATTACAATAATTATTTTTATTATTACAATTATTATTTTATCATCATTACAATTATCATTATATCATAACAATCATTATTTCATCATCATAACAATCATTACAATGATTATTTTTATCATTACGATCATTATTTTTATTATCATTACAATTATTATTATCATATAGAATCATCATTATTCTTTATTATTCTTATATCACAGTAAAGTTATTACTTTGCAATCAAGTTTTCATGCGTGTTCGTTGTGCACAGACACATATGTAATTTAGATAGCGACGCTGAAAAGAGTCACTCTTTCTAACAATGTTAATATTAAGACATTAAGACATATTAGAGAGTGGTTGAATCAACATATTTGGGAGACATATATAGATAGGTAAGAGAGAGAGAGAGAGAGAGAGAGAGAGAGAGAGAGAAAGAGAGAGAGAGAGATGGCCGATTTGTTCAATTAATTATAAATTACGGATAATTAGAATAATGAAAACAATTTTTTAGCATGTATTTTTTGTTAACTCACATTTCGTATAATAGAGAGACATTAATAGTTTTCTGGTCCAACCTTAAATCCCGTCAAATTTTCAATCGTTTGAAAATCGCTATCATGTTTAATATAAAACACTTATATTCCTTATAAAATATATGACCCCCTCCCCTCCCGACACTATGTGATAAAGACCAACGCGTATTTATTTGTAGAATTTTTATGTCATAAAAATTAACGATAAAAAAAAAGTTCATTTATCTAGCCTCCGGACGAAACTATTTCAATGAATGGAGGGAAGCTGTCTCAAATAAATTCGGAAATAAATCTTCAATTCTAAATAAAAGGTCAACGGTGGGTGTTTTCCTTTTCTTTAGGTCATCAGAAATGATAATTTAGAGATGAAAAATTTA
>OY744523.1:51997758-52010258 GCA_963556195.1 Sepiola atlantica | reverse complement strand
AATATTATATATATATATATATATATATATATATATATATATATATATATATGTGATTATTTTTATTTACATTATTTACAGAGACATATACAAAATCTGCGACACTGGCATGCCGATGTTATCGACTAACAGCTATTATAAACTGAGATCTCATCAGGTAGTGTTAGAATCCGATCTTAACCTTAGATCATATTTGGAAAGAATGAAACTCTCCCTGATGAAATCTCAGTTTATGATAGCTGTTGATCGATAACATCGACATACCATCGTCGCAGATTTTTACATGTCTGTGTAAATAAAAATAATCATATATAAGAGCTCTATTTGATATTGAGCACTTTTTATAAACCCGGTTGAAATTCTTTGGATTACTTCCCTGTTGATGTTTTACCTGGATTATATATATATATATATATATATATATATATATATATATACCCCCTTTAGTTTCCTGATTATTGTTATAAATATATACACCCCCTTTAATTATATATTATTGTTTATATATATATATATCTGCACATATCTTATCCCCTTGTAATTACCTATTGTTTATATATAGGTATATAGAATCCCTTATGTATATATAACCCATCTTAATTATCTATCCTTTAAATATCATTCTATTTTATTTATTTATTATTGTAATATCTTTTGTTTACATATAATCTTCCTTTAACAACTTATGTATATATACATATATAACCTCTTTTTAGTACCTACCAGTTTTTATATATACCTTCCAGTGTTATATATATATACCGTTTAATTAGTTATATATTAACATACTTTATAATAACTCTGTTTGGTCTTAATAATAAACCATTGAGCTAATATAAATAACTACAGTATTTGGGGTATTAAAATAATTGTATTTCGACTTTACCTATATTTACTATAGGTGTGTTACTCTATTGTACTTTTATACTCTACCTAAGTCTCTGATGAGCTTGCTGCTCGGGTACCCCCACGATGTACATTCACTAGACCAACCCGACAATCTGCCCAATCCCATCCATTCACTGTGGAGGTCCACAGATACCGAAGAGCTTTCTACTCCAAAAGCTTCTTTACTTGTGCTGCTGGACTCTGGAACTCCCTCACTGCTCCATGTTTTCCTGACGGTACTGACATGCAGAAATTTAAAACTAATGCAAACAGACATCTCGCTGTGCAGCTCCCAATTTAGGTTGACTCCCCCAAAAAACCCTCACCCTTTTTCTCAGTAGCCCCTTACGTCTACAGTGGCGGCCTGCCTTGTTTGGGGTGAACTATGTTAAGAATTAAAAAAAAAGTTAAAGAATACACACACACACACATATATATCTATATATATATATAATCCCTTTACTTATTGTTTGCATTTAAATAAATACTTTTTAATTACTTATTGTTTTTATCTACAGATACGCACATTTCTTAAACGCATGCAATTTCATTTTCTTGTCATTTTGTATATTTGGTTCCCGGTGTTAATCTGACAGAAATTGAATGTGTTCGATACTATACGTTATTCCCTTAATCCTTTGATTTTCTCAAAATTGCGTTATCAGTTTTTGACGAAAATTGTTGCATGAAGCTATATGATCACAAGCTGTCCCTAGCCGGCGCTGCCCGGGAATTTTCTTTGCTTTAAGTTTTGGTTTGATTCGCCCCTTTTTCATTTTGTCTTGATTTCTCGTAAGAAAATATTGAAATTTTCATAAAGATTATTCACTGAATGATTATGTGGTATTAAAAAAATTGCGATAAAATTGATAGGACGTCTTACGAAATGCTGAAATTCAAATCCTATAAAGACGTTCGTTTAACTCTTAAATTTATAAATAACTAGAAGAATACTCTTTCCAGGATGGGTAAAATTAATTCGCACCACTTTTATTCCGCCTTTACGAAGATATAATGATACTAAACCTTATGTCTAGAATCCTGATTCCAATGTTGATCAAAATCCATGAAAAGGTTCTGATTCTTGAAAATGTTTAAAATTTTAGGTTTAAGCTTAAGGGGTCGTAAAAAGAAATTGCAATTTAGGAATCTTCTTTAATTAGTGTCTAATGAAAATGGATCAAATTCATTGCAAATCCGATATATTTGAATTTTACAATGGGAGGTTGTGTTCATATTATACCGCCTAAAACTTTTTAAAGTTCTATAGACAAACTTTGATTTGTGGAATGTATATTAGTCGAGTTAATTTATATCAAACACCCATTTAAAAAAAAAATCACAAGAAATGGAGGTATCTGAATTTTCACGAAGGGCTTCTACCCCTCTTTGTATGAATTTAAATTAAACTAAATATCGCCCGTGACATTTAGCAGGTGTGTTCCAAAATTCATAATGCTAGGTTAAATAGTTTAGGAGTCAATCCTGTTATTACAAATATATAAGCATGACTTTTGATATAGATAGATTCTAAACTCTATTAATCTCTAAGAGCGAGAGTTGCATGCCGGGTAATTTATTCACCAAATTATTTTGTTTTAAATAAGATTTGGAACATAAATTTATTTATTATATTTTATCTTTTAATTAATTATTTACATAACTTTATTAATTCACTAATCGAGTATTATTATTTTTATTTTATTTGACAAACCATGTTTCTTCATATTCACACACACACAACATTCACAGCAAGAACTCACCTAGCTACACCAATAACATTACTTTCAATTATCTCTCTCTTTCTGTACGAAAAACCAAAAGGTACTTTCACGAACAAAGTTTATTTCATAGAACATCCAATCTGTGGAACGAGATACCACAAGGCTGCTTCCCAACTGACTACAGCATCGTCATATTCAAGTCTAATATAAACAAATACTTGTTGAGTCGTCCACTTGGATAATCAATTCGTCTTAAGTAATCTTCTGCCGATTCCACTGATTGATATTCCAACCAACTGCTTCCCAACCGACTATAACATGGTTTTCTTCAAGTCTAATGTAAACAAAAACTTGTTAAACCGCCCACTTTGATAATCAATTCGTCTTAAGTAATCTTTTGCCTATTACCACCCATTGTCTCAAATCCTCTCGTGGTGGCGATTATCGTCCAACCGACAATCTTTTTAACTATTATCCTCGAATGGCTCCAGGCCTTGATAAATGATGACCCATCAGTTTACACATACACAGACACACAGACACACACACACACACACACACGATATCTGATCGGACATACTTTTTTATTAATAGAAATGCACGCCGAAAACCGCAGGAGTGAAAACTGTCCCCAAATATCAAATGCACACTTATTAGTTTTCCCGCCCAAAATCCAGCAAATGTTTTGATCATCATCAGAGTTTTTGATCATTCCTGCAGGAGGAACTCCTCTCGGGTTTCCTTCACCTTATTTGTGTCTGTCATACTGGGGTTGTGCTTTATTCGCTACCTTAGGAACTGCGTGTTGGCGACGCTGTTTTGTCCATAGTATGGCGCCTGCATACAGCGCCAGTTATTCCCAAATAGTCACCCATCTTGTACTGCCCAGGCGCAAAGTCGTTATTCAGGTATTAGAAATCGCAGGGGCAGATAACTAATGCTTTACTTATGTTTTTTGTATTTGGGTCAAATAACATTCATATTTATGCGTTTTGAAACTAATTCACTTTTTTTCCAAGTTTGATTCATTTGTTCAAAAATGCAACATTTCTTCCCATCATTTGTAACAGAACGGGTACTATATTGATACATTATGAGACGACTTCATGCCTGTGTGAATGTGTTTGTCGCATCCACGTAACTTTAAAAGTTACATTGGATTGTTTGTTTTATTTACTACTTGCGGAACCCGTCGCCCGGCGTTGCACGGGAGAAAGTACTACCTATTGCATGACGTCGAATAAAAAAAGCAACGGCCTATTGTTTTTTTCTTCCCCGTCTACCGTGTTGGCGAATGTTTTAAATTTAAAGAAAAAGAAAAAAGTGGTAGAGTAGAATGGGATCGAACGCTAAAACTGACGATCATGAAACCTAACTTCTTACCGATTGCGCCACTGTTTCGGTTTAAAAATACATGTGAAAATAGGCCAATTAACCTAAGCTTGATTATTGGCATGCGTGTTAAATTAATACCAGGCAAATAATAAATAAGAACCGGTGTTTTGTGAAAATTAAACTGTGTGTATTAGTTCCCGGTGTCGATTGGTAGAGTGACAGTACAGAATTGTTAGAGAGGAAAGTTTTTGCTACCACCTATATGGAGTTGGTTTTTCGGAGAGACGTGGATGGTGGGCCAAATGTAATATTTGGTGTTAGGTAGAAACAAATAATAACAAATTTACTAAAACACGTTCGAGTGAATAAGTGTAGTATAGTGGTGAGTTTAGTAGCCTGTGAGGCATGTGGTTATTTTCCTATACTCCGAGAAGGTACAGGGGAAAAAACGTCTGTACTTTATATATTAAAAGAAGATGTATCGAATACTTATTGAAATAAAAAAATGCTAAAATGTAAAATAAAATGAATCTTTAAAAAAACTATTATTTAGAGCTTCACCAAGATGCAATCCCTTTCTACCTTTGCTCGCACAAAAGACCGACATTACATATCCAGTTTCCCCCTTCATTGCATTCGTAACGCAATCAGAAATCTGAAAAATATCTATATATATTTGGGCAATTTAATAAAAAATAAAATTACAGAGTTTTATTATTTCGTAGTTTTATTGTTTTTATCATCGATTCTTCGGTCGATCTTGTGAGTATCATGATGGAGTTGGTGTCGTAGGGACCTAAAGTTGTTTTTATGTCTTTCTCGAACGCTTTCGACCTTCGCGATCTTCATCAGGAGGTATGTTGTTTATTTGGAATATTTTATATGTTTTGAATCTCTTAATTTGGCGGGAAAAGGTATGGTTTAATCTCTTCAATATTTATTTATATCGATTTTTATTTGTTTATTTATTTTGTTTATTTTAATTAGTTGTTGAAAACTACTATATATATATATATATATATATATATATATATATATATATGCAAACATTGTTAAAAATAACAGAATTCGTCTGTTTAATTATACTTTTTTATTTTTTCAATTTTTCTGATGGTCTTTTTTGTATTAAAATCAAAAAAATATAATAAATGTTCCATAGGTTTCACAGGTTTAACGAACGTTTTCGATTCTTCGTCGAATTATTTTCAGGTGTCAAAAGCAAATGAACAAAAAAGCTGGAAAAATAAGATAATTTTAAAAAGGCGGTGGAAAAACGTGCATAGAAGGTTTTCCGCATTTTTCCAGGAAGCCGTTGGCGATTTTTATTTCACCAACGCTGGATGGCATCACAGAACAAAATCGCATGACGTTAAGCATTTAAAAATGTTATCTCTCGTTTCATATGTGATGTTTTTAATTTTAAGTTGTTGTGTTTGTATGTTAAAAAGCTTCGAGTATTTTTAATTTTATTTTAAAAAATTGTTTTCGGAATGTATCATTTTAGTGTTAACTAGAATTTGTCTTATATATATATATATATATATAAGACTCACCCTACATCTCTCCGACACTAGCTGTATATGCCAACACCTAAAAAAAACATAATTGCACCCCTCCCAATATAGAAACATCTTTGTTAACAATACCAAAATAATACACCATGATACCAATATCAAAAAAATTACAAATACTCGAAGCCCTCTACATAAAAACTAAACATCCCACAATTAATAATGTCAATTATGAAACTAGTCGCAACATTTTAAAGTGTCTAGCATAATAATTAACATTACCAAATTCTTAACCATTACGTAGTTATGCGTTTGAATTGTATGCACTTTATTTAACGTCATCAATTTCTTAACGGTTTAAACAGTCAAACTTTAAATCTCTCGTATGTGTAGAACGCCATCACACTCTCATATACATTTCAACTTTACAGACGCGTTTTCAAATATAAACTACTTGCCGTTATAATTCAAAAATAAGCACAACAGTAAATACACTAAAAGTTTAAGTATTAGTTTAAGTGTCTTTACAAATTATGACTTTACTGAGCACAACAGTAAAGTCATAATTTGTAAAGACACTTAAACTAATACCGCCTGAAGATGATTTGACGATTCAAATCGAAAGTACTTGCAAAAAAGAAAGAAGAATGGAACAAGAAAGCCATGGATCATATTTATATCAATTTGACCGAAACATTAGATGGACAATTCGGGAAATTGAAAAAATAAAAAAAAGTCGCATCAAACAAAACCACTCCGTGTTATTTAATAATGTTTGCCTAAATGAAAATATGCTGCCTAAATACACACAATATATATATATATATATATATATATATATATATATATATATATATCTACGAAAATCAGACTAACAGAGTCTGTGTCATGCTGTGGCTGGTGTGACCTTGTTCTCTGTCGGTCTGAGGTATGGCCCTGTGAAATTCTAGGAGGTCCATCATCCCAGGTTTTACATTCTCGCCCTTTGAGAAAGGGTTAGGTTATTGCTAATCGCCTGAGGCACTCCTATCGGGGAATGGTGACAGGGTTGCCCAGGCAATTTTTGTTTGGCCAGAGTGCTCTTCCTCTAGGACGCTGACTTTTCAAATCCCATTTTCCTGACCTTGTGTCTACTCTTCCCGCCGTGGGAGGGAGGTCAATAACTCTCTATTTATATATTAGTATAACTCGAATATGCGCTATTTATGTGTGGTCGAATTGCGCTCTGATATGATAAATGACATGCGAGTCCTCTAAAATTGTTTGTTGTGATATAATGTCTATAAAGATTATTCTGCCTTTTGTTTACTATTAATAGAGATTCTATTGTTAGTAGGGACAGAAACATTCATGAATGAATAAATCAACAAATGATGAATTTGGGTTAATTGATGAATGGAACGTTCGAGAGAGCTAAATGGTTTGGTTGTTTTGTTTTACGGCATATCAACCCTTTTCGGGTTATTTAATGGCGAATCCGGTCATTTTGGTGAAAGGTTTTATGCTTCAAGTTATTTATATGTTTAAGTATTTATTCATCGTGTTCGGTTGAGTGAAGGGGGTGGGGGAGAAAGAGGGGAGAGGGAAGAAGAGGGGAGGTAGGAAAATTGTTGTTTTTGTTTTGGATTTTGCAGAACATGATTAAGTTTTGCAAAACACAATAAAACATCAATGTTTGGTGCATTTTAAGTCAGGAAGTGAATAACTTCAGACAGACTGAGTTGGTAGCACCAGATCTACCTAAATCAAATGTTGAACATGAAAGACACGAGTGTAATGGCAATCCTTATAAAAGCACTCGGAATAGTTCCGTAAAAAAAAAGATTAGAAAAAGAGTAAGAGAAATTTGAAGAAAAGTGAGGATTGACACTATTCAAACGACAGCACTGATGAAAACAGCTGAAATATTATCAAAACACACAGAGTGCGGAAACCAACCGACAGGTAACACTGACCAGCCACATATGCGTCTAAATAAAATAGCATTTTGTAAATGGATCCATTGAAAAGTTGATTAAAGACCGGATCAATTTGTTAGACTAACGTTACATTCAACTGAGTTTGTTTAAATGAATATTTGCTGCACATATATACGTTATCTCACGCATCAGAGCACCTCAGGCTACATGTAATAATTCCCTCCCCCCCTCCCACTGCGACAGGATTAGTTAACCCTTAAATGCCTTTGGTTTCAAATATGACACATTCCAACAAAATGCCTTTCTAATATAATATTCAACGAAAATGTGTCAAACTGCAACGTGTTTCAGATCTGCACGGAACCTGTTGGCAAGTGTGAGTGGGTATTAGTATTTTATTTACCCCCTCTCTAGTAAGTTAGACACAAGGTCAGGTGTGGGTTTTTATGAAAGTGTTTCTGTGGAACGAACTTGATTCGAACCCGGCACATCCATGCCCCCAGTCCGCGTCGTTAAACACTTAGAGTAGGTATTAGGATGATGTTGCATCCGCACGCCCGCTAAATAGATAATCAGTATCTTCGATGATAATTTTTTTTAAAGCAATACAAAAAATAAAGAATTTATGGGTTAATTATTAGGAGAATGACCCTCCTCTCCCATAAGAGACTGAACAGATACTACGTTTAATCCGAGCCAAAATTTAAGTGTTTCAATCAGGTTTTTGGTATTACTCTAGCCCTTTCATACATACTGATGTTGTTCCGCAACAACAAATAAAAAAGTTGTCAATGATTTGACTAATTATATATATATATTTTTGTAAGATTCAGGGATATCGAGGAATACGTTTTGTCTTCATTATTAGTCGTTACGGGCCTTTTCGGAAGTCAGCTCAACTTGAAGGCACGTGGCTCAAGCGCAAGTCAGTTCACTTTGAAGACACGTGGTTCAAGAGCAAGTCAGCTCAACTTGGAGCCACGTGGTTCAAGAGCAAGTCAGCTCAACTTGGAGCCACGTGGTTCAAGAGCAAGTCAGCTCAACTTGGAGCCACGTGGTTCAAGAGCAAGTCAGCTCAACTTGAAGCCACGTGGTTCAAGAGCAAGTCAGCTCAACTTGGAGCCACGTGGTTCAAGAGCAAGTCAGCTCAACTTGGAGCCACGTGGTTCAAGAGCAAGTCAGCACAACTTGGAGCCACGTGGTTCAAGAGCAAGTCAGCTCAACTTGAAGCCACGTGGTTCAAGAGCAAGTCAGCTCAACTTGAAGCCACGTGGTTCAAGAGCAAGTCAGCTCAACTTGAAGCCACGTGGTTCAAGAGCAAGTCAGCTCAACTTGAAGCCACGTGGTTCAAGAGCAAGTCAGCTCAACTTGAAGCCACGTGGTTCAAGAGCAAGTCAGCTCAACTTGAAGCCACGTGGTTCAAGAGCAAGTCAGCTCAACTTGAAACTACGTGGTTCAAGAGCAAGTCAGCTCAACTTGAAGCCACGTGGTTCAAGAGCAAGTCAGCTCAACTTGAAGCCACGTGGTTCAAGAGCAAGTCAGCTCAACTTGAAGGCACGTGGTTCAAGAGCAAGTCAGCTCAACTTGAAGGCACGTGGTTCAAGAGCAAGTCAGCTCAACTTGAAGCCACGTGGTTCAAGAGCAAGTCAGCTCAACTTGAAGCCACGTGGTTCAAAAGCAAGTCAGATCAACTTGAAGCCACGTGGTTCAAGAGCAAGTCAGCTCAACTTGAAGCCACGTGGTTCAAGAGCAAGTCAGCTCAACTAGAAGGCACGTGCTTCAAGAACAAGTTGGTTCAGGTACGTAGAATTTCTGTAAGAAATACTACATGAAATGGTTAAATGAAGTGATGAGACCCTAATTTGGGAGCTTTGGGGAACGTGGAGTAACCCCTTAATTAATATTACTCCCAGGTCAACTCTGACGTTGAAGTACCTGTTAAGATCCACTATGGGTTAAATAGTATCGGTTATTTGCAGACATCTACAAAACAAATAAATCTATGAAGATTTGCAGATATTACGAACTTTAAGCATAACAACTTTAAACAAAAAAAAATGTCTGAATTCAACATTAAAATACTAAAAAAAAAGTTGATATGCCGTAAAACACCATTCACCCATGCATGGAATATTGTTGCCACATCTGGGCTGGTGCATCTACCATTAGTCTCTCCTTCTCAGACAGGGCCCCAGAAAGAGTCTCTAATCTAATAAGTCTCGAACTGTCAACCAAGCTCAAACCCCTGCCTCATCGCCGCAATGTTACATCCCTCTTCTTGTTTTACAAGTACTTTAATGGAATGGGGTCTGTCGAACTCGTAGCACTTGTGCCCCCTCGACGTAATTACCCCCGACTACCCCGATAAGCAGCAAAATCTCACCCCTTCATTGTAGAGGTCCCTTGATACCGGAAAGCTTTTGTACTCAAATAGTTTCTTCCCTCAAACTGCTAGATTTTGGAATTCCCTCCCTGTTTCCTGCTTCCCTGACTGTACTAACACGTTGAAATTTAAATGTAATGCACACAGACATCTCGCTGCTCAACTCCCTACTTAGAATGGCCCTGTAGGCACGACCCTTAATAGTAGCCCCTTACGTCCGAGTGGCAATGTGCCTTGTTTCGGGCGAATAAGAGTAAAACAAAACAAACACCTGAAAGACTTTGCATTAAACAAAAACAAAAATTAGTTTGAGTAGGATCTGTTTTAAAAATACCATCCTGCTGTATGGGTTCGCTAATAAGTAAAAATGTGGTTGTTTTGTTTTACGGCATATCAACCAGTTCGTGTTATTTAATGCGGAATCCAGTCATTTTTGTAAAAGTTTTATGCATCAACTTCGTAATAGCTTCAAATATTTATTCATGGTGTTTGCTATAGTCATCCATTATGGACATATATGTGAAGACAACCGGGTGGAACCCTGACAGATACTACCACATCTCCAAGTGGGAATAATGGCAACTAAGTAGTGATCTACACTCACCAAAATCTCTCAAATTGGGGGCTCATCACTGCATATAGATTAAGGTCACACACAGGGCCGCGTTAGGTGTAGAAAGAGTCTGCATAGTTGATAGGGTTTGGAAGTAAGGTAGGCAGAGGAAGTTTATTTGAAATAAAGCAAAGGGGCTGAAAAAAATGAATTGATGGGTGGTAGGATAACCCTTTTTTCGAAAGGGTATCCAAGGCTGTTTAGTGTCGTTCCAATACGCTACGTAGACAAAAGTGTGAATATAAAATCATACAAAAATGGGGCCTAACTCTTGGTTTAGAGTGGTCCTGAGAATAATGGAGACTAAGGGGTGAATCCATTCCCCCTAGAGATACAAAATGCGGGCTTCGCCATCGGATGCAGTGACATGTGATAAACAAGACAGATCAAAATTAAATTACCCCCCCCCTACCATAAGAACCCTTGGAGATTTTTTACGACTAACTTATCCACATCAGAATTTTAAAACGAATGAAAATAGTTTTTACCATATTTCTTAGATAAGATGTTATTGCCATGGGTAGGACATCAGAAATAAAACAAGCGAATATTTTACCCGAAAAAGAGTGGGAAATAATTTGTACGCCAAAATATAAAAGTAAAAAAAAATTTCTGAGAGATTAATTTAGTCGGATATCTTTCGCGTTTCATAATTCGCTTAAAATAAGATTCATTTTGCCTTTCTTAAAATTCTGATTCGATTTTTTTTCCAAGTTTTACTTAATTTCCTCATTGAATCAAACTTGCATCATTTCGATATCTCCACTTTTAGCAGTTCACTATGAAAGCGGCAGAACTTTTCAATAGAAGCTGATTATATTGTAGAATTATTAGAGTGGATACACATTTAATAATGATTAGCACGTCTAATTATGAAGCTGCGTAAAGCTGCTACACAACGTGTTCGTAGATTACCGATTCTCTCAAGATGGCTGAACGTGTTAAACAAAGTTACTTCGTCAAATTTTGTCTAAAGCTTAGTGATTCTAAAAGCAAAACAATTCGTAAGATTCAGCAGGTGTTTGGAGAAGATGCTATGGGTGTAACACAAATTAAGGTCAAAGTTCTCAGAAATCAAAGGGCTCCTTCCTGGGGCTAACACTTGATCTCTATATGAGATACACAGGTATTCGCGTGTTCCAATGAAGTACTTCTTTAGCTCTCAAGCGTTGAATTAGTGAAGAAGTTAACATTAATTTTCCTCTCCCTAATTGACCAGTAGAATGTTATAGTATATCTTTCTTTTGGTCTCTTGGTTTTAGCGGATTCCAGGACAAGAATTCATCTAGTCTGGTGGAGTATCCAGCTAAGTGCTGTTACTCGAGGTAACCTCACTAGGAGAATGTGCACGTTTACTCTTATAAGCTGGTGTATAGCCAAACCGAAGATATTTTATTTGGGCTTCGAATACTATGTTATTTTGAATATTTTGTCAAGGTTTACTTGTAGGGTAACGTATCCTCATGTCAGGCTTTCCTAACAAACACTTTTACAAAGAGCCCGAAGACAATCGAAAATGATGTCTAGTAGATAATTCAAACTATATATATATTTTTTTTTCGTGGAGAGTAGATTCTTGGATCTTATCAGCTAGAATCTTATTGAATGTTTTTCTCCACTTTTCAAACTTTGAGTAGTGGTAGCAAAACAATAGCACCTTCTTTTGTTCAACAGTCCATGGTTGGGCTTTTAAGCCTCTTATGTTTCTTTTTTTTGTTGCTGCATATGATATAAACATGATACACCTGCCAACATTCCCGGTGCTGTGAAAGCTTGCCTGAATGGAAACCGGCAAAACAGATGGATTAAAATAAGAGGGCGAGTTGAATTCCCACCTATATCATCAAAAGTGAAATGCTGAAATGTCAGTTGGAATCAATAAAGAATGTGCACAAATATAGGAAGAACATATTTGTGGCCGTTTGTAGGTTCATTTCTTCACAATATGAAAAGTGTATTGAGCAGAACAGCAACTGGTTCGATGACTTGATGGGAACTAATCATTTAATTAACATTCAGAAATGACTCCAAGTAGCCTTTACCTTTCGTTAAAACTGATATTCTTCTGGATTTCAGTGCCAGAATGTTTGAATGTATTTTTTTTTAATTTCCCATCTATAAATTTTA
>OY744523.1:51907758-51985258 GCA_963556195.1 Sepiola atlantica | reverse complement strand
CTTCAGTTAAAAAGGAAGGAAATAACATAAGTTTGTATACACTTGGGTTTTACTATAGAACTGAAAAGTAATGCAAACGTTGTTTTTAGACATAACCTTTAATTAAAACAATGGAGTATACAATCCTTACAAAACCCAAACAATACCCCATTATATATAAACAATCTTACGACCCGCCAGCTGTTTTAAAACAATTATTTCAGTTATCAGTCTCGTAAATATAATAAAAACATAAATCGCATCATTTATAATGCGATACGATCTCTCCCACTGCTACTACCAGATTCGTGGTTAGATGGTAGAACTCCAGGCGAGACTCAGGGTCGTGGTTTGAAATCTCGCTAGATGTAGCCACACTAGAGGGTGCTAGAGACGGATAAACACGTGTCTTTGGATAACTATATTTCGTATATAATATATATATATATATATATATATAAGATAGAAATAATAATCCAACGTCATGGAAAATGAAAAACATATCGATATTATGTGCAAAGTTTTACATTATATCGATAATAAAATAAATAAATAACAAAAATAAAATAAAAATAAATAAAAACACCCATTTCACAAAACTATCACACATTTTAAATTCTAACGGCTATTTTTGGTTCGATAAACAAAACAAAACAAACATTACTTTTACGTCAGTTGCATCACATTTTTTGAATTCTAACAATTATGTCTTTTTTAAAAAACAAACAAACACTCATTCTATTTCATAGACGCACCACCCATATTACATTCTAACGGCTATGTTTCCAAAAACTAACAAAAAAATCGTTTTACATGACAAACGGACCAAACTTTTTCAAATATTTGTACTTGTGTGTTATTTCTTCAAATCAATCATCCCCAGAAAGTCTTGGAATAAAGACAAAACGTTAATGAATACATAAATAATATTTTTGGCTTACCTTTTCTCTCTCTCTCACTCTCTCTCTATCTCTCTATATACATACATACATACATACATACATACATACATACATACATACATACATACATACATACATACATACATACACATACTTTCCCTTATGGTGGCATCACTCTGATTAATAAAAGTTGATTTCCTTTTAGGTTTAAGATAAAACATTTTCTGTAAAAATAATTGAATACTTTCAGTTAACAGTTTCGTAAAGTAAATAAGATAAACATATAAATAAACAGCATCATTTATAATGCGATACAATTTCTCCCATTGCTACAGTGATACAGCGCCGGATAACAGACACTGTGGCCCTAGTTTCGAATCTCGCTATGAATACCGGAACCGATGAGTCTTAAAGACGAAACATGTGTCTGTGGATAAATATATATAAATACATATTTATAAGAGTGTATTATATATAACTATATAAAATCTTAGTTCGTCAACGTTTGGCTTCACAGGGTGTTTTCTATATATTTTAATAAGATAAAATACATGCTAATATAAATCTTAGTTCTGCGATTCAGTTTAATTTTCATGAAAATCTGTTTTAATTGTTTTAATTAGGGGTAAGTTATAATTAACTGAACAAGTCTCCCATCTCTTTTCATAGATATCTATATATTTCTCTTACCCTGTTACCATGTTGATTTAACTAGTCTATTATATTTCTTAACGCTTGAGAGCATTCAAAGAATTTACTTTTTTAGCCCGACCATCTAATTTACATATTTGTGTCTGTACACACCAACCACGCAGGTAAATTAGATGGCAAACTAATAAGTAGTTTTTACTACTGTATAAGAAGAACGGACAAATGATACTTCGATGTTAATAATCATAATTTTAATATAGAAAGAAACGGACAAATGATACTTCTATGTAATAATCATAATTTTAATATAGAAAAAACGGACAAATGATACTTCTATGTAATAATCATAATTTTAATATAGAAAAAACGGACAAATGATACTTCTATGTAATAATCATAATTTTAATATAGAAAAAACGGACAAATGATACTTCTATGTAATAATCATAATTTTAATATAGAAAGAAACGGACAAATGATACTTCTATGTAATAATCATAATTTTAATATAGAAAGAAACGGACAAATGATACTTCTATGTAATAATCATAATTTTAATATAGAAAAAACGGACAAATAATACTTCGATGTAATAATCATAATTTTAATATAGAAAAAACGGACAAATGATACTTCGATGTAATAATCATAATTTTAATATAGAAAAAACGGACAACTGATACTTCGATGTAATAATAATAATTTTAATATAGAATAAAAAGACTTAGTTGTGTTTTCAGTTAAGCAAGACGTTAATCTTAAAAGATGTGTAACAGGTTTGGAATTTGCGAATGAATTTACAGTGGAATAAATTGTGTTAGTGGTTGTGAGACCATTTTAATACTGGCCAGGCTCAACGTCGCTTAACTTCGTTGATCTAACGGGAACCGGTGTGTCAACGTGATTACGTCGTATAATATATTAATTAATGTATATTAAAAAGTCTACATTATTTATATTAAACTATTTTATATATTAAACATAAAAAGGCGATTTAAATCGTCTTTGAAATTTATATTATCATATGTATAAGTTTTATACATATGTTAAATGTTTACTTTAAAATGTATGTGGATAAGTTGTTAAAAAAAACAATCATCAGTTAGCGTCTACTTTGTTTCAAACTGGCAAAATTCCCTTGTGTTGGTTAAAGAAGACAAACATATGTTTGAGGGTCTTTTTTTTTAGAGAAAATTAATTGTAATTTGAGATTTGTTTAAAATTTTATTTTCTTCAAAGAAGGTGTTAGTGTTATCGCTCTCCCCGAGAGACACCTCCCATTTTAACAAGGCCTCGAGACATATCAGCTCCACGTGGAATAATTTGGCGCTCTTATAGAGAAAGTACCGCGTTTTCGTGATTTCATGTCGTCAACGTTCGTGTAGGTCTCGGAAGCGCCCGAGAGTTAATGAGGCGAAAACTGACAAACGATAAATTGAAGACTGGCAGACGATAAATTCAGACAAAGAAAATCAAAGTAAATACATCTATAAAAATAAAGAACGAGTAAACCTAGATGTTTATTTTTTTGTCAAAATCTAATGTTTTTTTTTGTGCACCCAAAAGTTTCAAAAAGATAATTTTTTTATATAACGAACAACGAAACCATCGTTTTAAACCAATGTCTTTTTTTTTCAATGTTTTTTTTTTCTTTTTAACATTTTCTAGGTTACGTGTTTGGGTTAGGGTAAGAATTTACGGTTTAGGGTCAGGGTTAATTCTTCGCTAGAAGTGACCGTTGCTGACAGAACTCAATGAGTCATTCGGGAGATTCAACGCGCTGACATAGATCGTAGATATTTTTTTAACGCGAAGCAGATCGTATTAAATAAATTTCTTCCAAAAGTTATCGTCTGCTTGCATGGAACGTGATGGTCTAATGCTTGCTGCAATCTGATTGGTTAATAGTTTCGTCAACTCTCGAGGTTACCCTGTTAATATACGTTTCCATACACAGAACACAGCGGATCTAGAAAAGTTAACCGTGACTACTAATCCTGCTCTTCTACGATTAGCAGTAGTTCCCGTTGCGCTAATCAACAAACTGATGATCTCATTCTGAGAACAGCATCTATATATTAATACGATAGCGTGTGTGTTCGTGTGTCACGCTTCCGGCAAAAGCTCTGCGCATGCGTGCCGCACCTAAATTTTGAAAAACATTCCACTAGCCTGCGTTTAGTACTATTTGTATGTGTTTCACTCTGGCGCAATAATTAGCGAGGTAACAATTTAACTTCGGCCCGACTGGTTTATAGTTCGATCCCAACCAACCTCTAAGATTTTTATTCTACATTTTGAGGGGAAGGAGAAGAAATAATACATTTTTTTTATCACCTGGTTAAAAACTACTTTTTTTGTGTTGCTTAAAACTTAAAACTATTTTTTGTTTTTATGTGGGCGTTTTTAATGGCATTGTCTATTTAATTACGTTGACTGCTTAAAAAGTAGGGTATCGGCCAGTATTATTTATTTATTTTTTTTATTTGAACGAATGGCATATCAACCTTTTTTAGTAGATATGCGCAGTGTCCATCGTACACGAATTACTATTTTAAACAATTATGTCACTCTTATCCAGAAGGGGGGGGGTCATAATAAAGCAAGCGTAACTTACTAACAAATAGAGGGTGATTTATTACATTAGGACCCGTATTGAAAACATTATTTCGTGTAATTTACACGGGTTCCGCTAGTATACAATTATATATATATGCCGTATATACAATCATTCATTAGATGTACATTGTTTTCCCACCAATTGATGAATGACTCAAGACAATAAATGCATTGGATATAGACACAAATTTCGTTCGTTCTCGGCTTTCTGTGCCTTTTCACATTGTCCTTGGCAGAGACTTAGAGGGAAATGATCGGTGTGAAACGGAATGGAGTCTGTTTTTCTTATTTCATACACTAGGTCTGCGAAATGATTACTTTAAGTTGATTTGCCGGAATATGTTGGACACGACATTAGTTCCGATAGGATTTTAACTCAGCACTATCTTGTTTACCTTTATAGTTCACTAGCTGTCCATACCCGGCGCTGCCCGGGATTCGTTCATAAAAAGTATATTCGGACGACTGTTCTCATCTTGGATGTTATTGGCACAACGTTTGGGCCGATGTTACCTCCGATTTTCTTCAAGTAAATCTTGTCGAACTTGGGAATGCGCAAGGACACATGGCATAACGGAAGAAGTGCTAAAGTAATAATCAGGTTGAAGGTTCAATCCTCAGTGTGGGTGATATTAAGAATACAATTACGAATTACTTACGACTACTATCCGGTCATGGCTGACGAAACAAAAGCAAGCTAACCCCGAGGATAAAATAAAGGGTTCTGTTCGAAATTCCGTACATATTCTAGAGTTCGATAAGATACACCTGAAGAAAGTCGGAGGTTAACTCGGCCGAACCGTTGTGAGAATCACAGCCTAGATGGGAACAATTGTTCAAATAATAAATACGAATGCTCATCTAAAAAAATTGAAACATTATTCGGATTTTTAAAGTTTAATTAAAATAGGTTCATCCATCTTTTTTTTCAAGTATGAAGCAAACATTAAAGATGCTGAATTTTTAAGAATAAGAAGAAATTAATTCTGGTTGTGTAAAATGTCAAAAGATGGATTGTCAGTTGAATTATGAAGAATATTATGAGAGGATTGATTAATGGTAAAGTAATAATAGTAATGTTCAAATCATGTAAAGTCATCTCTATGTATATTTACTAAAATGGCGGACAAGTCTTCGAATAAACCGAAATGCATATTGGTGGCTGTCAAAATCAAATAATTAAAAAAAATTCTCTTGTAAAAGATAATTCACCCCTCTCTCTCTCCCTCTCTCTCTCTCTCTCTCTCAAGAATGTGTGTATTCGTAGATTTTTAAAATATTTTAGGCACACAAATATTTAGGGTATTTTGGTGTCTATGAAAAGTGAACTAATTTGTTTGTCTTTTATTTCCTTAATATAATTAAATTTGCATATGTGATTATTCTTCCCTTTCTTTATTATTATCACATATTATTAAGATTAAGATAAAGTCTTCCTTTTTTGCTCATAAAATTAAATTTGCATACGTGATTATTAAAGAAAGTTGGACACACGTGCGTTCATCTTTATTATATAGAATAGATTAGCCGGTCTTAATTTCAATGTTTTATTTTCATACATATAACAAACAGCTTTGTGTATGAAGTTTATGAGAATCAGCAGAAATGTCTATTGATGGATTTCGTTAGTAATTGATCTACATAGTTTTAAAAAAGGAAATATATTTAGTCGACGTTATTAGGATATAAGGAACTCATTATAATTCATGTTATCGAGTTGTTTAATTCACAAAAACAAATACAACTACTAAAAATGTATTGGTTGCCCAAACCCGAGATAGAACCCATGACTTTTAGTTATTCAGTGTAACACGTAACCAATCGATCTATCGAAGCCGACATAAAAATATGAAAATTAATAATTATATGCTTGTACTGCAGCGCAGACGAAGACGAGTAGGCACTGTGATACATTTCTCTTGGCTTTGTATTTTACTAAGTTCTTTCCCCTTTCACTGTCTTCTCCGAACAATAGTTAATACTATTTTCTGTGAGTATTATTTTTCATCAACTCATTTTCTATGCAAGGTAATCACATGTCTTTCTTTGTATGTTTCCTGTCACTCAAACATCTAGTTTAAATTATGTCGAAAAAAGGATAACTAATTTTATTTATTTAAGGAATAACTCATCACCTAAGAAAACCTTACTAATGAATCACTTTAAGGTTTCTTTGTATTTCAGTCGATTATAAATATTTAAAAAATGATTTTAATATTTATGAAACTCTTTCCGGTTATATTTATTCAACAAAATTTTATTTGCTTAGCGATTTACATTTTTTCAAGATTCAATCAATCTAACCCAACATATTATTTTATTCCTCGTCGTATTTTAAACAGGATAGAAAATGAAAATATAAAAACCGATTAAAATGAAACCAAAAGAACCGTGTAAGTGATTTGAATCTTTTGTTTAAAAAGAAATAAGTACTGTGACCCCTTGTCATGCGAATTGAAATTAGAATGGCTAGGCGCAAACAGGGTATGATATAGTTTAACGAAGAGATTATTGCAGTGTTCGATAAAATAATTCTATTAATCTGTTATTCTCGTAATCCTGAATACAATGTGCAAATGCTGAAGAAATTATTATTTGGATTATATAATGAAAAGGCTTCGGAAAAATGGAAAAATAAAAACGAAGCATACATTTTGTTGTTGCGGTCAAAAGGTCAGTGATAGGAACTTTTGTTACTTAAAAAAGATAAGCATACATCTAGCATAACTTCAGTTTTAATGAAAGGTATAAGCCCGAACCGGTTACCGTTCTGCTCAATACACTTTTCATATACTGAAGAAATAGACCTAAACACGCCCACGAATATTTCCTCTAATACTTGAGAACTTCTTTATTCTATTGTTTCTTACATTTCAGCGATTGTCTTTTCGAAATCTAAAAAAAAAAAAAAAAAAAAAAAAAAATCAAGGATGTCACATCTGGTGATCAAGATTTGAATTCAACTCGCTCTCTTCTTGTAATCAATCTGTTTAGGAGGTTTTTATTCAGGCAAGCTTTCACAGCACCGTGAAAGTGGGCAGGTCTACCATGAGATATACATTATTTTGGAACACACACACATACACACATATATGACTAGCAACACAGATTCACAATTAGACATGCTAATTATGATTAAATTCTCATCCACTCTGTTAACCGTTATATATATATATATATATATATATATATAAGTTAGGTATGCGCATACATTTATATATTTCTATGTACATGATAATCGTCTAAAATAATGTACGGATCATTATGAATTTTGGAATATATATTCTAGACAACACGGTTAGTTACATAGTCACATTATTTTTATTTGTAAATGTTAATATTTAGTGGGTTCATATATATAAATTTTGTTTAGATATTTCATGAACCGATCATTATGAATTTTGGAATATATATATTCTTCGGCAACCCGGTAAGTAACATGGGAACATTTTTTTTAGGATGTGTGGCCACCTAAACTCGCACCCGCTTCCAAAAAGCTTTAAAATAAATTAGATAAAAAAGTAACAGGGAAAGGCATTGCCCTACATCAAATTTCGAGTTATATTAAGTAATGTATTTTCAAAAGGATTGCTTCGCGTGCGTGAGCTTCGATAATATATCTATGTGCTTATGTTTTGAACGTATGCTGAATTACTGCATATGTATTCTGGCCAACAGCGTGAGTAAGGTGTGTACATTATTATTTTATTTGTAAATGTTACCATGTTCTCCAAAGAAAGAAAAAACACATTCAAATTTAAAACGAATGCTATATTTATGGCTTAGAATACCCATCCTGGGGCGGGTATTCTAACATCATATATATGTGTGCATATATATATATATATATATATATATATATATATATATATATATATATATATATATATATATATATATATATATATTGTTTTGTATTATTCTCTACACAGTCGGAGAAGAATAAAATATTATTCTTCTTCTGGTCTAATTATTTTTGACAAAGGGATGTCTTTTCCCGAAATATCAAATAGTGATTTTTAATCACCCGGACATCACACGAACAGCTAAAACACTCTTGCTGTTATGTAAGAAAAAAAAAGAAAAAAAAAGGGAAAATAAATAGTAAGTCTTATATCGTATTCGATTTATTGTTATTGTTTTTGTTCCTTTCCTTTCAACTTGCATCTTACCCGGAATTGCATTGCCCACAGCCTTTCAAAAACTTACTACTACTATACCCAGCAATGCTTCAAGCAAACTACCATTCTCTACTATATATATATATATATATGAATGAAAAAAGAAATGAAATATGTAAAAATGACAAATCTATTTCATCTTCAGTTGTTTAATATAAGGTGTATTCAAGAAAATTATGTTTATTTTTTCCCCTTAAGCCAGGCTTTTCAAAGAACAAAATCTTATCAGAAGAATTACATGGATAGATGAAATGGCAGGGAACCTTTCCTCATTGAACATTTTGTCACTGGATGTTTTATCTACCTTAATATACTTTATATTTTAACTATTTTTCTCACACTTATATCCATTTTCTATTAGTCTCTCAAATTTTTCAAATGTTGAATTTTGGCTACTTAACTGCCAACTTATCCATGTAAATCCGTCTGATAAGATTTCGATCTTTGAAAAGCCCGGATAAAGGAAGAAAAAAATAAACATAATATTTTTAAAATACACCTTGCATTGAAAAACTGAAGATGAAATAGATTTGTCATTTTTACATTTTCTATATCTCTTTTTTCATTTATCTATATGATTGCTCTATCCCGTATATTGAGCTTAAGTCATCTCACGACAGGTTCAGACTTCTAAAAGTATACACAATACTTTTAGTTTCATAGCTTATATATACACATACATATATATATATATATATATATATAATTATTTCCACAATCAGACAACGCCGCAGCCCACAACCTATGAAAGAAACAAACCGGAAGTCCTAGACTCGAGTTTCGCCCTCCTTTGGGCTCATCAGTAGAACACATCCGAACTAAGGATTCGAAACCCGAGTCACTTGCATGGTAAGCGAGTACTCTGCCACGAGCTACCTCGCCACATACAAGAATGTCTATTAATTTACATAGATTAAGCAAACCGCGGCGATGACTGACTGTGGAATTTACCTACTCTAAGAGTACTCGCTTACCATGCAAGTGACTCGGGTTTCGAATCCTTAGTTCGGATGTGTTCTACTGATGAGCCCAAAGGAGGGCGAAACTCGAGTCTAGGACTTCCGGTTTGTTTCTTTCATAGGTTGTGGGCTGCGGCGTTGTCTGATTGTGGAAATAATTATATATATCATCTCACATTCAAGAAATCTAATATATATATATATATATATTTCTATATATATATATGTGTGTGTGTGTGTGTGACGGTATTTATCGTATCTCTCCGACATATCCCAGCTGTTCTATGCAAATCTGTAAAAGATAGATATGAATTGACAAATTGCGATGAGCAGAGCGACCTTTCTTAAGAGTATGATTGACATCGAGGTCGATAGACGTGGACAGGCCTAAATGGATACGGTTTTTGTTTTAACCTTTTGTAACTCGAGATGGATAGAAAAATTGATTGACGGAGAAGAATAAGTTCGACTACATTCGCAAAAACATATTCAAACCTAAGTCCTGATATTTATATAAAAGAAAGATAACGAAAACACATTCAGGTATGCAGATATGTATACGTATCGACAGGCAGACATATGCAACCACACATCTAGTAAAGGCACATGTCAGGCATGCATATAACTAGAGACGCATGCATTTAAATAGACTTATAGCTAGAGACGCATAAAACTATGTAGGCGCATAGATAGAAGCACACTTATATATATATATATATATATATATATATATATATATATGTGCCGAGCAAAAGCGACACATTAGATATACGCATATATTAACGCATACATCTATATCTACAGATATATATAGTCATACATCTAGAACTACAGATATATAGGAATACATCTAGAGCGACACACAAATATATAAAGATGCATCTAGAGCGACACACAACTATATAGGCATGTGTCTAGAGCGACACACAACTATATAGGCGTGCATCTAGGGCGACACACAAATATATAAAGATGCATCTAGAGCGACACACAACTATATAGTCATGTATCTAGAGCGACACACAACTATATAGGCATGCATCTAGGGCGACACACAAATATATAGGCGTGTATCTAGATCGACACACAACTATATAGGCATGCATCTAGGGCGACACACAACTATATAGGCATGCATCTAGGGCGACACACAAATATATAGGCGTGTATCTAGATCGACACACAACTATATAGGCATGCATCTAGGGCGACACACAACTATATAGGCATGCATCTAGGGCGACACACAAATATATAAAGATGCATATAGAGCGACACACAACTATATAAAGATGCATCTAGATCGACACACAAATATATAGGCATGCATCTAGAGCGACACACATACATATATGGGAATGCATCTAGAGCGACATATATATATATATATATATATATATATATATAGGAATGCATCTTGAGCGACACGCACACACACATATATATATATATATATATTTGTATATATATAGGAATGCATCTTGGGCGACATATATACATAGGCATACATCTAGAGCGACACATATATATAGGCACACATCTAGAGCGACACACACACACATATATATATATAGGCATACATCTAGAGCGACACACACACACACATATATATAGGCATACGTCTAGAGCGACACACACATGCATATACGCATAGATCTCAAGCGACACACACATATATATATATATATATATATATATATATATACGCAGAGATCTCAAGCGACACACATGTACGCATATATCTCGACACACAGATATATAGTCATTGATCATGAGCGACACACATATATACGCATACATTTAAAGCGACAGTTATATATGCACACCGACACATAGACATTCGGCAGATACAGCAATATAAGTTATGAAAATATATAAGTTATATATATAAGTTATGAAAATATATGTATGGCAATTAAGCTACACAGAAGCTTCTGCGTTAAATCCCCGTATGGAATTGTTAGGGTAAAATACATTTTAACCTGACGATTTCCTACGGGGATTAAACGCAGAAGCCTCTGTGTAGCTAAACTACCATTAATATATTTTCATATATATATATATATAAGTATAAATTTTTATTTATACAAACATTATTGGTTACATATGTGCATACATGTTTCGGTTGCACTTTTCCCAGAAAGTCAACCTCATCAGACCAAGAATCTTTTAGGAATCCTAAAAGATTCTTGGTCTGATGAGGTCGACCTTCTGGGAAAAGTGCAACCGAAACATGTATGCACATATGTAACCAATAATGTTTGTATAAATAAAAATGTATACTTATAAACAGCTCTACTTGGTATTGAGCACTTTTTATAAACACTTGAGTTTCTACGGATTTACATTTACAGAAACTAATACAATACATGTACGATATATATAATATATATATATATATATATATATATATATATATATTAAAGATAGAGATTTATATTCGTAAAAGCATAGCGAGATAGAGTGATATATTTGTTGTAGTAATGGTGTTAAATTGTTGATAATATGACATGTTATCAACAGTATCAAGTTTAAATATTCTCCAGAGAAAAACAGACTTATACCTGACTTCGAAAAACAACGAACGATATCTGATAATGTCTTTTTTTGAAAACTTGCTTTTAATGTCTTATACGATGTGTCGGGTTCAAGGTCAAGTATTTATTTTTGACCCCTCCGTATATTGTTTGTTCATGTGTAACATGTAATTAACAACAAAAAAAAAAAATGAAAAACAAACAAGTAACCCGACACACAAAAAAAGTAAAGAATAAAAAAGGTATTAACCGTGCTCCCTGCCCCTCTCCCACTCCCCCGAGAAAAGAATACGCCCTTGTTCTTTCTCTTGAAAAAGTATTTCCCGCTACTTGATCAATTGTCTGCTGTGTGTTTCTAGTATAAAAATGAGGTAGGCACAGGGGGGGGGGGGGGGAAGTACTACAACGAGAATATTGGCATGAAGTAGGAGGCTGCACATTCGAATGTGTTTGTGTGTGCGGGTCCTTATTTCGGTTTTTCGTCGATCACATTTATGATGGGTTGGGGTAGGCGGGACATATATAACATAGACAGAGAGAGAGAGAGAGAGAGAGAGAGAGAAAGAGAGAGATACATTCATCCACAGAGAGACTGTTCTGCTGAATCACAACTCTTCAGTGCGGCTAGACAAGCATCTCTCTCACCAGTGATCGAACCTTCAACCATCCGTCAGCTCAATGCATTATGTATATATATATATATATATATATATATATATATATATATATATATATATATATATACACACATAAAGATATGTATATATATACACACACATAAAGATATGTATGTATATATATATATATATACACATGAAGATATGTATACATATATACACACATGAAGATATGTATACATATACACACATAAAGATATGTATACATATACATACATAAAGATATGTATACATATACACACATAAAGATATGTATACATATACACACATAAAGATATGTATACATATACACACATAAAGATATGTATACATATACACACATAAAGATATGTATATATATATATACACACACAAAGATATATATATATCTTTGTGTGTATATATATATATACACAAAGATATATATATATTTGCGTGTATATATATATATATACCCACACAAAGATATATATATATACATATATATATACACACACAAAGATATATATATATATATATATATATACACACACAAAGATATATATATATATATATATATATATACACACACAAAGATATATATATATATATATATATATATACACACACAAAGATATATATATATATATATATATATACACACACAAAGATATATATATATATATATATATACACACACAAAGATATATATATATATATATATATATATATATATATACACACAAAGATATATATATATATACACACAAAGATATATATATATACACAAAGATATATATATATATACACACACAAAGATATATATATACACACAAAGATATATATATATACACACACAAAGATATATATATATATATATATACACACACCCAAAGATATATATATACACACACACACATATATATATATATATACACACAACGATATGTATATATATATATATTTGTACACATAAAAATAAGTATATATATATATATGTACACATAAAAATAAGTATATATATATATGTACACATAAAGACATGTATATATATATATGTACACATAAAGACATGTATATATATAGACGTACACATAAAGACATGTATATATATGTACACATAAAGACATGTATATATATATGTGTACACATAAAGACACGTATATATATATATGTACACATAAAGACATGTATATATATATGTACACATAAAGACATGTATATATATATATGTGTACACATAAGGCATGTATATACATATGTACACATAAAGACATGTATATATATATGTACACATAAAGACATGTATATATATATGTACACATAAAGACATGTATATATATATATGTACACATAAAGACATGTATATATATATGTACACATAAAGACATGTATATATATGTACACATAAAGACATGTATATATATATATGTACACATAAAGACATGTATATATATATAGATATATGTATATATGTACACATAAAGAAATGTATATATATACATATATATATATGTACACATAAAGACATGTATATATATATATATATGTACACATAAAAACATGTATATATATAGTCTCGGAAGTTTCTAAACCATAAAAACTATATAAAAAACCCCAAAAAACCTTAAGTCCCAAGTCGTTCAGTGGAAAATAACTTCTGTAAGTCAATTTAATTTTTATAGTTATTATATTAGTTTGCTTCTCACATTATTTAAGGGATCATCAGTTGTTTACCATGAAAAACTGCTTTGGGAATTTAAAAACAAGACAGTATTTAATTTCATGGCTTTCCAGCAGAGTTGATCAGATCTCACTCCCCTTAAAAGACAAAAACATAAACGTTACGTATACTAAACCTAAGTTTTGTGCCGTATAAATGTTTTGCTAACTTATATTAGTTATTAAAAAAAAAATTCCTCCCTACCAGTGTTGTTTGTCTGTCTAATAAGATTTATCCGTTACTTACAAAAATGTTGCTGCAATTTAAAGTGTTTAGACGAATCCATTACACTACTTTTTAGGTGATTAATATATTTTTAGTCTTAGTTAAATATTAAAAAATATAAAAAATATCAACATATCCAAATATTAAAAACAAAAAAGTTTTTTTTAAATTATATATATATACACATATATACTTTTAGTCCTTTCTTCTCCTCCTCCCCCTTCTCCACCTCCTCCTCCTCCTTTGTTGTTTAACTCTTTGTCATCAATTTTAAATAAATACTAATCTTCTTTGCCAACCCACAGCGTTCATAAGCTTAACTGCTGATTTTTTCTCTTTCTTCTTTTTTAACTCACAGCGTTTCCAATCGACGTTATAAGTTAACTCTTTCTTCTTTTTTAACTTTTTTAACATTTCTTTCTTTCTTTATCCTTTTCTACTGTTTATTATACGTAACTATGTTTTATATAATTACTATATGTGTTATATATATATATATATATATATATATATAGTACATGTATTGTATTAGTTTCTGTAAATCCGTAGAAACTCAAGTGTTTATAAAAAGTGCTCAATACCAAGTAGAGCTGTTTATAAGTATACATTTTTATTTATACAAACATTATTGGGTACATATGTGCATACATGTTTCGGTTGCACTTTTCCTGAAAAGATTCTTGGTCTGATGAGGTTTACTTTCTTGGAAAAGTGCAACCGAAACATGTATGCACATATGTAACCAATAATGTTTGTATAAATAAACATTTATACTTATATATATACATATATATATATATATATATATATATATATATATATGTACACATAAAGACACGTATATATATATGTACACATAAAGCCATGTATATATATATGTACACATAAAGACATGTATATATATATGTACACATAAAGACATGTATATATATATATATGTACACATAAAGACATGTATATATATATGTCAACGTAAAAACATGTGTATATATATGTCCACATAAAGATATGTTTATATATATGTCCTCATAAAGATATGTACATATTTGTACGCATAAAGATATAAATATGTATATATGTATACATAAATATATAAATATATATATATATATGTATACATAAAGATATAAATATATATATATTTATATACATAAAGATATGTATATAAATATATATATGTACACTTTAAGATATGTATATAAATATATATATGTATACATAAAGATATGTATATATATATATACACAAAGATATGTATCTATATATATTAGGTACGTGCAAAAAAAATGGCCGCTTGCACTGACCCTCGTTCTTAAAAGTGTCTTTTCTTAATTTTTTAAAGCAGTTTTCGTTTAACTTTTGATTGTGTTTGAAAGATAAAAGCCTAATGTTATTATATAAAAGGAAACAAATGTATATTTACGTTTGAAAAAAAAATTAGAATTAAAAATGTTGTCAAAAACCCCTATAAACGTTAAAAATGGATAAAAACTGCACATTCGATAAAACACGTTTTAAATTCGTTGGAAAGATAAATATCAATTTTTTGGAACTATTTAAAAGAAAATTATTAAATTTAGTCTTAAGAGAGTGAATTAAAAAAAAATTGACCTTCATTTTTCTACTAAAACTTGCCGAATTATCCAAAATAAAAAATAAAAGAAACATCACGAGCGCATTTTGTTGTTTTATGTAAGTGTAAACAAAATTTGGCGACCAAATCTGAAAGTATGGAAGCCCTGAACTGCAGTAATATTTATTTTTATTTAAAAAAAATTTATATGGAAGTTATGCTTTATAGAAATTGAAAAATGATTAGAACTTAATTTCTTTATTTTTTAAAGTTACGAAAAATATGTCTACATTAAATTGACAAGTATGGAAGACACGAATTTATTTTTTTGAACAGAAGGTTTTTTAATAATTTTCCCTTATTTTTATTTTTATGTACTGGTGCAGATTAGGACCCAAGCTAACTCTGACCCTAAACCTGTTACATGTCTGGAGTTTGGTTTCAGCATTTGCCAATTTTTTTTTTCATGTTAGATATTCTAGCATGCCACTTTTGTTTTGTACTGTTGAATTTTCTTTTTAGGAAGGAAAGTTCTGTTTTTACTTTTGCTAGTTTTGTTAACAAAAGTTTATTATTTGGAGAAGTAGAGGCAGAAGCAATGGATGCAGTTGTTGGTTTAGGTGTTAGTTGTAGTTGAGAGGATACATGCATGGGCTTCAGTTTTGCACACGTTTTTGAAGGCGGTTAAATGTAAATTATGCCTTTTCTTGAAAAATACTTTCAATTTACAAATCATAGAACTGGTTATTGGTGGGTAACCATTTCGTCTGTTTTCCACAGTAGCCCATTCTTGTATTCTATTCTGTGAAAAATCCTTATCGATAAATTTCTTTACTATGTGCCCAACTAAAACTGGCTGAGAATTCTGAACTATAGGATACTGCTCCTGGATATATGATAGCATAGACATCTAAAAATTAAAAGAAAATGTAATAAGAAAGTTAATTAATTTAATTTTTCGGTAATGAAAAAAAAAAGAAAATCTTATTTAATTATAATATTTTCGAATTTACAGAATTAAGATTTTAATTATTTTATCTACAAAGATTTATATTTAATGTTATAACTTAAAAAAAACAAAACTTTTTTTTAAAACTGAAGAGTGGGGTTAAAATGATTGGGTATCTTTCAGAATGATCAGTACGCTGAAAACGCTCAAAAAAACAAATATACAACAAATAAAAGTAACTGAACTGTCGTCGATAAAAGTTAATTTAAAACTGACCTGTGATATTTGTTTGTATTTTTAAACCGTTCCAACTGCTATTTAGTAGAAATCAATAGTTTTATCACGCGAACTTGCAAAAAAAAAAAAAAAAATGGCGCTTGCTCGTAAGACGCCATATTGTCTAAAAAAAACGAGTAAAAAATGAACAAGAAATTTTTTTTACATCTAATAAAACCCCATTTATAGTACGTAAAAATACAAACAAATATCATAGGTAAGTAGACAAATATCTCTTCTCGACGTAGGTTAAACTCACTTGTTGCATATTTATTTTTATAACCCCGTTCTCGTTAGTTTTTTGGACCCCGTCCGCGACTGTACTGATCATTCTGAAAGATACCCAAATGATTTTATTACAAATGTTTTGCAAAATAATTTACGGAAATGTTTAAAAAGTAATAATGGTGCTTCTTTACACATATCTGTAAAAAAAAAGCTAAAGAAATTGTTTACCAATGATTTCCTTAGAATTTGAAATAACTTTCTTTCAAATGTTAAAATTATTTTTACGTTAACGTTACGAAATCCTTCAATTTGATCAATTATTTTTACATGATGATTGATTACAAACTTGAACAATTACATTACTCGATTTATTTTTATAGAATTAATTTAATTTTAAAATACATTAATTCTTTAAAAATAAAACTTAATGGGTACTTTTTTATTTTAAGCTAAAATAGTATTTAATTTTCAGTGTGAAAAAGTAAATAAATATTCATTGAAAAAAATTAAAACATTAACAAATTATTGTTAACGTTTTACTTTTTTGTTAATAACAATTATTTATAATTAAATAAATAAAATTCAATTTTAAAGAAAATGTCATATTTGAACTATTTATTTATTAATAAATTTTAAACTTTTTAAAGAATATTTATTAATGAAAAAAACAAAGAAAAACTTACGTTTTATCTTTCCAATGAATTGTGAAATTAACAGAATTGATGAAAATTAAGTGGGAGTGGTGGGAGGTTTAATTGCGCCTGTTTATTACATAGCGTGCCTTCCATAGCCTTGCGAATCGATCGTTAGTAGAAATTATTCAATTTTTTAAATTCTTTTTTTCGTTAACTTACTGAGTCACAAATGTGTAAATGTTTGGTTTATTTTCAAGATTATAAACAAGAAATTCTTGCGATGATGATGACTCGTTTCTCTATGAAAGGGAAATATAATTACGTCGCATTTTTTATTTTTCCAAAAACTTTAATCATTAAAATCGCATGAAATATTTTTTGCAATTATATTATTTTTTTGGTGAAAATATTGATTAAACAATGCTTTATTCAATAATAATATCGCTAATTCAAAGAATTAATTTTTCTTCGAGTTATAGTGATTTTATTAAAACGGTATTTACTGGCCTTTTTCGTAATATATATGAAATATTTTGAAAAAAATTTTTATTTGTTAACATCTACGATCCTTTATTTACATAAGTAACATTTAAAAAATTATGCATTTTTATTTATTAATATATAAAAATATAACTTTAGTAAAGGTGTATTTTCTTTTAAAAAAATAATACATTTTCACTAAGATTTAAAAAAAAAAAATGGTTTCATTATATTCCGTGATTGTTGATTAATAAATATTGAAAATTTCAGTAAAATTGGTTGATTTCCTGAATTTTAGTGTATTTTTAAGTGAAGGGGGGGTCAAAATGTTTTTTCATTTTTGGGAATCGGCCATTGATTTGCACGTACCTAATATATATGTACACATAAAGATATATATTTCTATATATGTACACATAAAGATATATATTTATATATATATATATATACACATTAAGATATGTATATATACACACAGAAGGAGAGATAAATTATTTATATACATATATATATATAGAGAGAGTGGGCAGGCAGAGAGAGAGCGAAGAAATATATATATATATATATATATATACATATATATATATATATATATATACATATATATATATATATATATATATATATATATATATATGCGGGGGTGGATATATAGAGAGAGTGAAGAGCTCTTCCTGATCTAACTCTGCCGGTTAATCACGCTTGGTCGACACGCGCACGCCTCGAACGCCTGAACAATTGATGATTTGCGTGTGTGCACTTCGATTTTATGAAACCCGGCACGCGAATAACATCTTATTTAAGGGAATGCAGCTTTAACAACGATATTCCTTAAAGCCTTCCTATACGATGTGATAACCGAGCCGACGACCCTATAATAATATAGAGTCTAAAATAACAAAATAAAAAAAGTTCCTACGTTAATTAAGTTAAATTAATACTAAAATTATAAACATCTGCTAGTCAGTTAGTTAACTACTTTGGAAATATTAGGACAATCTCAGAACAGGGAGTGGGCTCGTCTTTATTAGTTTTTTTACTAACTAAATACCCTTTCTACGGACTTTGTAAGGTTATTAACAAGAAAAAATATAAAAATAAATGAAGAATTTTATGTTTAATTAGCAATCTCATATTAATTGGAATAATTAAGTAATATTTTATGGTAAAACAAGTTAATTCGGATTTACTTAAACTTATTTTTAAAATAAGTATAAAACTACATTTTTGTTTTATATTTGACTTCCGTTATGTTTGTACTTCCGTTTCTGCTCGATGAATAGTTTGTAGAATGAAGGAATATACGATTGAAAAATACTAGGATAAAATATTAGACTAGGCTAGTATCCCGGAGAGCTGGAGAACCGTACTAGGATTATAATTGATTACTGCCTTCCGTAATTAATAGTCTGGTTTTAAGCAATACATATGTGTATGGTGGACACACATTCTCTCCCGGGATGCAATTGAAAAAAAAGCTCTATACCAAGATGTAAAAAAATATAGAATAAACCTTTACGAAGAATCTAAATGGTTATTATAATTTCATATTATGTTTATTTTACAAAAAATATCATGGGGTCCGCTTCCGAACATCCGTAAACACTAAAGAACACAGAAACATTTAAAAATAAGAATAAAAATATATTACAATAAAAATGATATATTCTTATATATATATTAAAGTATGGAAAATCTTGGTTACAAATTTCCCAAAAGTATATCCAGTAGGTCTTGGATCGATGCGAATAGTTATTTTATTTATTTTATACACTATAGATACGAGTCATCGCTTATAAAGGTCCAAAGGCCACTCGAGGATGAGGGGGGATTTGTTTGTCAGAAGGACGGTTAGATAACACCGTGAAAATTTGTAACGATAATTGAAACTGGGCAGAATTTATTTAAGAGGACGGCCTAACAAGAATTTAACATTAAACTTAAAAACGATCATGTTATAGCGAGTTTGGAAGTAGCCCCGCAGTATTGTGTTCCATAGACGGATAGTCTTAAGTACACAGAAAAAAGAAAGGGAACTTATTTACAGTGGTTGTAGCTAGACGAGTTTTTGTTGTGAATGTTTTATGGGGAGAGGGCATAGAGTTGAGCACCTACCACGAAAATAATAATAGAGTAGAGAAAGACTAGCAACCGATCTCATGTGATAAAGAGGCCGTAGGGAAGAGAAGAGGACATCCCACTAGATTTTTACGTCGTTTTGTACTCTTGAAAGGCTTATTCTAGGAAATGCCTCCCTACATGTGGCAACAGTACTCCATTTTATGACGTATTTTAAGGATCTCTCCTATTTACTCCCCTTAAAGGTAAAACAGACACCATTGTGTCTACTATCGATGCTTATAAAACTCAGACCAATAGTTCATGAATCTATGTCACATTTTTTGTGTGGTAGGCGGTGTTTTGTCCCCTTTGCTCCCCTAAAAAACAAATCAAACATAGATAGTAGGTATAAAAGGCAAACTAATAGCCTATGTTTCAAATTTTATAAAAACCTAGCGAATAGATTTTGTTCCTATATATGCATGCACACACGAAGTTCATATCTACTATATAAAGTATGTTATGCGAATTTTAAAAGTTGGATCTAAATAGAATTTAATTTAACAAACTACACTTTGGCTCTGGCTAACCCATTCTCTTTATTATTAATGTATCATGTCAGTAAAGTAACGTACTTTGCTACATTTTATTAAACAAAAATACTTAATCCGGTTCGGCAGTTTTCTAATATGGAGACATTTTCTTTTACTCCAAAAAAGTAGCTAAGAAGAAATACATATTATACATTTAGTAAGTATTAGTTTATTTATTTTACTTATTATCTTAAATACTGAACTTTACAAAAAAGCGTAGTTATTGAAAATAGAAATATTTACAAAACGAAATTTAAGCGTAATGGACCCCGCGTAGAGTTAGTTTGTCATATAGATAAGTGTGTATTACATATAGAATTAATATTTGAGAATATATTTGACTTTCTAACATATTCAAACTATTAGGTCATAATATGTTTTATTTAAATTAAGTACACACTTAATTTGTAAATAATACTTTTTGGAAAATTTTGAGAAAGAATAATATACGAATTAAATAGACACATAATAGTAAATTAAATTCGAATGAAATAAAACGGTTCAACTTTGTTGATCAGTTTGATTCGGTTATTGGCATAAATTATGGGAGAGAACACGTAAAGGTTGCCAACATCCCTAAGTGAAAGTGATACTATGGAACCGACTGGATTCGAACCTGGCACACCGAGTCAATGTCGTCATCGACTTAACAACCGCCACCTTCAACACATAATGATAATCGCATTTCACGAAATATTTGTATTTATACACATGTGCTTGTACATCGACTTATATATGAACCCTGCGTTTTATACATGTGTTAGAGACCGTATGATTTGTAGATTTCGATTAAATATGGTTCAAATATACTTCATATCATTTTGATTTCGTCAATTACATGGCGCATAAACTTCACATAAAATACTTAGTGGGTGTATAAACAAGAGAGTTAAAAATGGCTTAGTGGGTCGTTGAGCAATAAGCCAAGCCAAGCCCAGGAGATAGAGATCCGATTGTTTTCCCGTTTTCGTAATTCGATCTCGTTTGAAAAAAAGTGAAATGTCGGCCATTTGTGAATAATGAACATTTTTTAAAAATTGTCACAATTTTCAAATAAACAAACATTTCGAAAGCTTACGCAATCCTCCATCTGTACAAGGGTATGATACGCCCTAAGATGGAGTACTGCTCCACATATGGGGGAGTATATGTTAATTATGAATGAACAAAATCCTTAACTTCTCATGCACCAACTCGTGGTCAGTGCCACAATGTGCACTACGCAACACACGTACTTCGCACAGATAACACAACCATTGTCTCCTAGTGATGCTGAAGTCTATCATGGCTCCCTCCTTGGGAAAGCTCTTTTGCTCTGATAAGCTTCTAGGTCTGACTTTCACAGCTGACCTGAAACTTACATCAAATCTGTTGTTAAGGTCGCTGCAAAAATGTTTGAATCATTCTATCGCTCCAGAAACTAGCAGACTACTGTTACAATTTTCTACCTGTATAAGAGTTCGATACGTCCTAAGATGGAGTACTGCTACCACGTCTTGGGAGGCGCTTCTCAGAGCACTCTCTCATGCATGTAAAGGGTCCAACATCGACTTTGGAATTTATTTTGGTACGGATATCGATCCTGACCCAGTTTTCGTGAGTGTTGACGAGCCGAATGGTACCAGACGACGATTTTGATACCATGCTGCGTCCTGTGATTGTAAGTTATATTTTCAAGAAATTTTCTAAAAGAAACAACAACAAAAAAAACAAGCAAAACATAGCGAAGTTACTGTTATCAAATCATTTTTTAAATTTTATTTTGATACGTTGCTGCGTCCTATAATTTTAGTTATAGTTGCAGGATATTTTTTAAACAACAAAACAAATAAAACAAGCAAAACAGAGCGAAATTACTGTTATCAAATGAATATTTTAAACCCTAACCCCTAAACCCTAACCCTAAAAACAACAACAACAACAACAACAACAAAAACAAAACAAGCAAAACACTATTATCATAGGACCCAGCACCGTATCAAAATTGTCGTCTGGTACAAATCGGCCTGTCAACTCTCGGGCGTTTGCGTAGAACAGCCGAACGCTTCCGAATCGAACCTCACGAAAACTGGGTCAGGATCGATATCAGTACCGGAATTTTGATTACTTCAATACAGCCCTTTATCAAAAAAGGCGTCGCTAGTCTTTGTCTACTCTATCGTCATTTCCATGGAAAAGGTAGATCATACTTTAAAATGTAGGTCTGAAACAGAATGCATTTAGATCACAGAGGTTTTATTAAGTGAATTAGTTAACACCTGCTATTTGGACGGTGTTGGTACAGTACCTGGGTGTGTTAAGTTCCATGTTGACCTAGCCTCTACCGCATTACAGCTAGTACGGAGAAAAATATTTGTGAAATTTTGTGGAAAAAAATACGCTATTCATATTTGCATGAGATATTAAGTAACGGCGATTAATGTATTTTAATGTTTTTATTCGCTCCCCCCCAAAAAAAATAAAAAAAATAAAATTAAAAAAATTAGAAATTATGTTTTTAAGCAAAAATAATTCGCCTTTAACTAATAACAAATAACTTTTGTCAAATTTTTGTGCGGATTATAAAAGTTTTAAAATATTTATGTAATCATTTTTAAAATTATGTTAGGTTATTCTTTTTAATTTGGAAAATAAATGCCCAGTTAAAACAATCCTTGTAAAAACTACAAACTTAGTACTCAGTCAATTCCTGTTTTGTCAACCAATTAGACATTTCTAGTTGCGTACAGACAGACAAATTCCCTAAACACTATAACGATATCGCCATATCTAGATTTGCTCGTTGGTTTTACGGTATGTCAACTATTCATGGGCCATTTTATGCCGGAACCGTACATATGTTTTGTAGAGTTTGTCATTATATATATATATATATATATATATATATATATATTGGTACAGAAAAATTAGTACAACATTCGTACCGTCGGTTTCAAGCTCGGAAAGTCTTAGTCATCCGGCTCTCTTCAGCTTCTGTTGTCATCTGTTTTGAAAATGTGAAGACTTCTACTACTAATTTTTCTGTACCATAATAAATAAATAAATATTATGCTCTTAATTTTTAACTTTCATTCTTAATTAATCGAGCACTCCGCTGGGATTTTTCCTACTATATTACAAAGAAGTTATATATATATATATATATATATATATATATATATATATATATATATATATATATAGTCTAAAGAAGCTTTGAGTCATTAAAAAAAAAGAAAAAAAAAATTAAGAAAAGTAAAATGCAGTTTAAATTCCCAGACAAACTAACTAAATCCAAGATATTGCAGACTTAACATTCGTTGAAAAATTAATAAATGAAAAAATATAAGTAAAATAAAAAAAAAAAAAAAAAAAAAAAAAGGGGGGGTTAATTATCTAAGAGTGAAACAAAAACAGGAAACCGTAAACGTCTAATATTAACACGGGGATCATCAGCTGTTTACCATGTAACTGTTTCGGAGATTTAAAAACAGGACAGTTTTAATATTCATGGCTCTCCAATGGTACTAATTATACGACCATTCCCCCAATAATCAAGTATATATATATATAGACGGCCCCAAATGTTAGTATATATTATATAGTTTTCACGCCAATACGTTGTTAAAGCAAAATCAATTGTTTTAGGCTATTAAAATAATTTTCTAAAACTATTGATGCTGTTCAACCGTTCATTTTTTTTTATTTATGATCGCTTATGTTTAAATTAATGTTTGGAAACATAGCGTAAATCATAAATATATGACGTCACGTCAAAGCTATAATTATTTTGTCATGGTCTAAAAGAAGAAAAAATGACAGACACATACACATACAAAAAATTCCCCTTTTATTACGAGTGGATGGTGCTCTGACAGGTACTATTACTCTGGGGTAGAGTGGACCAGGGAATAGTGGTAACAAAGAACTGACTCCACGACCTCATACCACCTAAACTGAGCCCTCACCACTGAATGCAATTATGTGTCATATCCAGGTCGGTTGAGCAGTAATAAAGCTTAAGTAGCTTATAGGGTTGGAAAATAGGGTAGTCAGAAAACAATGTAGAAAGGGCTGGTAAATATGAATTTCGGGATGGTGGGGTGAGATAGAGGCCAACATCTTACACAAAGGTGTTCGAAGTATTTTAGTGTTAAGGCTGGAAGAAATTCTATTTACCCCATCGATGGGATTGACAGATACTACGACACCGGCTCAGAGTGGACCTGGGAGCAATGGTAACAAAAAAGGTTATTCCACACTTCCCAAAGCTACCAAATTAGGGCGCCACAACCGTATGCGTTTTATACTTCATACTCTGAAAGATTATTTAGAATTATTGCACTAATTATAAATACACAGAATATCAATGATAGTCGAGAATTGTCTTTTGTAAATCCATTATACATAAAATACAAAGTCGATGTACTTTAATCGGGTTTAAAATGTTTTATTGGGTCATTATAGTATACTGTACGCCCAAGAGACATAGGCATCTGATCGTCCGAGGATATTGGGTAATCTGACCTGACTTCCAGAAGAAGGAAGGTCGAGCAATTGGATTAAAAAAAAAAAGAATAACAGTAAAAGAGGAAAAAATAAGCAACCAATCCAGCCATTGATAATAATAAAAACAATTAAAAGAGACAATATAAGAAATGCGAGACGAGATGTTATTCATTATAAGAAGTCTTCCCGGTGTACGTGGGTGGCAGTAGCAGTCGATCAAAGTGCGAGAGTGAAAACTACTCCCACTTCCGGTATGTATGACTAATTCTAGAAAATTATCTATCGGGACTAAATATTAAAAGCGACGAAAGCGATTGAAAAAAAGAACACTGATCAGTAAGGGCCTAAAAAAATCGATTATTTTTATCTACCTTCTGTTAGTAACGCTATCCCAGTCAAATCAATAGGGCATTCTGACTTTACTTTATATATAAGACGAGTATACACCCTTCGTTAAAATGTTAATCTTCGCACCAATATGCATATAAAATAACGTCTTAATCGGTGAAGTTGAAAAGAGAAATAAGAAAAGAAAACGTCTCAATCTGGAAAGTTTAAAGAAAAAGAAAGTCTTAGTCGGCATAAAACGAAGAACAGGAATAAAGAAATAAAAACTATCATTATAGAAATAGAATTAAGGGGTTCGTTCCGAATTCATTTTAGGTGGCGCAGTTTGTCGGACTTGCCATTTACTTTCTCCCTTTCCCTAAACATTTAAAATAATTTTGTCCGGCAGTTTTTTTTACTCGCTAACGTACGTACATTTCAAGTAGTATATCAAATGAAGTAAAACATAGCATTTTATTACCATCAATATCAAGTACGAACGGAGAACCCCACGATATCAATACCTTTTAGTGTCAAACAATTTACGTATTTTAGTAAGGTTTCATAATATAGATATGTATATAGAGAGAGAGATTTAAATCGTCGACGACTTCTTGGGAAAATGCGGAAAACCGTTCTATGCGCGTTTCTCAGCCCTCTTTTCAAAATCCTCTTCTTTCTCCAGCTTACTATCCCCAGGTGTGAAAAGTAAATGAACAAATAGTTCATTTGTTTTTGACACCTGAGGATGATTTGAAGAATCGAAAACGTTCGTGACACCCGAGAAACCTATGGAACATTTATTAATTTTTTGGATTTTAATACTAAAAAGACCATCAGAAAAATTGAAAACATAAAAAAAGTATAATTAAACAGACGAATTCTGTTATTTTTAACAATGTTTGCATAATATATATATATATATATATATATATGTATATATATATATATATATATATATATATATATATATTTATATATATGAGAGATAATAGATCTTAAAATCGCCTTATTATTTAACGCCTTTTTATCATTACAGTTGGTTAATCATTAGTTTTGTTTCATTCATAATTTAAATAATTTTGATTTCCTTCCGCAAAAACTAGTGGTCAGTGCGACATTTTGCACCACACATACCGATTTTACCTATGAGTGATGATAAAGTCTATCATATGGTCATCATTGGATCTTGGGCGATACTAAATAACTTCGCGTTTGAGCTTTAGACAAGGTTCTGCTAAAGATCACATTCTATAAATGTAGACACTAGGCAGAGACAATAAGGATAAGATGCTTCTGATTAAAAAGGAAGCTTTATTAACCCATTTCCAATTGCCTATTTATAATAATTTCTTTGAACTTAGCAAATACATTCACCCCCCCACACACACACACATTATTTGTCGCTCCTCGAAAAAGTAGAGCACTGTAAGTGTAGTATTAACACAGCGTTCCTTCCATTAAAGAAGTAGAACGCCCTAGACGTTAAGTCCGCCGATAAAGTGTTAAAATTATCACCGTTTATTTAAAATTGGCCGTGTGGTTAAGGCCTCGGATTTTAGTTGCAAAATACTTGTGATCCGGGGTTTCGAATCACATGACCGATAGTGAATAGTCATATCTCTATGCTGATGGGTCCCGATTAAAAAAAAGGAGGAAACGTATACGTATATAGATAATAAACAATAACAACTATTTATTATTTGTCGCTCCTCGAAAAAGTAGAGCACTGTAAGTGTAGTATTAACACATCATGACGTCACTAGCTTTAAATGCATCGTTCCTTCCATTAAAGAAGTAGAACGTTCTAGACGTTATGTCCGCCGATAAAGTGTTAAAATTATCACCGTTTATTCGCTATTTAAAATTGGCCGTGTGGTTAAGGCGTCGGATTTGCGTTGCACAATACTTGTGATCCGGGCTTTCGAATGGCATGACCGGTAGTGAATAGTCATATCTCTATGCTGATGAGTCCCGATTAATATACAATAACAAATATTTATCGTATATATATATATATATATATATATATATCAAGGCTATCTTTAATACGGCCCTGTAAGCGTTTATTCTAACTGATAGCGAGTGCTTTCTTGGCATTTTGTCAATTACAACCAACGCTAACACGACTGTATATCGGATAACAATTGAATTGACTCTTTAAAACATTTTACTTTTACTATTTAACAATAATTAAGTAAATATAAATGTTAAGTATATAAAATTGCAATATTTTACCTCAAGGGTAACAAGTATAAACACCATTTTCAAATATGTAAAAAAAATTGCAACAAAAAATGTTTGTAATTACGAATGACTTCATAACGATTTAAAAAAAGTTTACCTTGTAATAGCGAATATCGGCCCGATTATAAACAAAGGGCGGTTTAATTTCGTTTGGTATTCGCTTAAATATTGCATAAATATATACTTGGTTTAAATACTTTTTGCTCAAACATTATTTTATACCGTATATAAAATTGAACTTTGATGTAAAATCTTGACAGGTCTTCTAAAAAGAAAATAGCGACATTTTTATTATTAAAGAAATATCAACGTATTTTTTAACTTCTTGATTTTTGCTTTTAAATTTGTTTAATTCCGTTGGAACTATTTTTTTGCTTTTTTGTGAGAAAAATGTCTCAAATTCATATTGTGTCAAAAAGATTTATTTTTTGTGTGTAATAAAATGTTAAAACATTGGAAATATTTTGGGTCCAAGAAATAAAAAATACTTTGAAAAGTAAATAAGTATTTGATGTCCGTGCTTTTTTAAGTAAGCATTTCTTGAGAAGCAAAGACAAAAAATGGAATGACATTTATTTTAATTGCTAGAATAATAATGGAAAATGTAATATCCGAATTTTATTTTAGTAAACTTAATTTAATAATGTTACAACTGTTCTTTGAAATACACTTAAAACAGAAGGCTCAGTTGTACTATAAAGACCGTTGGATTTTCTCGCGTATTTAGCTTGGTATTCAACAAAGCTGTAGATAAAATATAGCCCTTACATTTATTTTTGTCATGAAATCAAATTCTAATCTACTTTTAAAACTTATGTATGAGATTTTAATTCAGGGTTTTAATTGCTGATGGCCATGGCTTTTTGTGATTTTTTTTGTATCAAAAATATTTAGACAGATTTTCGTAGACTAAACTCTTTTGACACAAAAATAAACTTGGTACATTTTTTTACATAAATACACCGATTTGAAAAGCGAAAGTTCAGGTGTTAAACATACTGTTTATAGAAATATTCACTTTTAATGTTTTTGAGTAAATAAAATAAAGAGAATAATTCGAGGGTTTCTGGTATATTAAGTTTAAACAATATTCTAAAATGTTTGTAGACATTTTCTTTATACAATGAGCGAATGAAATAATACATTGATTTGGCACAATTACTGGTTAAGAAAATTATACTCAAACATCGCCAACACGGTATAAATTAAAATTATTACTAATGAAATAGGTTATCATCATCATCATCATCATCATTATTATTATGCCCATTATTTGATTTGTTCAATAAATGAAATGTGAAATTTTCTATATATTCGGACTACTGTTCGCACTTTCGGTGTTTTAATCACAACATTTCAGATGATGTAACCTCTGACCTTCTTCGGGTGTACTGTGTCGAACTCGGGAATCTTTCTATCGAACTCGGGAATCTGGACGGAATTTCGAACGGAACCCTTTATTTAATCCACGTGGGTAGTATGCTCTCGATCCATCTGTCATGACTGGGAAGAAGTCTTCAGTAATTCGCAATTCTTTGTATCGCCCGCACTGAGGATTGAACCTTACAGCAGAATTGTACTTAGTACTATATCCATTGCGCCACGGGTCCTTGCGGACAATTCTAGTATGCATTTTGGGAGCCTTAAACCTATTCTTGTTTTTGATCTAACTACTTATCATTATAGATCACTACTTATCTATTATTATAATTATAGGTTCCCATATTGTATTGAATTCTATACTAGGTCTGCTTAGTAAGTCATTGTCGCCTAACATATGTTCTGCTTCTTTGAGTCGTCTTACTCTCCACCGGTCTTCTCTATCTATAATTTTTACTTCGTCCCATAAGAGTAGATGGTTTCCCTTTTCCTTCCATATGTGGTCAGCCATACCCGAGTTTTCGATTTATCCACGTATTACGGCTTTCCGGTGTTCTTCGAGCCTTACCTTTAGTGGGCGACATATCTCACCTTTGTATACTTTTCCACACTTACATCGGCCGAAACGTTGTGAAAAAAAACACTGAAGATTAGAACAGTAGTCCTAATATACCAAATTCTACGAATTACCAACCCTAATCTAAAAAATTCAGAAGCGTGAAATTTTCCGTATTATTGTAGATTAACACTCTCTGCTAAGAAACTGGATGTTCATGTGATTACGTGTGAAAACTCCGACGTTAGCACAATGGAAAGGTGTACAAGTTCTTTACGAACATGAAAAAAATTAGAAACTACGTGAGGTGTCACTTTACTCAAAACCCACTGAATGATAACACGTTTCCAATTATTAAAACATTTTGTGATCAAACTTTAGCAGCAATTAAATTGCATCCATTATTAACTGAAGGGTTAGGGTTGCAACAACAGTTGATTGTATTGAATTGTTTGAAATTCTTTAATGTAGAAAGAAATTTATGGCAACATAAAAAAGTGATATCAGATTTAAATAATGAAAACCTTTAAAAAATTTTTTTTAACATAGTTCACCCCAAACAAGACGTAAGGGGCTACTGAAAAGAAAGAAAAGGGGAGAAGGTTGGGGGGGGGGTCAACCTAAACTGGGATCTGAGCGAGATGTCTGTTTACATTAATTTTAAATTTCTGCATGTCAGTACTGTCGGGGAAACAGGGGGCAGGGAGGGAGTTCCAGAGGCCAGCAGCACGAGGAAATAAGCTATTTGAGCAGAAGGCTCTCCGACATCTGGGGACCTCCACAGTGAATGAATGAGATTTAGATGATTGTCGAGTTGGTCTAGTGAATTTACGTCGAGGGGGCACCAGAGTAGCCAATTCATCGGAGCATAATCCATTGAAGTATTTGTAAAACAAGCACAAGGATGCTACAGTGCAGCGTTGGGACAGGGACTGGAGCTTGGTTGACAGTGAGGGACCTATTAGGTTGGCGACTCTTTTTTGGACTTTGTCAAAGAGGGAGAGAGTAGTAGATGATGAACTAGCCTAGATGTGGCAACAATACTCCATGCATGGGCGGATGGTGGCTTTGTAGAGATACAGGATAATGTCAGGTGAGAGGAGTTTACTGGCACGATAGAGGGAGCCAACCTTTAATTTTGTAAAATAAAAAAAAATCTGAAGCAAGCAAGGAAAAGAAAAGATACTAATTCAGTCATTGGACATATAAACTGATGTTTGTAAATATTTGCTAAGCAGTAAGGTTCACTTTGTTATGCTTAATGAATTTACTATATACTATTTCGAAAATGAATTTTGAAAATTAAGACAATATATATTATCTTATGAAGAAATAAATATTTTCTTCATATTCTGTAAAGCAAATTGTGCATGTAACAAACATCAATAATTTTGACAAAATTATCAAAATTATTTATCTTTGTTACATGTACAATCTTAAAATTATTTTGTTGATAAATTATTGAATTGTTTGAATGGTGAACTTGCTTTCTGACTGTAATCAATTAGTCGTTATAAACAAATTGGCTCATGACTTTTGAAATATCTAAACTGTGTCTAATTCATGGTGAATAAAGTGAATTTTTGCGCATTTAATTCTTTTATATTTTTGTTATCTATTTTTACATTTGATTTTATTGAAATAAATCAATAATTGTAAGTTACGTCCTAATAATATGTATAATTGCTAATAAACTTAATACTGGACATTAATATGGTGTTTTATCCCAAGGCTATGTTGCCTTGCCTGGAAATATATGCGATTTTTATCACTTTAATATTTAATGTATGAATTTGATACATTAAATATACAGGTGATAAAAATCGTACATATTTCCAGGCAAGGCGTCATAGCCTAGGGGTAAAACACTAGACTATTGACATCAACATCGACGGTTCGATCCTTGTCTTAGTTAGCCATGCCGATGACGAAACACGTGTTCATGGATTACTTTTATGTACGTATAAAATTAATAAAATATATATATATAAATTTTAAAATCAAACAAAAATAGCTATATACATGAAATTGGTTTTATGTTCATTAGAGTTAATCCAGCAACCTATTTCATCTTAGTATCCATATAGTATGATATATATATATATATATATATATATATATATATATATATATATATATATATATATATATATATATATACACATGTTGCTGGATTTGATTTAGCAATACACTAGTTATAAAAAAACCAATTTCATGTAAATTGTTTAAGAGTAACTACATTTTATTGTGATATAATTTTGCCTATGTTTCAATGCTTCTTGAAAAAATGCAACTTTTCTCTCTGATTTTTGACGGGACAGTTACTCTACTTTGTAATATAAGCGGAGTTGAAAAATATTTAAATGAATCAATGCAAACGTTTTTCTCATTCATCACTACTATATTACAATTAAAATGACTTACTACTATTTAAATAAATTATACAACTAAGTAAATTCAAATACTGTATATATCGTAGAGATTAACGTCTCATACACAGACTTGTGAATGGCTCATTTGAATTCTTATTTTTGAACAGATTATAATAAATTATTGTTTGGTGTTATTCATTCGTAATTTTATCGTTCGACTTTTTCCTACGTATATGCCATATTTTTTTGATATTAACAGTAATGCCTTAAAGTCTTTATATCATATATCGGATTTATTTATTAAATAACTTTAAGTAACATCGTTCGGCACGAGGCATAAGCGAGGAGAGAAAAGGAAAGGAAAGAGAGGTCGTCTAGCTCTCTCGCCCCCTTTTCCCTCTTTTTGCAGTTTCTACATTTTCCATGAGAAATTTAAAACAACTTTTATCTACAAATAAAGTATATATTAAGCTACGGTTTAAAAAACAAACGCATTGTTTACAAACCCTTTTACTATTTTCATTGACGAATGAAAACAAAGGTTTAGTACTACCGACTTTTCTAAATTACGAAAAAAATAAATAGATTCATCCTCCGCTAAACCATCTCACTTCCCCCCCCCCAAAAAAAAATAGATTATGCTTTTCTTAGGTGATTACGTGTGAACACCCTGAACAACTGGACGAAGAAAAAACGAGTATTTGAGAATTTGAAGTTAGGGATCAATTTCGTATTTAAATTCGATGTAAAATGATCCCCATTTCCTGGCCAGTTTAGCGTTCAGGTAGTTAACTAAATTCTTTTTTGTTATGAGAGCTAAATTTGCTGCGATTTTTTTCGAGGGAGGGGGTCTACTTTTTAAGGCGATTTTGTGTGGTTTTGTAAATCAGACTTAAGGTTAGTGGTAGAAAACGTTGGTTAATGCCCGAAAAGTTAGAAATGGGGGAACATTTTACAGTAGATATATATGAAACTGATCCCAATTCTAAATAACTTTTTCCTTCTTTCCGTTTTCAACGGTGTTTACGCGTAATCGCCTAAAAAGCAGAATCTTATTTTTTAGGGTGTAGATTTAATTAGCAAATTTAGCCATATTTTTTATGATATTATATATATATTTTACTATACGTCCTTTAATACCTTACTTTTAAGGTGTTAAGAAAAATATTAAAAGTTTGGTTATTATTGTATTAATACCATCTCCCTCCCTAAAAAAGATGCTACTTTTTTTAGGCGATTACCATGAAAAACCTGGCGAAAAAAATAACCAACAGCAAACTTAATTTAGAATTTAGAGTGGGAGATCATTTTTGAATATAAATTTGACACAAAATAATACTCCATTTTCAGACCTTTCTAGCGTTTAATGGCAGTAACCGTTTTTTACTATTGCAGATAAATTCTGTGCGTTATTTTTAGTGTGGGGGATCCACTTTCTTTTTGGCGATTACGTGTGCTTTTATGACTTTATGTTAGACGGACTTAGAGTTAGGGTTAGTGTTAAACATTTATTAGTTAAATGTTCTAATAAGTTAAACATTACCTGTAAAAGTGGACTCTTATTTTTAGAGAGTGCGTGTGTGTGGGGGTTATTTACTAAAGTGTGTTTTTAAAATTATGGACTTCTGAGGAAAAACACAGGTTTTCTAAACTATACGCCCATCCCAATTAATTGCTGTCTGGAGGGCGGGTATGTTTTGCTAGCATATCATAATTACTAGGTAAGTGTCAATAAACCTGCCCATTTGACATACTGGTTAAAGTTTCTGTTAATGGGCCGGAAAAACGGGGTTCAATCTTCGGTCAAGTCATACGAAAGATATAAAATAGTATTTGGTACGTTCTTGCTAAACAGTCAGTAATATAAAGGTAGGGATTAAGGGTAGGTGAATCAATCCCGGGAAATGGAATGTCACCTTTCTCTACTTAGTGTTGTAGTATTGATTTACTCCTCTCCAGGAGTTAGGCACAAGGCCAGTTTTTATCTTACTCCCACAAGTAAGATGTGACCCAAGGTCGGGTCAGGAAAGTGGGGTTTAAAAATTGCCTGGGCAGCCCCGTCGGCATTCCCCGGTAGGGGCGCCTCAGACAGTAAGCAATAAACTTACTCCTCCCCAAAGAGGGGATGCGAAGGCTGGGAGGGTGGACCTCCTAGAACTGCACAGGACAGACCCATAGACCGGCGTAAATCAAGTCCCGAAGGCCAAGACAATACCAGTCTATGGGGTGCAGTATCCATCGGAACAGATACTACACTTTGATCTTAGCCAAAAGGCCAAGAGTAGCCTAAGGAAAGGAGCTCACGGTCGCTGTCGACTACGGTCGATTATTTTTTTATGCTGAAATGTGTTGCTCTAATATAAGTAATTGTAAACAATTTTTAACCGAAATAAATTGAATGAGTTCTGGACAAAAATATATATTAAAATATATAATGTTTATAATATCCAAAATGTTTTACATTGCAAGCTCAATGAGGTTGTATTACAAGCTTCAGAGCATATATATTTTAGTTGCATTCCAATGACGATAATAAAATCATTCGAATCATTTGTTCTTTACTTTTATTCATTTTTATGTTCATTGGATACCTATATTTCTGCTTCGTCTCAAAAACATTTTTAAATTCAGGATTAATAATAATTAATAACTAACGGGACCCTATACCTTAGCAGAGTACATGATGGTAATGATGCGGACAATAGATAACTAGGTGGACCCGTGTAAATTACACGAAATGATGTTTTCAATACTAATTATTTTGTTCCTAACCTGTTTGCATAAAATATCATAAGATTTTGACTTGTATATTTATTTTTAAAAATTGAACAATACATGAAACAATTTACAAAACTTCTTTATATACAATATTTCTAGTGAAAGTAATATTTCGATGACTAAACCTTACTTTGTAAATGCTTTAGATTAAATTAAATTTGGCTCCAATTCATGAGTAGCATGCAGAGATTCGGAAGGTCGTTGCTTTTGATGTAAGCGTGACACACACAATAACACACAAGCTATCGTATTAATATGTGTCTTCCCGGTCGTCCCCTGTCTACCTCCCCTCTTCGATGTAGAAAACAAATCTTAGAGATTGGTGAGGAGTGAACTATAAACCAGTCGGGCCGACGTCAAAAACCGACGTCAAAATCCTACGTTGCTAACCGTTGCGCCAAAGGAAAATATAGAAAAGATTACGAAAATTAGGTGACTTGAATGTTTATCCAAATCTAGGTGTGGCGTGTATGCGCAGAGCTTTTGATGTAAGCGTGACACACGAACATACACGCTATCGTATAATATATAGATAATTTATCTTTTTTTTTTTTTTAAGTTCTTTTTGTGGGAAATTCTTCCATCAAGGTTTTGCTTTGCCTTTAAAGTTGGATTTAGTTATAAGTAACGGTTTTAAAAGTCATTTCAAATTTCGGGAGCAAAGTTATTTTTATGTGGGGGGGGAGTGGGTACTAAATTTTTGTTATCATTTTCATGTGAGTTATTTTTCATGTATTTTGGCTTGCCGTTACTTTGGTCAACAATTCTTAAACTTTTTCCATCTTCCTTTCACCTGTCTTTGGAATAATAAGTTTTCATATTCCCATTAAATGAACTATTGCTCTGATCAGCAATGTTAAACTAAAGACTATATCGAGATAAGTGTTACTACAGTTTGAGACGCCGTTGAAATGATAAACTTCGTTATTTTAGAACCAGACAACATGACGCGAGATTTTGTCAAATAACTGAAATATTTATTAAATCATTTTTTTCTTTTTAGATCCAAATTTTCGGTTTTATAAAACCCTTTTCATGTTAATACAGACGATATTTTCCTTTTTTTCTTTCTTTTTTTCATGGTCGAAGTCTTACGGCGTAGCCGAAGATCGACGATCCTTTGATGTTATCGAAGAGACTGATTTTTTTCATGTCCGATCTGTAGTGGAGCGCGCGTGTACAATAATAAGTGTTATTACAGCTTGAAACGCCGTAGAAATAATACACTTTGTAATTTTAGAACCAGATAACATGATGCGAGATTTTGTCAAATAAATCAAATAGGGTTTTATAAAACCGAAAATTTGGATTAAAAATATATTTAATAAATATTTCATTTATTTGACAAACTCTCGCGTCATGTTGTCTAGTTCTAAATTTACAAAGTTTAACGACTATATATTTCTCTTGACTTTTTTGTGAAACGCGCGTAAGATATAGAACAAGTATTAAATTTGGAACAAACATATTGTTGTGAGACGAAGAAGTACAGGTATTCGCTGAAATATGAAAATAAAGAGACTGAAAGAACAAATGAAAATTATGGTTTTGGATTTAATTTTTCTTATGGTCATTGGAATACAACTATAACGTTTATATAAATAATATATATATATATATATATATATATATATATATATATATATATATATATATATATAGTAAGCTACCTGAAGATTCCCCCCGGGGATGAAACGCGGGAGGCTCTGTGTAGCTTAATGGCTATAAATATATTTTCATAGCTTACTACCTAGTTCTACTTACGTATCGAGCACTGTTGAAGTAAATACTAGAAAATTGATACATAAAAAAAATTATATCTCCTTATCAAATTTTATGTGGATACATGAAATAGTAATATTATATATATATATATATATATATATATATATATATATATATATATATATATATATATATATATATTATATCATTGGTGTAATTGTGCGAAGAACTAAAAATCTCAGTGTAAGTAATCTAAATGCTGTGTAAATAGAATCACATTATTATATTGAGTCCATTTTATATTTTTTTATATTTGATTGTAAAATTCTGGACATTTTTGTTCAGATTTAAAAACTTGATTAATTTTGCTATTTTTGCAATTTTTCATACAAAATGTAACGTTCTTAATACTTGATGTGTACTGTTTAAAGAATTCTACTAGTTTCTTGTAGAATACAATTTGGAACTATATAAGCTCGTACTAGCAAAGACGAAGTATGCGCTTTTGCAGGAGTTATAAACCTCGTCAACATTCATCTTAAACAGCCGTCATCATCAACGGAACATGGAGAGAAGAGTCAACTAATGATCGTCGTGTGCGTGAATTGTTTCAGAAATCGGGTTGTTGCAATAAGAGCCTTGAAGGTTGAGGAGAAGGACGGACTTGACAATTAATGTTTGGAAGCAATTCTTGAACAATTGCTATGTCGAAATTTCACAGAAATGTCTAAGACACCTAATGTCTGTATTTCCACGGTGTCCGGTGTCTAAAATCGTCATTATTCTCCGAATTAACAAATATTTCACAAGATAAAATAAATTTTCATTATTTTCCACAGTCTAATGTTTTTTCATTTTTTTTTATTTTGCAGGTTTGAAAATCCGATTGAAAAAAAAACACCAATAAATCTCATCCGAAAGCTGAATGAAAAAATCTGATTAAAAAATAAAATATTAAATTATGCCCAATAATCAGTAAAAGTGGTATTTATTTTCATTCATTCATTTTTTTAAATTAACAAACCATAATGTAATTGAACTACGTGCGACTCAATAAAACTACTGTACTCGCGATATCACGTTTGTTGAATAATTTTTTCTGCTTTTTAAAAGAAAAGATTGTCCGTCAGATCACTGTTAGAGTATGGTGTCCAAGCCTCTGTTCCATATCTAATACATGATATCCAGCATCTGGAGATATTTCAAAGACTGGCTACTCGAATGGTACCGGGTCTATTGAATCTGCCCTATGACAGCCGACTCAAGAAACTTAAACCTTTCTTCCTTGAGCACCGACGATTACGCGGGGATATCATTTTGGCCTACAATCTCCTCGATGGTCATTACGATATACATCAGGACTCATTATTCACTCCTGCACCAGAAAGAGGTCTACGCGGACACCATAATAAACTATTTCACCGTCGATTCCGATTAAACCCGAGGTAGGCCGCTCTCTCAATCAGGATCTCTGGATTTTGGAATAGTCTTCCAAGAAGGTAATAAATGCGCCCAAAACACAGCAATTCAAGGTGAATTTGGACAGGTGATTGACTACTGTTTCCTCTTCTGTGTAAATTTCTACCACCCTTCTCTTACAGTGCAAGAAAAAAATGCTTGTTTTATTTTTTGCCAAATTAATTGAATTGAATTTTCAGATTTTCGCAACTTACAAATGTGCTATTTTAGTAAGGTTTGTTCATTGTCGAAGTGTGATATGTTCAATTACTATAATCGAATTCAGAACTAAACAATTATGCCAATAGTATATTTTTCATGAAGAAGCTCTAAAGTAGGTTTATGTATAAATATATATGCTAAGATTATGTAAGTATATATTGAAACCTAACTTGAATAAATAACTTACAGTTTAAATTTTCTGACATACTTTCACTATCATTCCTCTTTCGCAATGTACTATTGTATGATTGTTATCACTGTATTTAGAATCAGAATAAGTATGCTAGTACAATAGGGATTCCGAGATGCGTAGAAAAATTACCGGAGAAAATTCTCAATTACGTAGGTAAGAGAAAAATATGTATTAATATATAGGCAAGAAGACATAATAAAAACCGGGTTTCACGAACAGAATTAACCCAATTTAGATTATCTGGGTAAGACAGTCTGAATGCTCGTCATTCCATTTAGAAAGTCCTATATAAAAAAAAGAAAACGTGCACACAGTAAACATTAGAATTCTCCTCAATAAAGAAATTGATGTCTCATTTCTGCTTTTGGCAAACACAAGAACCTTTTCTGTTTTCAGAAAAATAATAACTAGGTAATTGAGGATTACGGTTTTGTGTAGTTTGATTTTTTGTGACGCCATTTAGTTTGCAATGTTTATAGGGAACATCGCACGGTACCGCATTTTAGAAAAGGGACATTTTCTTTAAAAAAATGTTTGAGTCAATGGTGGAGTTGGGTTGATGATTTAAAACTAAAAACCTGTCGTGAAACCAGTTCATCACGGATAATGGACATCGGAAAAACCGCGAGATGTACCTGGCGATATATTAACTATCACAGACATATCAAATTGTCCAAATTAGAACTGAGCCGAATCAAGACAACAGATCTGCACGCATATAAGGCATAATCACTTTTCAGATGTAACGTTATATCAAGAGTTTCGTTTTTTGCTCAATCGTCGAAAATATATGCATACCTTCCTGAAGAGTTGATACATTTGCATACAAATTCAAATTCAAATATTAAAAAAAAATGTTTAGAAAGGTACTAATGCTCTTCCTAAAATTAAACATCCAATGAAACTGCAGTAAAGTCTTACAGTGATTATAGTTATATACTTATATAGAGATTTGGGTAATTTGTTACATTAGGACTCGTGCTAAGTTTGACCATGACCCTAACCCCCACTTTGACCCTGACCCTAACGACCGGGTCAAAGTTAGCGCCGGTGCTAATCTAACAAAGCACCGAGATTTGATATCTGTCTGAAGCCGAAACTATACTATCACTTCTACTAATGCACTGTTGTACTATGGTTAAATAATCAATTAAGTTTACTATATTATTTCAGATGAGTGTACTATATTTCAATACTCGATTCGTTGTAAGTGTAGCGTAGTATCTGTTCTCTTGTTATGATACCATATTTCGAGGCCCCCTGTCCGTTTCATTGTTTTTATAAAGAGGCAGGTAGTTTAATACCTGTTCTGTTGTAATCAGACTATCCTCACAAGCTTTTGGGGGGGGGTAGTGTAGTATATGTTTGTTTGTCATGATATCATCCTTTCAGGTTAGCAAAAATATAGGACAAGCGGAAACATTTTTTTTAATAATAAGCATACCATAAGTTTGTTGTAAACAAGAGAAAAACTCATGAATTTATTCATATAAATAAATATTAACATTTTATTAATTTTTATACAAATTAATTAATTCATCTTTTTTCATGAAATCACTTTAATTTACTGCTAATATCAACAAACTTTTGCATATATATTGTTTCTGAACCCCTCATCCTCCTTTTAATATTTTCCTATTTCTACTTCACGTCTTCCTTCTTCCTCTTGTATTCTTTTCTAACACTCGTCTTTATCCTCCCCCTTTTTTCACTGATCCTTTCTTCTCCCTAACCTCTTCAATTCCCTTCTTTCTCATTATTTTTTTGAAAAACTTGTACGTTTTTTCATTCCTTCTCTTTCTTCATATCTTCTTTTTCCTTCCTTTGTTTCTTACTCTCATTTTTGTTGCTTTTTTTCATCAGGAATTTCCGTTCCCTTTTGACTTTATTATTATTATTATTATTATTATTATTATTGAACCTTTATTTATTTATTACCTATCGTTATTATTGCATTAATCTTTATTTCTATCTGCTTTCCTTTCTTCTGATTATATTTGTACATAGACAATCATATATATATATATATGTATATATATATATATATATATATATATATATATATATATATGATAAAAATGGAAATAGTATTCCAAACGTAATGTGAATGAAAGAAGGAGAAACTAAATTATCAGTAAAGTCATCAACGTTTCGTCTTCATCAAGAAAAGACTTCCTCAGGATGGTATAAGAAGATAAACAAGTTATAAACACAAGTATATTACTTGGAAATAGTCTGTATGTATGGAATGTAAAACAATATTTATGTTCGTTTTCTGGGCGAAACATGGCCGACTAAAATAAAACATTCGTATCACAAATTTTTATTTAAGTCGGCTATGTTTCGCCCAGAAGACGGACAACCCAAAATTTCGATGTACTTGCACGACATTGTTCTTCAAATTATCACCCCGAAGAAGTCTTACAATAAAGACGAAACGTTGATTAATATATTAATAAATATCTCTTGGTTTTGTCCTTTTTCATTTCCCATATATATCTATATTGTGTAACTTGAGTGCTCTCTACAGTCTGTTTTTGACCGCACAAATTTTCCATTAAGATGTTAATTTACTCTCCTATTATTCCAGACAATGTGTGGTGGGCACATCGGTACGCGCTCAGACTACCGAGTTAAGTATAACTTTCGTATCGAGGTTCTAACCGTGTGACCGGAAAGGATCGTTTCCTCTCATACCGATGATTGCGGGTTTGGCATGAAACACATGTGTATATGGGGTAATTTGAAGACTATGATTTATAAATAATTATCTAAAGCTCTCGCGAGATGGAGCACTTTAAGTTGACAACAGGCCGTCATATACAGCGTTATGCAACAGTCAAACCCCATCCATTGAGTGCTCACAATGGCCTGCCCGTGACCGCCGGATTTGCCATGAATATGTTAATTTACTCTCCCATTTTTCCAAACTATGCGTGGTGTGCACATCGGTACGCGCTCCGAGTACTGAGGTTAATATGATTTTTGTATCAGGGTTCGAACCGTGTGACCGGCATGGATTGTCTCCTCCCATACTGATGATTTCAGGTTTAGCCTGAAACATGTATATATGGGTTAATTTGAAAAATATTATTTATAAATAATATATATATATATATATATATAATTAATTATTAAAGATAATATATGTATTACCATATATCATCAGATCCTTTTACTTTGTAGTCCCCTTTGAAGATTCAGCTTGATGTTTGTCAGTTATTAATAACAGAGCAAAATATAGGACAGTTTTTATTATATTCCAATAACCATGGTTTGTTTAATTATTTTTATTTTTATTTTTTCACATTTCCAAAAAATTAAAATTTCTGGGAGATTTTTTACGGTCCGTTTCATTTGTCTTGTGCCAAACAACATTTGTATGTCAATATCGTTTCTGCAACACTACAAAATCATCAGAAAAAGTTCACAAATAATGAAAGAGTTCTTGGATTAGAGTGTCTTGAAAACACCTACACTATACATCAGTTTCATTTTAGGGTGAAAAAAAAAAAAAAAAAAAAAAAAAATGGAGAGCAAACACTCACACGTGTGAGATCCAACTAATCCGCCATGTGTGTGTGTGTTTGCCCGCTTCTAGATACATATAGCTCTTAATTTCCCTTAATTACGTGACCGTTTCCGGTAGCCAAGTGGATACGGCGACCGCTTGATGATTCTAGGATGACTCTGGTAACTGTGTTCGCGCCTCTCGATCGTCTGAAATTGTTACTTTCTTGCACTGATGAGAGAAATCACGTTGAAGCGCTAGCGTCTGTAGGTTTTAATAATTTAATATATATATATATATATATATATATATATATATATATATTAAATATGATGATGATCAGTGGTTGTAGTGTTGGAAAGAGCCGAGGAAGAGGAAAATTTCCCTGCTCAGTTTGTAGGGAGAGAGAGCAGTGGAAAGAGGGAGATAGAATCCCCCCTCCCTCTCCAAAGATCGAATGTCCTTTTATAAGAATGAATGAGCTGAAAATATTGCTACATCATTTTGCCATTATTTTGTAGTTAATACATTTCCATTTCGTAATATTCATTTGCTATTCTTGCTTGGAATCGTCTATTACTTCTAAAGTTAAAGTTTTACTTAAAAAGACATAACGGCTCATTCAAAAATAACAGATATAAAAAAAAAGAAGAACTGCGAACTAGAAGGATGATGTAACAATATTTGCAACTCAATCTTGTGAAATCTTTGGAAATATGAGGAGATATAAAATGGGGAGATTTTAAAAAGGTTTTCATAAACATTTAATAATATATACAACAAATATATGACTTGTGTGTGTGTATAAATAATAGGATGACAAAAAAATAGTTTTTAATTTTGTTTTATTCAGTTGACAAGAATGAACAATATATATAGCAGATGGCTTAGCCAGCTCGCTATAGCTTTGCAAAGTTCGTGTCTTGAAATGCTGGAAACAAAAATTGAATAATCATTTCATTCATAAGTGTGTTGTAAACACGAGACAAGTCTTATGCATTTATTTATATTAATAGATGAATATTTACATTTTGATTACTTTAATACGAACTGATTAATTTATCCTGGTTTATTAAATCGCTTTACTGTTTAGATCCCCCAAACTATTGCATATATATGAGAAAACATTGTTAAACTTAACATAATTCACATGCTTGATAATACCTTTTTTTTCAAGGATAGTTTCAGTGTCAAAATCAACTGAATAATGAATGTCTTACTGACCCTTTCGAATTATCTTCATAAATTTGTGCGCAATTATCAGTGAAAAGTCTGTTTACTTGTAAATGTATTTGTAGGATTATTGTTAATTCTTTTGAATTTAGTGTCGTCATCAATGGTGGTAGTTGTACATTTTACAATATATATATATATATATATATATAATATTATTTTTTTAAAAAAATATTTCCGAGAGTGCTTAACTTTCAATTTTACTTAGAAGGGGCTCATAATAATATCAAATTATTTTACCTACGCACGACGTCGTTTCAAGCTTACGGCTATCATCAGAGCAGGGAAATAACAATCTCAGACGGTCATAGGGCGCGAACCCCGTTCATAGATACATCCGGAATCTGTAAGCGTTCACCTAGTCCCACTACGCGACGAGAGATTGTCACGTAATAATGGAGAAATTAAGTTATGTTTACACCTAAATCTCTCTCTCTCATATATATATATATATATATATATATATATATATATATATATATATATATATATATATATATATAAGTGGTGAACAAAAAGCGAACTTTTAGGAACGGTAAAACCTATTGTGAAGCCCTCTTCTACGTACATAGCCTATCTAACCACCCTAACTCCATTATAAACTCAATAGTCCCTTCAGTATCTAACAGAATCTCTAAGCTATCTGCGAATAAATCTATCTTCGATCAAAATTCTAGCTTCTACAATAATGCTTTGCTAAACTCAGTCTACAATCACTAAATTAAATATTACTGCAACCGTCTTACTCAAGTTAACAAACCCACATGCATTATTACGCACAACATGACGATACACAGAAGTAAAAAGTTTAACGCATCTGCACCCAAGAAAATCAAAACATACTCAAATAAGCCCATAGGATTTAACAATATCGATAATCGGGCAGACCCACAGACGCACAGACAAAGAAAAAAACTTAGAAGAAAGAACAACATTTGGTTCAATCCGCCTTTCAGCGGTAATGTCAAACCCAATATACCTAAGGAATTATTCCAAATTTTAGACAGATCTTTTAAGCACCTCCACAGATATAGCACTATTCTTAACAAAAATTCTATTAAAATATCTTATTCTACAATGCCCAATATAGAACAAACTATCATAACCTCTAACAATAGGAAAATCAAACATATCCAACAACAACCACCCACCGCACCCCTCACCACTTGTAACTGCCGTAAACCCAGAGATTGTCCCTTAAACAACGATTGTGTACAGAAGGACGTAATATACGCTTGCACTGTGAAACAATTCCCCCGCTCCACCAATATTGTGAGCAATCACAGTTCCCACACTCCACCCGCATTCCACATCTCTCCACAACCCCAATCCGTTTCTCCTCAAGACCCCCACATATACAATCATACTTCTAACCAAGCACCCCCGAAAACAGATAGTGTCCTTGGGCTATCTGACATCTCCCCCATATCCGCTCCGCCCTATAACTTCAACCAATCTCCCTCGCATAACCTGAATCTCCAAACCCAAATCTCATCTAATACCACTAGCAATGTTAATGCAACTATAGCACCACCCTTCAAGATACACACATACATTGGGGCGTCCTCTTTCCCCATTAAGACCCGGATCTCTAACCATATCTACTCCTTTAAAAATAGCAACGATAATAGCACTGGCACTTCACTCTCCAATTTAATTAGAAACCTCAATCTTAAAAATACCCCCTATTCACTTCATTGGCCAATACTTAAAAAGTCAAAATCATATACCCCGGGTGCACCCCACTGCCAACTTTGTACATTGAAAACCTTTATGATAGCTACTGCTACTAAATCTAAAAATATCATTAATTCTAAGAATGAACTTATCTCCAGTTGCAGACATAAACGTAAATTTAAATATAGCAACCATAGTAATCCCCCAGACACCCCTCCCCCATTTGATTAACCACCCTCCCTACATCTCGGATTTACCTTCCTTACATCTCGGATTTTTTCTCCGATAGTTCTTATTCCTTTTGTTCTATAACTCTGCATATATCTCCCTCATTCCTTTAGCTTTTCTCTTAACTTAAAAAATTACCCATGAATTCCGTTAGCTTTACAATCCCCTTAGCTTTAGTACCTTTCTCCCACTACCCCCTAATTCATTGTACTTAACCTCCTTAATCGTATAACCTCTATATGATTTCTATTACTTCTTCCTTTAACTTCCTTTAATACACTCGTCCGCTTCCCATCAACACATCCAACCTTCTAATCTTTCCTTTCGACCTGATAACTAACCTACCATATTTGCATTAGACCCTAGCCCTCTTATTTACTTGATGACTCGCCCTACCTACTTTTAATCCCCTTTGCACACTTCGATATCGAACTGCTCACCGTTTTCTCTGTGCATTCTAATTACGGTTTCTTTCCCCCTGTTTAGCAAATAATTCTTCTCACTCTTTTAATAGCCTCGAATATTCCCCCCTCGTTCACCTCGCCCCTCGCTCACTTCTCTCGGACCCTGCTCAATCCCGACTCCCGCCCTCAATCTACATCTTTTAACCCCATAATATTTACTCTTAATTGCCATCTCCATTCTCACTCTGGTTTAAATTATTGTCACTATTTTAACCAAGGTATGTCTCAATTTCTCTCTGCCATCATTAACCTATTTAATAATTTTCTTAATTAACTTCCATATATCTTATTCTGAATTTTTTAATTCAAAGTTTAATTTTGCTACATCCAAAAAGCACTAGCGTCCCGTAACAACACATTTTATTTCTACCCAAATCTTTAAACACTTTGGGAATTTCCATCCCGAATATTCACTCGAGGTCAATTTACCTTTTCCTTATTCTAATACTCACTCCCGGATTCCAATTTTATCGACTATTCCCTAATTTATATATATCTTTATCGGTCAATCCATAATTCTCTTTGCGAGCCTAAGACTAATTCTATTATCATTTTCTTATTTTTTTCATTTAATTATCTTTATTTCTATTTTTACTTTTAATTTTTATTTTTACTATTTATATATTTTTTTATTTCTACCCTTCAAATATATTTTGCCTCATTGTTTATAAGTAAGGTCATCTGATTAAACACCTAACCCCATACCCCGGTTCATATCCTCCCCGACACATTCTGGTATTTTAATTCTCTCTCCCCGCACTCAATGACTTTCCCCCACACCCTCATATCCCATTTCTAGTTGAACCCTAATACGCGCTAGCGTCCACTTTCAACTTTAAGCGACCTACCCCCACACTCACACTCTTAGTTTTAAATCGCACTTATTCATCGCACCCGCACCCTTCTCCCCCTTCGTACCCCCTTCCCCTTCCTTTCCTGCCTACTGGTCGCATATGAGTTTTTGCCATTCTTCAGACTAGTCTTGTTTTTCAACGGGCTTGCCTTTAAATATTAATTGGCTGTATTTTTGTCAATTTAAACCTATTTCATGAATTTTAGCCCAGGAAGTCTTTTAAATGGCGAATACTTTCCACCTCACGTTTTACTGAGCCTTATTGCATCCACGAACGTACCTTTTATTGGACCTTTTACCCTCTGGATTCTACCTATCCTCGCCGCACCTGAAGATGTGTTTTTTTGGAATTTAACTTTGAATCCTCTCTTGTCACTTCTCGTGCCTTTTAACGAGCTACCTATCTACATTTCACTTTCTCCGCTGGACTTTTTGATACCGGACTTTTTTGCAATCGGACATTTGCTTGCACTCGGGCAGAGTTTTGCCTTGTGTTTCTTTCCCTACAATTTTTATTTTACTTTACTCAAATTTTAAATTTTGGCCTTTGCCAACTTATCTATCCCAGCGACTTCCTCTGATGATAAGATTTTGATCCTGGAAAAGCCTGGCTTAAAGAAAAATTTAATTTGAATAAATTGTCTTTTTGCGGAATATACCTTGCTATGAGTAACTGAATTGAAAAAAAGATTTGACTTTTGCTTTTCTAATTCCTTTTCATCCTTCTATATTATATATATATATATATATATATATATATATATATATATATATATATGGCAATACAATTAGAAATGAATAACACAAAACGTTAATTCATTATACACTTTTTAAAGAAAATAGTTATGCAAATTAGACATGAAAAAATCTGCGTGTTCGCATTTCGTCTCTACTATATATACAGTATCCTAAATTACTCTGTTGTATCATTAAGTTAAATAACAGTGACGGTACTTATGCAGTTTATTGACCAGACTGTAATTTAGAAACCCATTCTTAACATGGGGAGGTGGCGGTGATTAACTATTCTGTACTTTAAGCTAACGATTATATAAACAAAAGATACCGCAAACAATTAATTTAACTTGAAACTCTTATCTAAAATATAGCTCGGTCCGTAAACTGCATAAACACCACAGTGAGTAATTTAGATGGTTATATAGGTGTGATGAATGAAATTAAATAGCATTTATTCAATTGGATCTACATATAAATATTTCTTTTATATATATATATGTTCACGTTTTTTTCTTCATTTTACTGTAAGTTCATAAAAATCAAAGAAGCCCGTTTCCTTAATCTCGAGATGAGATACATATATATTCGAGTGTTCTATTATAGTTCCCCTTTTTTTCTCAAAAATTGAGTCAATAAAGAAGTGAAGAACATTGATTTTCCTCTACCTAATTGACCAGTTAACTATTTTATAGTATATCTTTCTTGATTTATCTAGCTTTTACCAGATTTCAGGACAATAATTCATCTGGTCTGGTGGAGTATCCAGCTTAGTTCTGTGATTAGAAACAACAACATTTGGAGAAGATGCACCATCCGTCGTATGTGCCAGTGTAGGCATACCGAGGTGATCTTATTTGGGTTTCGAATACTATGTTATTTTTAATATTTGGTCAGGCTTTACATGTAGGCAGAAGTATCACCATGCCAGGTTGTCCTGACAAACCCTTGTACAGAGACACCGTAGACACTCGAAGACAGTGCCTTGGAGGCATTCAAGTTCTCCCCAATATATGTATATATAAGAATGTGTGTGCATCTATTCGATTGTGTTATTGCTTCATGCAGTAGGTTATTCGTCTTTAATGGAGGCAAATGAAGTTTCATCCGTTTGTATATTTGCATAAAGCTTTCAAATTCATATGCTCCCCTCGTCGTGGTCGTGATCGTCGTATGATAGCAATAAAAATTCAAATCTACTTTATTTGTACACTTGATATTTCTATATATTCCCATTCAATGTATTTTCTTTCGCTATAATTGATCTCGTGTAACTCGTCGGCAGATTAGCTTGGTCGTGTAAAGATTCACCAAGTTGATCGCGTCTATCATGAATAAATCATTTGTATAAACATTTAGTTTGCTCTTTGAGACGAACCTAAGTTATATGCGTGACCCCGGGGGATTGGCGAATGGACGATGAGGAAGACGCGCCTAGATAGATAAAGCCAGGGTAAGATATACACAAAGAGGCAGAGATATAAAGGCAAGGGTAGGAACACACACACACGCAATTCCTCAAATAAAATGTAAAGTAATGTTATATATATATATATCAATAAAATAAATAATAATACTACATAAATAATATATATAATAAATATATAATATATATAATTTATATATACTATTTATATATTATTTATATAAGTCAAAAGATTTTGATTGGAGAAAATATCTAAAATTTAAGGTTTAAGCTTAAGGGACCTTAAGACATTGAAATTCAGGTAACTTGCGTCTATTGGTGGCTGATAAATAGGGATCAAATTAAATTTAAATCTTAAATATTTGAATTTTCAAATGGAAGGTTGTGGCAATAATATGTAAACTAAAATCCCTTTAAAATACGCCAAAGGAACTGAAATTTGTGAAATATTTATTGATTGTATAATACCTACTGTTTAAATATTAAAAAAACGGAGGTATCTAAATTTTCTCTAATTAACCCCTTTTCTCTTATTAACCCCTGTGCATGAAACTAAATACAACCCACATTTGAACCCCTTACGACTCACAGCTGTAATCCAAATTCATGATACTCGGTTAATTAATTTAAGAGTATATCCTGTACACACATATATATACACATAGCAGAACTTAATAAAGATCTTTACATAAATATTTATATATCTCTATCTCTATCTATCTCCTTATCTATATATCTATCTATTTCCTTTTCTATATCTTTATATCTATCTCTATATCTCTATCTATCATATATATATATATATATATATATATATATATATATAGAGAGAGAGAGATAGAAGAAAAAAGAGTGATAAATATGAGACGATTGTCTAGATTTATTTCAAATTTAAATTGTTCAATGCAAGGTGTATTCAGTAATAAACTAGTGTTTATTATTCTTTCCTTAAGCCACGGCTTTTCAAAGATCGAAATCTTATCGTCTCATATTTATCACTCTTTTTTCTTCTATCTCTACTATTGCTCTATCTCGTATATTGAGCTAATCCTTTTCACAATAGGTTACATCTACTAAAAGTTTTAACTTTGGTTTATTTTGATCCTATATATATATATATATATATATATATATATATATATATATATATATATATATCTTTAGAAATATATTTATATATAAATCTCTGAATCAATTACATAGTAAACAGCCGACTCCTGTTTAATATTTCACAATATTGTATTAGGTCTCCTGTTTTTTTATTTCACTGTTATGTAGTTGAATCCCCTTTTGTATTTGTAAATATTTCAGCGGTAAGTCGGCTTATGCAAGTTCCAAGTCTGCGATATTTCGGATTTAGTTAGTGCCCCTAGCATTTGAAAATGTATATTATTTTAATTGTTTTAAATTATTCAAATCTTCAACTAATATATATATATATATATATATATATATATATATATATATATATGTATATACAGGGTGGGCCAAAATAAGGGTCCTATCTTTAAATTTGAATAACTTGAATTTGAATAACTTCCACAAAATAAAAGTTAAACTCACCAAACTTTATGTGTGTGTAGACTGACCCTTCCGAGATTTTTTGAAATAAACAAAACAAATTTTAGCCGAAAAACACTTCTTAAAACTTACAAAATCTAAAGTATTGTTTTTTACACTGTTTTGAGTTTTTTAAGCAAAAATAATGTTTTCTAAATGAAGGTTCGTTCCTTAGGGCTAATACGGCTCATGCTTGCTTCGGAAGGGGTCCTTTACTTATTCTAAAAAAAAATTTTTAAAAAAATCAATAAATAAAAAAGTTATGAATTTTTAAAAATAGGACCCTTATTTTTGCCCACCCTGTATATTAATAACAAGCAGCACTAATAGCTGCATGCACGATCCGAATACATTCGTAGATCACTCTAGCTGCTTGTGTAAATCTAGCCGCCGATTCGCTATTTACAAACTTAAATTCTTCCATAATTATTAACTAATTGTCTATGGTCTATTGACTACGAATCAGTGGCGATTTGTGATCAGGGTTCGCGCCCACCGACCGTTGAGAATTAGCTTCCTGCACTGAAGATTGCGTTAGCATGAAACATCGATGTAGGTATTAAAATAATTAATATTTATTTATAAATATTATATATATATATATATATATATATATATATATATATATATAATTATTGAATGCATAGAGAAATAAAAAGCAGAAGCAAATTAATCACTAAAAACTGCAATTCACTGTTTTTTATTTTCAAACTCCGCCCGACATAGTTGCAGGAAAGTTAAAAGCGCAAACCAATATTTTGATTCTTGTTTGGTGAGTGATATTTTTCGGACAAACATTGTCGTTCAGCAATCACAAAAAAAAACAACAAAAAAAAAGTCGAAAATAGGTTGCACTTTCTTTTACGTTGGTTTAGAACGTTTGCATTTAGGAATAATTTCAGGTGTTTCTTAATATACCGATCTCAGTTTTACTTTGTCGTGGATTTGTTTGGCCATATAAGATTATTAATTCATAAATTACTTTTTCTTTTTCTCAAAAGCGATAAATTTAGCCATTAAGAGTAACCCGTCTGAAAAACAACGCTATATAAGTTTTTTTTTAATCTTAAAGTACGGACAAGCAAACCCGCGACACAAAAATAAAAGTATAAAATCAATAAAAATAAATCAATCAATAAAATCAGTATATTTAGTAAAGACATGCAATAATTTTTAAAGAAAAAATTCAAATTTTTTATTAATTTAGCGACCGCTGAGTAAGAAAGATTACCCAAAATATACCTCTCACAAAATCACCCAAGGCACTCCAGAAAAATATTAGACTGGGTCAGCGTGCCGCTATTCCGAATTCACAAAAGCAAGCCGCAATCAATAGATTGTCTCTTCGGTTATAATTTTTTAAAAGTCAACATTTGTTTCATGTAAAACTTTATAATTAAAACTTGCTGTTAATTTTTTTAAATGAAAAAAAAGATGAAGTAAAAATGAGTTTACTTTAATATCTGCGATCCGACAGCACTATAATTGGTAGAAAAATTCATATTTCAATATTTTGGAAAAAAACAAAAACAATTATTACATTACTTATTTTTCTAAAAGAAATTATTTTAAATAAAAATACAAAACTTCTCCTTTCAGCTAGTTTTAATTATAAAGTTTTACATGAAACATTACGGTCCGAAGCTACACTCGAAAACCTGGTCATCACCGCATCTCAGGTCAGGGACATCATAAAAATCCTTGACACGTCCAAAGCTTGTGGGACTGATCTTATACTTGTAATAGCAATAAAGAAATGCTCTGCTGAACTGGCCCCTGTCCTCTCCAAACTCTACAACAAATGCCTCGCTGAAGAATCCCGCTTCCCTGATAGCTAGAAGATTGCCCCTGTGATACCAGTCTTCAAGAATTCTGGGGACACAACGGATCATAAGAAACATGTCCCCATCAGTTTACTCCCGATCTTTGCCAAAAATCTTTGAATCCTTGATAAATCTAGCGATAGTCCGGCACCTCGTTAATGCTAAACTTCTTTCTGACCATCAGTATGGAATTAGGCAAGCACGATCTACTGCAGATATCCTAACGGTCATCTCAGGTGAAGCTCGGGCGGTAGCGCTTGATGTATCCAAAGTCTTTGACAAGGTCTGCCATAAAAGGCTTCTCATACAAAATTCACTCATATGTTATTACTGGACGAATATTCAATATAATTAAATCTTTCCTAACCAAAGGAAAGATCCAGGTTGTCATTGATGGCCGTTCATCCAAGCAACATGACATAAATGGACCTCTACTGTTCCTGATTTTCATAAACGACCTCCCTGATTATATTGAGTTTGAGATGGGTATGTTGCTGACAACACCACGCTCTACTCTCGGCACAGGCGCAAAACAGACGCACACATATCCGAGACAATGGCTGGATCCTTAGAAAATTATCTCCAATCTGTAGTGGAGTGGGGTCATAAATATTCAAATGCGTAACGACCTCTTTAAAAAATGCCAATATTCATTATTATCATGCAAGCCACGTGCGGCACTTGAGAAATCCAGATCGTCCAGTAAGCACCTTAACGAATATTCACGAGAAATTTCTACATATTGAAGGAAAAAAACAAACTAAAAACAATTATTTATAAAAACAATTGCTTGAAAAGGGTCTTTTAGACCGAAAGCTTGCATGATCAGTTTAAGGTAAATAAATGTTTATTTAAAAGAAAAAAAATCATTTATCGTTTTTGGTTTTCTCAAATTTAATATATATATATATATATATATATAAATACCTACAAATAATTACATATCTCGCTTTTTTATAAAGACGAGGTTGATTTTATTTTAAATCATCAAGAAATACTGTCTTATATGATTATTTTCATTTATTAAAATATGAGTAATCACTTATACAAGCTAAAATACACCCGAGAATTAGGGTCATTTGTTAAATATTCGGCGAATATCATTTTGTTTGTTGAGAATTACAGTAAATAGGGGTTAAGTCGGGGTCAGATAGCTCGAAATACTGTGGGAATTGATAGAAGCGGACGTGACGTCACATGGCTTAAAGAGAAAGAGGAGTTCGATCGGAAGCTTTGTGGTGCGAACATGTGCGTTGAGAAATGTTCTGTTAAAATGTGATTAACTAGTAATCTCCCACCGCTCACTGTTCAGTGATTGTAAACAGATGATTCAAGGTGAATAAACCTCTTCTTGTCTTCAACCGTTTTCCTTCTTGATTTTTTTTTTGGGTATGAACGAACTCGTCTGCAGATGTCGTTTCCTCAATCCAGCAGGATAACCCATAAGACACATGCCGAAACGAACGGACAATACGGTATGTTGTGAACGGTCAGGTATTTTATTTGGTTGTGACTTACGAGACATCAAATACCCTAAGAGAGGAGGTATATGTAATATAATGGGATGGATAGATTGTCAATTGAATCATTAGGAATATTATGAGAGGATTGCTAATAATCACTTGAATGAATCAACTCTGATCGTTTATAAATACGTTTTATGAAAAGTGCTTGTTGACATTGGATGTGAAGATGCCCATATTGTAACTCTCATACGTGTTCCGTGGAGCAAAGACTCTGGGGCAACGCAAGGCAATGTTAAGAAAAATAACTTGGTAGATAATCAATATGGACAAAAAAACGAGGAACTCATTAATGCGCAAAAAACAAACTTCAGTAAATCCGAGCCAATTTCTTCGTCAGTCTTATTAAAAGCTTCATCGGGTTAATAGGAATATTTTCTATGGTTTTATTTTAAGGTTTTTATTTTTATTTTTTTTTGCGTACATTTTATTTAACACATCCAAGGTTAATTTATTAGAGTTCTAAACATAAATAATTAAATATTTAAAATAAAATAATTTAAATTATTTTATTAATTTTTTTTTAATTTTTAAAAAATACGTTCGCTTAATAACGATTTTAATTCAAATATTAAAAATGTCTACCAGTGACATTTGATTTATACTGTGTATATCGTAGATATTTTATGAATACATTTAAGAATGTATGCGGTTTAAGAACACTAGAAACGACAAGAAAATTAAAGTAAAATTACTAACAGTACAACATCTAATAGTACAGCCAGTCTGTAATAACATTTCCGTTGGAAGATCGTAATAAAACACTACTTTTAAATTATAGCCGAAATCGTAGGAAATCTTTAAATTGTTAAAACGAATTTAGCTTTGCTTTTTTCGGACTTTCACACATTCGTTCTTACAGGAGAATGAGGCTACCTTCGACAACCGTAAGTATTTGCACTTATAAAAACACACAAACAAAAACAAAAACAAAAACGCTCGCAATAAACAACATTAAAATAGAAAAAAAATCTAGTTTTCTTTATAAAAAAGTAAATTGTTTGTGCTTTTTGGGGGATGAAAAAAAAGTTTAAAAAAAGAGAAAGAATTTCCATTAGTAGTAACGTGTTCAGTAAATGACGTAGCCTACGTTGCAAGAAAGCTATTTAAATACATTCTCTTTTGCTTTAACGACTGGACTGAACTACGATGCTTTTTAGAATTCTATCTCTTCCGCATTAAGAGCCAGAGTAATACGTTTCTATTAGATGTTAAGAAGATTAGCTGACGTGTTCAAGAAATGAAGTTATGACAAGAAGCCGACGATGCATGAAAACGAGTAGATACACTCTTTGGCTTCGGCGACGGTATTGAAAAGAGGTGCTTTTCGGAGCTCTATCTCGGCCCCCGTTCCCGGGGAGTGAGTGAGTTGAAGCTAAATATTTATTATGTAATATTTATGGAACTCAACTGAATATGCCTATTAACGACCGGGCACAATTATTGAGTATCTTTTAGTCAAGTAAATTGAGCTCCATTGATTAAATCAATAAAGTCGTCGCCAAAAATATACCAGCCTTGCGAGAGAATAATCCATATATAACCTATAACCCTCGAGACGAACCCCCCAACTCTATAATAAAGACCAGTGTGCATTTATGTATTTGTATATAAATAAATATATCTATACTGTCACACAAGAGTCAGCGAGAAAGAAAAAAAAACTGCCGAAGGAAACAATTGGAAGTGTTTAGGAAAAGGCAGAAAGCAAGTCAGACAAACCCCACCGTCTTAAATCAATTCAGAAATAAATCAACTTATTTCATTAATGAGACATTTTACTTTTCCTTTTTATACCATATGATAGTTTTGTTTATCAAACTGTTCAGTTTGATACGTTTTCGTTCTTTATTAACTTTATTTTTTATGAATATTTGTGGGAACATTGGCGAAGCATAACCTTCTTTCGTCATGTTCGACGGAATATGTACACTCGTATGGCATAATTCTCATTGGTTGCCATATAACACTTTCAAAAATTAAATATAATAAAAGAAAATATAAACCCAATTATGCTCGAGACCAACGAGTTGTGTATGGTCTTAATCGCCTCCATGCACCAAGCCTAATATACAAGACTATACTTTTTTCTTTTACATAATGCGGAGTAGCCAACAGTCTGCAATTACTTCCGCACACATTTTTTGTCACTTTCGGTTAACAGACAATCTTGAATAAAAACAACAAAATAAGAGAAGAGTAAAATTTAATTTAAAAAATGTATCTCTACTTTTGTTTTAATAGTAATGGGAGAAAGCAGCGCAACAACAAAAAAAAGTAATTCGTATGTTTTTTATACGTATGTTTTTTATACGTATGTTTTTTGTACGTTTAAAAACTAGAAAGCGTTCTACTTCCTTGACAAATGAACTCGTACATTTCTTAAGACATACATATTTTAATATAACGTTTCTATGAAATATTAAATCCACAATCGGTTCCCGGCCGCAAGTATATCCCAGTCAAGGGAGATTACCACGTTAGCTTTTACATATTCTGTTTCTTTTTATTTCTTTTTAAATCTACCCCTAACAGGGGTAAGATTTGACATAAGGTCGAGAAAGTGGGATTGAAAAGCCAGCGCCATCGAGGAAGAGCACTCTGACCTACAAAAAATGCCTGGCCAGCCCCGTCGGCATTCCCCGGTAGGGGCGCCTCAGGCGATTAACAATAAACTTACCCCTTTCTCAAAAAGGTGAGAAGGCAAAACCTGGAAGGTTGCACCTCCTAGAACTGCACAGATCGGCGGAATCAAGAACAGATACTACACACTGATCTTAACCGAAAGGCCAAGTTATTTACCTACAAGAACTTAGACACAAAGTCGGGTGTGGTTAGCCAGCACAATAGGATTAGTACACTCTGGCCTACAAAAATGCCTGAGCAGCCCCGTCAGCATTCCCCGGTAGGGGTGCTTCAGGAGATTAGCAATAAACTAACACTTTTCTCAAAGAGAAGGTAAAGCCTTGGAGTGTGGACCTCCTAGAACTGTAGAGTATAATATACTTTACAGAGTGTAGCATCCATCGGAACAGATACTACACTGTGATCTTAGGCAAAAAGGCAAGGAGGATATTTTTACATATCTTTTGCACGGAGGTGTCGTCGTCCTCTCACACACATTACAAAATGGTCACTCATCAAGTACTGGCTAGATTTAATATCGCTTAACTTCCGTGATCTAACGAGTACCCGTGTGTCTACGTGATTATGCTGATAGGATAAACATGTATAAATAGATGAAAAGTACGTTAAAATTATTTTAAAAAAAAAAGGTATTTAAAAACCGTGGGTTAAATCGGCTGCTCACTTAACCGACAGGTTACCGCACATTTGTTCGCATCTGTAGGTTATTCCCAAGATCATTATGAGCGCGCTTCAAGACGAAACTGGATTATTGGAATTTTCCACAGACAATGAATGCTTCGGAACATTATTAATCCCTATAACCGTTTAAGGGGTAATTTCAGCGAGTAATTTAATAATGTTGGTCAGATGAAAGTCCGCAGTTCGCCAACGGGATACGACTTAATACTTAATTAAACTCAGCTAAGTAATCTGGAAGAATGGCAGGTATACTATTAGAACATTTTAACACAACCAAAAATTACTCTCGGTACGCAACGATCACTTAAGATGCATTGCTGCCAATCTCTAAGACATTTCCCAAGAAACCCAAAATACTTTTGTAATCGAATTTTGTAGAGATACGTGTGAATTCTATATATATATATATATATATATATATATATATATATATATATATATATATATATATATATTATATTCTTGATCATGAAATTTTGTAATTTCAGGTTCAATCCGAATGGAAAGGTTCGATCCAATATCAAATTATATAGAGACGTCATATTTCTTTATAGAGAGCTTAATGTATTTAGGTCTGAAGTGTAGCACTTTCAAAAACATTTTAGACAATAACGGCTTTTTCAAAGTTTAGAAATTAATCTAGAACTTACACTGTGTCATTCTTATTCTTAATTATCATATAATTCTAGAAGTGACATTATACAATCTGGTTGGTGCAGCTCTTGGATCATGTGCTGCTAAAAATAAGAATGAAGCGATGCGAGTTTTAGATTCATCTCCAGATCGTGAAGCTTGCGTAATAACGAAATAATTCATGGCCTGAAATGTGTAGAAACGTTACACTACTGTTATCAAGGGAGGCGCGAGAGCGCTCTATCTCTTAATAGACCTCAAGAATGGCCTATGCTGGAAATCTCATTTCTTTGATCAATCATAACTCTAAAACCAATAAACCAAATTAGTTAAAACTTTGCACACAATCTTTATTTGATATGTTCTATAAGTGTGTAGAATTTCAGCATCATTAGTCAAGGCAACCCAGAGATCCAGAAAGTTCAATCATGAAATCATGTTATCTGTGTGTACGTACGTACGTACGTACGTATGTGCCACCTTATATCTCATCAACTCTTTGATGGATTCAATTGATTTTTGGCAGAGATAGAGGTTCTAGGGTCTAGTTGATGGCATTTTAATTTCAGTTTACTATATACTTTAGTTTTCCAGAAAATTCCAAAAAGCCTTATGAGAAGGCAATGTTTTGTGGCATAGCCTTTACAAAAGTAGTGACATTCCATGATAAATGCCAGTATACTGAAATCATATGCCCTTAATAGGGTCAAAATGAAAATTGATATACACTAAATGTACAAAAGCAAGGAAATTCCCAAATTTTTACACTTTTATTGTCATTAAGGGTATGACTACATATCAACAAAACCATTTCATTATCACATCACTACGGTATAAATCTCTATGCATGAGTGGATGAAGTATGTGAGGTGCGCTGAAGAAAAATTCCTACCAGTAAAATACATACCCCTGTTGTGCTCGCATACCCTTAATGACAATAAAAGTGTAAAAATTTGGGAATTTTCTTGCTTTTGTACATTTAGTGTATATGAATTTTCATCTTAACCCTATTAAGGGCATATGATTTCAGTATACTGGCATTTTTCATGGAATATATATCGTTAAATACAACAGAGAAGATTTATTTAGATATCTTCTTGTTAATCATTTTTACATCCCGTATTAATTTTTGAATTTCATGCTGGAACTGGCAGATGCACTTGCCGTACATGTTGGATATTGGTACTTTATATGAGTGGTTAACATATAGGACTTAAGGAAATATGACAGAGAAAAGAGACTTGAAGTAAAAGGCGTGAGAAAAGAAGGAGCAATAAATAAATGGGAAGTTACGTCATAGTAAGGGGAGATAATTTTGGTTGAAAAAGATCCCTCAGTCATAAAAAAGGATCGAGAATGACACACGTTTTGTAATGCGCTAAAGAAACATGTAATTAGAAAGGTTAGTATTAAGCGTAAAACTTGTCTGCCCATGTAATTAGAAAGGTTAATATTAAGCGTAAAACTTGTCTGCCCACGTAATTAGAAAGGTTAATATTAAGCGTAAAACTTGTCTAGCCATGTAATTAGAAAGGTTAATATTAAGCGTAAAACATGTCTGATCATGTAATTAGAAAGGTTAATATTAAGCGTAAAACATGTCTGATCATGTAATTAGAAAGGTTTTACGCTTAATATTAATCTGTCTGCCCATGATGCAGTCATATAATTAACCAGTAACAGTGCGGTTAACTAACAACGTTTTAATTAACCAACCATAATGTAATGAAATGCGACTCAATAAATCTCTTGTCCTCGTAACATGATACTTGTTGAAATATCTTGGCTGCCTTTTAAAAGAAAAAAAGTGTCCAACCTTTTGGTCAGCTTTCCGCGGCTTACAAAATATACGAACAGATGCGAGACGAATGGTCATGGCAGAAAAATACAACATAAGATGTGGTTTGTTGCATCTCGAAATCGAACACGTTCAATTAGGATAATACCATTAAGGATTAAATGAGTATGCCACATCTTGATTTATATTTTCTTGTGTTTTTAGATAAGGATGGATACTCAAGTGATGGTAATGATCTGATGCAACAAAATATAGCATCATCGCCATTCAAATCTTGCTGGAGTAAAGCTTTCATTATCAAATACGTTTTCCTTTCAGAAACAGTAAGCGCGTTTCTATCATGCTGAGATATTGCATCCATCATGTCGTTTTATTTATGTGTCACATCTTACCTTGTGGGAGGAAGTCCCACAAGGTAAGATGTGACACAAGGTCGGGAAAGTAGGATTTGAAAAGCCAGCGCCCGAGAAGGTAGCACTCCGGCCTACAGACAGTAAGCGATAAACTTACTCCACCCCAAAGAGGGGAGGCAAAGCCTGAGAGGGTGGACTTCCTAAAACTGCACAGGACAAACCGACAGACCGGCGGAATCAAGACCCGAAAGCCAAGACGATATCGGTCTATAGGGTTGTAGTATCCATCGGAACAGATACTACACTTTGATCTTGTAGTCTTATAATGTTTAGCGCTGAAATAACAATATTCTTGATGCTATTGCATACATGAATGGTAACCCATTAGCAATAACATGTCAGTCATGAGACTTCATAAATTCGCCTGACAATGTAAGGATGGACCAACGTCTTATCTGGGCCTTACTTCTCCATATTGTATCAAGTATTCCCGAATTTATGCTATAGATACCTTGATGAATCTAAAACTATTTATCTTATCAGGTTGAACTATTAAATGGTGCTTACCGTCATTAAATTGCATCAGATCCATACATCAAATCGGAAGTTTAAATTCCATCCAAATTTCGACCATAACCCAACTGTTCCATGTCAAGGTCATATAAGATGCTACAATATGGACCTAGTAGCGAGTCTCTACGACGAAGAAAACCGAAGTTATCGCTAAAAGGTGCTACTTTAATCTTTTCTGTAACCTTAACCGAGGTATTCCAATATTTAATTAGATCTAAGTTCGACGATGTTTTGACCAAATTTGGTGACGATTAATCAAGCGATGTAGACGCTAGGTCGCAAACAGACACATATTGTAAGAAAAGATACTGGAGCGAAAACAACCTCCTTGGCGAAGGTAATTAGCCCCACTTTTACCATAGAAGGGATTTAAAATTTTTTTAACGTAGTTCACCCCAAACAAGGCAGGCCGCCACTGTAGACGTAAGGGGCTACTGAGAAGAAATAAAAGGGAAGAAGGTTGGGGGGGGGGTCAACCTAAACTGGGATATGCGCAGCGAAATGTCTGTTTACATTAATTTTAAATTTCTGCATGTCAGTACTGTCGGGGAAACAGGGGACAGGGAGGGAGTTCCAGAGGCCAGCAACACGAGGAAAGAAGCTATTTGAGTAGAAAGCTCTCCGGCATCTGGGATTCTTAAACAGCGATAAAACAGCCTGTTAGACATTCATGACTGAAACTTGATGGATACATAAAGTATATACTGAAATATATTAGCACAAAATATGGTTTGAGTGTGAATTTTAAATGTCTGAATATTTCAGATTCAAATGAAATCGTCGACATTTACTTAATCATTAATACATTTTATTAGTTTACATCATTTTTATAAGAAAATATGTTTCATTTTAAGTTGGCTTTGAAGCAAACCTCATATACCCTACCAGAGTAAGTAATCTGGCAAACATAGAAAAAATAAACAATGACATGCATAAGAACGCTTAGGCTAAAATCCTAATACGGAAGCGAAGGACCACCTGGTCTAATAGCATTTTCGGGAGATTTTATTTAGAAGCGAAAAGAGACGAATGCACAAAATGTAGTTCTAAAATCATCAGTAGTCTATCACTCTCTTTTTCCCTGTCAGAGACATTTATCAAAGTATTTTATTTACCCCCTCTCCAGGTTAGACACATAGCAGATGTGTGTTCTGTTGAAAGTGTTTCTGTGGAACGAACTAGATTCGAACCCGGCACACCCAGACCCTTAATCCGCGTCGTTAACCACTTAGACACCGTGCTATCCCATAACTGACTTGTTTGTCTTTTGGTAAATACGATGACCTGGCCACAAAAAAAAAACCGCTTCCATAAAGAATCACCAACCAAGAACGTTCCCTCCAGATCAGAGCAGAAGAGACGGCCGCCTACAAAAAATATCTTCATTCCCCCAAAGACAATCACTAACATTATATGACCCCAAGGAAGAAACATTATACAGGAATTGAAATTATATTTTAGGAGTAACGCCAATTCGGCAACGGTATTATATAGTCTCCAATAAAAATGAAACCGATGGAATTTGTAATAAAATTCACAATCCTTTCTGTAATCCATCCAGTTTGGTACAAATAAACTTTCATCTATTCCTGACTTGTCCACCAAGTTTCACTCATTTAATGATCACCAGTTTTTGTTTTATCGTCGTTCAATAATATTGAGGGACACTTCGGTAATAGTTTCCTCATTAAGTGTGATCCTCAATATCCTCCACACCGGCCTGACCATAACATACCCAGATTTCTAATTGTACGGGCATATCTAAAAGATAATGTCCACCAAAACGTTCCTCAGGTTATTGCTGAACTCCAGAGCGACATTATAACTGAAATTGATTTCCATTACTATAAAAAAGATATTTTTTCGAGCCAAAGTTTTGCGGCACCTATTATGTGAGCCGAGACAGTTTGCGCTACCCGTGGGGGGAGCCGGGAGAGTTTGGGCTACACGTGGCGAGAGCCGGGACAGTTTGGGCTACACGTGGCGGGAGCCGGGACAGTTTGGGCTACACGTGGCGGGAGCCCAGACAGTTTCTGCTACCAGTGGCGGGAACCGGGACAGTTTGGGCTACCAGTGGCGGGAACCGGGACAGTGTGGGCTACCAGTGCCGGGAGCCGGGACAGTTTGTGCTACTAGTGGCGGGAACCGGGACAGTTTGGGCTACACGTGGCGGGAGCCGGGACAGTTTGTGCTACACGTGGCGGGAGCCGGGATAGTGTGGGCTACCAGTGGCGGGAACCGGGACAGTTTGGGCTACCAGTGCCGGGAGCCGGGACAGTTTGTGCTACCAGTGCCGGAGGCCGGGACAGTTTGTGCTACCAGTGCCGGAGGCCGGGACAGTTTGTGCTACCAGTGCCGGGAGCCGGGACAGTTTATGCTACCAGTGCCGGGAGCCGGGACAGTTTGTGCTACCAGTGGCGGGAGTCGGGAGAGTTTGTGCTACTAGTGGCGGGAGTCGGGACAGTTTGTGCTACCAGTGGCGGGAGTCGGGACAGTTTGTGCTACCAGTGGTGGGATCCGGGACAGTTTACGGTAAGTCTAATACGAGTCAGTACACTTTGCTGTACCGATAATAAGAGTCAAAACAGTTAGTATATTTTAAACACGGGTTTACATTTATTGATAATCAAGATTGGTTAGGCTTGTGTTATTCCTATTATAAATAAGCATAGGTATACATGCGTTGGTTGGGCTTGAAAGTGAACCATAGATATTAGAAAACGAACGCAAAACGGATAAGGTATAAATGTGATTTTAAATAGTCTAATGCAAAAGCACAAAATATTTTTTTTTACTCCATTCTATGTTTTTATAGATGTTGTGGCTAATTTTATATGAAGTGTTCCGATTGATGACGAATTACCATCAAATCTGTCTCGAATAGAAACTCAACAATATTATTGTAACAAAAAAAAAAAAATTAAATTAAAATAATTAGATTCATCACAAAATTGTACTTGAGAAAAGTGTTTGGTCCTTCGTATAAGGTTGTGTCTTCAGTTGCATCGTTTAAGAAAGAAAAGGGACAGAGAGAAGATTAGTTGGTTGGTTGTTTTATGTCATATCAACCCTTTTCAGGTTATTTAATGACAAATCAGGTCATTTCGGTAAACATATTTATGCTGGAAGTTCTTTATATCGTCAAATATTTATTTATGTTGTTTGGTTTGATTACTTTGTAGAGGGAAATTGTTGTTTTTGTTTTTGCAGAACATGATTGAGTTTTGCAAAGGGAAAGGAAAACAACCAATACCATCAATGTTTGGTGCATTTTAGTTCAGGAAGGCAGTACTTTCAGACTCCTTGGTCTCGTAGTACCAACAGAGAGAAGAGATACAGAGAAACAAGAAAGAGAGAGAGAAACGACAGAGAGAGAGAGAGAGAGAGAGAGAGAGGGAGAGAGAGAGAAACGAGAGAGAGACGACAGAGAGAGAGAGAGAGAGAAAAACGACAGAGAGAGAGAAAAACGACAGAGAGAGAGAAAAAGAGAAACGACAGAGAGAGAGGGAGAGGGGAGAGAGAGGGAGAGAGAGAGAGGGAGAGAGAGAAGGTGATACAGAAATAAACGAAAAGACGAAAAATAAAAGCAAAGACGAGAAAGCTTGAAAGAAAAGAGAAGGCAATCGTAAAAAAAGAGAACGGACTAATACAGTACACAAAGGATACATTTAAAATCTCTTCAGCCGTTGGAAATGTCGTAATGGGTTAATTTGTCATTTTTTCACTCTTTTAGATTTCAAGTTTCAACTTTTACAAGCTAGAAATACTTAACCTTTATGTTGTTTCCTCTGTATCGCGAATGACCCTTGTCTCAGAAGACATAGACAATTCCTTATGGAATATGAAAGCAAGGAGAAGAAAGTCTTTTCTTGTGAGGTCTAAATGTTATTTCTTCTTTGTCGTTCCTTTATAGTTTCAGGCTGTTTTCGTTTTGCTGGGCTTAAGTGAAAGTTAAACTTTTGTTATTGTTTATTTTTCGTAGTTTTCAGTAGAGGAAAACAGGTGCTCTTGGAGGCTTTTCGTGGGATTCGGTTGGATAAATAATTCTTTTTTTTTTTAAATAAATAAAAAAAAAAATGCAAAAAATACTCCTCTCCTCAAAAAGCATGTCAATATGTGTTGGCGGCGTTTCGATGGAAAGACATTTATTGGCGGACTCTCAACGGCTCCCTTAAGGGGACGTACATTCCTGTGGGAATAAGATGCACAGATGTTAAAAGGGAGAGAAGCTGAGCGGCACCTCTTTAGGTATAAATTGTTGAGAGCCGAACAGTGCTTCCCTTGGCTGGGATTGAACTTGGCAACTAGTTTTTAAAAAAGGTAGGGTTTAAATAAATATTAGCCGTTTAGTGATACTTTTATATTAGTTTGTTGATTGTTGTTTTACAGCATATCAACCATCTTTGGGTCATTTTATGCCGAAGCCATAAATATGTTTCGTGTACTATTAGTTGGGTTTGGTTGTTTTGTTTTACGGCATATCAACCTTTTTCGTGTTATTTACTACCAAATAAGGGAATTTTGGTAAAGGTTTTCATGCTTCAAGTTATTCATAGCTTTAATATTTATTTCTGTTGTTTGGTTTGGTTGTTTTGTTTTACGGCATATCAACCCTTTTTGGCTTAATGCCAAATCCGGGAAGTTTAGTAAAAGTGTTTATGCTTCAAGTTCTTTATATCTTCAAATATTTATTTATGGTGTTTGGTTTAGTTGTTTGTAAGGGGAAATTGTTGTTTTGTTTTTGGCTTTGCAGAACATGATTGAGTTAAGCAAAGGAAAAGGAAAATAACATCAATGTTTGGTGCATTTTAGTATCTTCAGACAACCTGATCTGGTAGCATAATGCTATTAGTTTGTAGATAATTTGTTTTGTCGACGTATTTTTCGTAAACAAGTAGTCTATAAACGATAGTGTTTACTTAATTCAAAGATGGGTCAATGGCAGGTCCTACCACTTGTGTGAACCTGAGAGTTGTGTTAATTAAAGAGGTTCTCTAAAATCTCAAAAAATCTCACCAATTGAAATCTTATTATGGATGCTGTTTTGCGTCATATTCAAGACGTTTTTTGGGGAGGGGTGACTTCAGTAATTGAGAGGGTTTAGAAATAAGGTAGGTAAAAAGCACGGTCGAAAGCGTTGGGAAATATTACTTACGGGGTAGGAGTGATGTGAAAACATTGCTCAAGGGTGACCAAGCAGTTAAGCGTTATGCCCAGAACATAATATTTAACCCATAGATGCTACAACTTCGGGTCAGAGTCAAACTGGAAATAATCGTAGCTGAGGTGTTACTGTACAAACATTTAACAGCAAAAACTCGTCTATCTACAAACACTAAAAAAATTCCCTTCCCCCCCACTGAAACTAAACTTGCACAAACAATTTTTCTGTTCAAAAACTACCCGTATGTAGAACACAATACTACGGGGCTGGTTCAAAGCTCACTACAACATGGTTGTTTTCAAGTCTTATGTTACATTCTTGTCGAACGGACGTAAATAATCGAATCCCGCCGATTTAACCCACTGTTTTCCAGTCGTCTCAGGATATTTTCCTTCGTCGGACTGACAAACGTATTGCCCCTTATTTGTGAGGGGCCTTTTATTCTTGAGAAGAAACGACTCGTTAGTATTAAAACGAAAAAAATAAAGTTCCCAAATTAGAGCCTCACCCTCAGATGCAATTTAAGTTCATAAGCGAAACCGTAATATTTGAAAGTTACTTGACTGAAAAAAGTTACGACTTCAAGTTTTAATGATGTTTTCACGAGACGAGAATCTAATAGAAATTACTGAAAACGATTTGGCACAGAATAAACTGATATATTCCTGCTTAATTCCAGCAAATACTTGCTGAGATACTCAGCTTTGCCTCGTGGACTCGTAAGTTAATGAAATATCAGTAAACAACCACATTTTTACTAACTAATATATTCAAAAACTCTGGTACACACGGTAGCAAAGGTCCACTGGTTTAACCGGGGAATATATCACACAACCTACTAAAGCCGAGTTTGTTTCTTTTTACAAATGGGTCACCACTTATCAAGTTCCAGGAGACACTCGAGGTCAAGTGTCAAAGAGATCGTCAGTTAGATGATGATTGCCACAGCAAGAGGATTAGAAACAATGTGTGGAATTAGTAGAAAATTATTAAAGAGGAATTTATTATCCAAAAAGGACGGCTCAACAAGTATTTGTTTATATTAGACTTGAAGACGACCATAATGTAGTTGGTTGGGAAGCAGACTCGTTTCATTTTGTTCCACAGATAGAATGTTCTAGGAAAAAAACATTTTCATGGAAGTTAGGTTTGGTTTTTGATACAGAAACAGAAAGGTAAGTTCGTTGCTGTAGTTATAATTAGACGAGTTCTCGCTGTGGCTGTTCTACAGGGGATTCGAGCTAAGTCAATCACCAATCACCTACCATAAACACAACGATACAGAAGAGAGAGGCTAGTAACAGGAATGTTCCCTGTGGGTTCTTGCTGTGAATGTTTTATAGGGGAAGGAGACGAGGGATTGGAGCTCAGTCGAGTACCTTCAATGAACATAACGATACAGTAGAAAGAGACTATCAACATCTCTTCTGTTGTGAAAAAAAGGCTATCAACATCTCTTCTGTTGTGAAAAAAAGGCTATCAACATCTCTTCTGTTGTGAAAAAAAGGCTATCAACATCTCTTCTGTTGTGAAAAAAAGGCTATCAACATCTCTTCTGTTGTGAAAAAAAGGCTATCAACATCTCTTCTGTTGTGAAAAAAAGGCTATCAACATCTCTTCTGTTGTGAAAAAAAGGCTATCAACATCTCTTCTGTTGTGAAAAAAAGGCTATCAACATCTCTTCTGTTGTGAAAAAAAGGCTATCAACATCTCTTCTGTTGTGAAAAAAAGGCTATCAACATCTCTTCTGTTGTGAAAAAAAGGCTATCAACATCTCTTCTGTTGTGAAAAAAAGGCTATCAACATCTCTTCTGTTGTGAAAAAAAGGCTATCAACATCTCTTCTGTTGTGAAAAAAAGGCTATCAACATCTCTTCTGTTGTGAAAAAAGGCTATCAACATCTCTTCTGTTGTGAAACAAAGGCTATCAACATCTCTTCTGTTGTGAAAAAAAGGCAATCAACATCTCTTCTGTGAAACAGAGGCTATCATCATCACTATCTCTTCTGTGTGAAAGAGACTATCAACATCCCTTCTGTTGTGAAAGAGACTATCAACATCTCTTCTGTTGTGAAAGAGGCTATCAACATCTCTTCTGTTGTGAAAGAGGCTATCAACATCTCTTCTGTTGTGAAAGAGGCTATCAACATCTCTTCTGTTGTGAAAGAGGCTATCAACATCTCTTCTGTTGTGAAAGAGGCTATCAACATCTCTTCTGTTGTGAAAGAGGCTATCAACATCTCTTCTGTTGTGAAAGAGGCTATCAACATCTCTTCTGTTGTGAAAGAGGCTATAGAGACGAGAAGAAATCACCCCCACTAAATTGCGAAGTGATTTTGTTCTCTGTCAATAGATGAAAAAAGTGCTTCGAACGGCACCTCCCCACATATGACAGCCGTACTTCATCTTAAGACGTATACAGGTAGAGGATTTTTTTTACTGAGTGGTCACTACTTACCAAGACCCGATAGCCATTCGAAAGTAAGGGTTAAAGAGATCGTCGGTTTTATAGAGATATAGAGATAGAGAAGTATAGAGAGAGATAAAGAGAGGGAGACAGAGATAAAGAGAGGGAGACAGAGATAAAGAGAGGGAGGCATAGAGAGGGGGAGACAGATATAGATAGAGAGACAGACAGAGATAGAGAGAGAGGCAGACAGAGATCTCTATCTCTGTCTGCCTCTCTTAAGAGAGAGAGAGAGAGAGAGAGAGAGAGAGAGAGAAAGAGAGAATATATATAGAGAAAGACAGAAATATATAGAGAGAAACATACAGATAGAGAGAGAGAGAGAAACAGACAGATAGAGAGACACAGAGAGAGATAGAGAAAAAAATAGAGACAGAGAGATAATCTATTTTTCTTTTTTACAATGAAGTCCGGGTAATACGATGTTCACCGCACTTCCCCAGCGCAAATCTGCATTTTCTAGTTTGCGTTGACATTTTAGATTTTTATATTGAGGAAAGACATTTGTTTTTCCCTTAAATAAAAAACAAATGATATAAACTTTTAATAATTTTAAGCCGGGCTAAAACATCTGCAGAGCTCGGCTAATTGCAAATATGCCATTAATCTTGCGCGGAAATCAACCATTGCCGCCTGATGTGTGAACACACACACATACACACACACACACACACACACAGTCATCTTTGATTTAAATATATAGAAAAGTTTAGTTCCTAATTATGGTTATTTCGGCCAGATAACGAAAAATATCGTTTGTTCAAATATTACTAAAAATCGTTTAAATCTTCTATCAGTCACCGGAGACAATGGTCATTACCTGTAAGGAAGCCCGCGACAAAAGTCTATCGTGGATCAAGTGTTGCACAACTCCGTAATTATGCTTGTTTGAGGCCAGTGACAAATTTACGACCACTAGAATCAATGCTCTTATAATCAGAGAAAGATACTTGTGTTATTTCGTAGTTGTTTTACTCTTTTGGCATTTTGGCTAAGATCAAAGTGTAGTATCTGTTCCGATGGATACTGCACCCCATAGACTGGTATTGTATTGGCCTTCGGGGCTTGATTTACGCCGGTCTATGGGTCTGTCCTGTGCAGTTCTAGGAGGTCCACCCTCCCAGGCTTCGCCTCCCCTCTTTGGGGAGGAGTAAGTTTATTGCTTACTGCCTGAGGCGCCCCTACCGGGGAATGCCGACGGGGCTGCCCAGGCAATTTTTAAACCCCACTTTCCCGACCCGACCTTGGGTCACATCTTACTTGTGGGAGTAAGATAAAAACTGGCCTTGTGCCTAACTCCTGGAAAGGAGTAAATCAATACTCTTAAACTAGTTGCACAGCCAAGTCTAGTCTACCATGATATTTATTTAAAAGCTGGAGGCATATGTTGATTCATAGCTATTCTAACCTGACATATATGTATATATTACAAAAGATCAGAACAATATCGGTACCGTCGGTTTCAAATCTTAATAAAGGGGACCTATATTTTGAATAGTTTAAAATCCAAACTATAAGCTCCTTTTATTTAGATTTGAAACCGACGGTACCAATGTTGTTCTTATATTCTGTAATATATATATATATATATATATATATATATATATATTACAATAAAAGCCCTTTTACAATGCAAGACAAATTTATTTATTTTTTTTTTTTTTTACTTTTATCTTATTAATTTCGGAGACACTCTCCATCTTCAGAGATTATTTTTTTCTCTTTTTTTAAAAAATAAAAATAAACAAACTTTTAGTTTTGTTTATCGATCAGACGTCCTTGTGTGGATTTGACGTACTGTCCGCCTCGGATGTAATTCGCGGTCTCTGAGTAGAACGGATGTGCGCGGGCACGCTGGTATTTTACTTCAAATATTGGTCGTTCTTCTATTTTTATAAGCATTGAATGATAAGTATTACAAATTGAGAATAAAAGCCCGTGGATCGTTTTATTACGTTTAGGAGCACAGATGTGACAATACTTGATGCGATTTCACATTAATCGTCTCAAATGCAACAGATGTGCAAACGTTTGAAAATCCAGTCATTGGAGTATACACGCAAAAGATGGAAGTTATATAGAATGCCAGAAAGGAATAGTTTTCACGATTGGAGTCAAAGAAAAGTGTATGGTATTTATCTTTTTTCGAATATATTACCCTAAACAATATATATGCAAAAATGCATTTTATACATTTCTCAGATTAATAAAAAAAATGGTCTAAAACCAAAATGAACATGTCTAGCCAAACCCCTAACAGTAATACATGGAAGAACTGGCCCTAACCACGATGAACACCTTTAGTCTAACCTACCCCCTCCCCCGAAGAAAACAGACTTCATTAGCTTGAACACTAACCTTAAGTCCGGATGGCGATAGACGACATTTATTTTGTTAAATGAAGTCGGAGTGAATTTTTAAAAACATATCAGTACTACTTTAGCTTAATATCTACAAGGATAAAATATCTACACTTCATTATTTTAAATATACAAATTTTCGCGTCCAGCAAGGAACTTTGAATTCCTTGTGTATGTCCTTCGCTGTTAATATCGACGAAATTTTGCTGATGATTTACGGAAAAATTACGAAAATTGAGTTTGAATTAGCGTAAGCTTTATATTCGTCGGAATAGATTACTCAGAACTTCGGCAATTTATCTTTGAATGATTGTCTGAAGTGTCGCACGGCCTCTCTTAATGTTATGGTCAAGTGTCCAGGCTCTCTATCCACATATATTACTTCGAAACCAATTAGGAAAAGTGTTTTTCTTGCTCTTGTACTGTGTTGATAGCAATATGAGGCGTAGATCGCATAACAAAGTAGATTCATTGGCAGCCATCTTTAATATGATTCTACTAAGCGTAAAAGTTGCTTAAATTGCGCTAGAATTTATATTCATCAATTGAAACCACATTCGCATTTCACACGAACATTTTTTTTTTTTACGATCATATATAACAGTTACGGTACTAATAAATTGTTCGGTTATTTTGTATGTTTCCAAACTGTCAGAGATAAGTGTATTTCGGGTGCTTGTATAATAAAACGCCGAAAAAAGTTGTTTTTGTCTTTTAGTGTTGGAGAGGTAAATAAGGGGCAGGTAACTCTTACAACGAATTTTAAACGCGATTTTCCAGTAATCAAAACTGATGGCTTTAATTGGCGTTGCACATGTGGCTACTGTGCAAGGAGAACGTCGATTAGACATAAAAAGGGTTAGGGTTAGGGTTAGAAAAATATTGTTCGAAAGCTATAGCTGTTGTGAAGAGTTACCTGCCCCTTATTTAGCTCTCCAACACTAAAAGACAAAAAAAAACTTTTTTTCGGCTTTTTATCATACAAGCATCGTATTTCGTGTTACAATTAAAGTTTATTAGCGAAAGTCAAGTATTATTGTTCATTTATACTCCTTTAAGCCAAATAAAAACTGTACTTATAGGAGCGGAGCTACTAAAAAATAACGCAAAACACAAGATCTACTTGATGTTGTTAAGTTTAAAATTAATTATCTCCTTGCAATTCGGATGTTTTACAGTCTTGCTTAAAAACAAAACAAAAAAAGCAAACAAACCCGGGTACTGTTTCGGAAACGTCAAACAGATTTTACGTATGTACTACGAATGCTATTAAATCGAGAATGACGAAGCAAGTACGCCGTTCAGAATGTTACCGACCCCCTCCCAAGGTTTAGAATGGATTCGAAAACTCCGCCAGTAAAAATCTATCGTTGATGATTACGAAACAGTAGCCAAACCCGAAAGGGGATAGAAGAATTCAAAACATACAATAAAAACCCACTGAAAAAATATATATTAACACGTAGTTTCATTAGATTTCATACAATTTTTGACATGTTTCAGAATAGAGGCCGCATTGGTTTAAATAATCTGATTACCTACGATAATTAAAAAATATTTGGTTATAATGATATCTGGTCCGAAAGTGAGTAATCATTACCGCCTAGTGACTCGGTAAGGGTGATCATTTTATGTTACATTTACATGTAATAGGTATCTCTCCACTCTAAATTCTATAATATTTTTTTAGGTGCTTCTACAGAATTTGAACCGAACCAAAATTACTTTTGCCGAACTAAACTTAACTTAAATATTAGGGTTAAAAAAAAAGTTCAGTTCAAATTCTGTAAAAGTACCGTTTTTTATCGCGGACTTTTTTAGGCTCTTTACATGTGATCGCCTAAAAAATGTAGAATCTCATTTCTTTTTCTTGGGGGCTATGGCTCCAGTCTTACCTACTTACTTTATCGAAATCGATAATTTCTACGTAAGACAGCGGAAACGACGACCTGAGGGATTTTTTTTACTTACACCGGTGTTTTTACAATGAAGGTCGAATAGCAAAATGAGTCCCGCCGTCCTCAATTTTAGTTTTCGATAACAGCGCTTTAAACTCGATAATCGACTATAATCTGCAGTTTAAACGTTTTATTTTGTACAAATGGAGAATAAGCATCCAAGGATTTATCAGAGATTCCCGAGTCTCGCCGAAAAATTACGGAATAGTCTTCGACATGCAGACGATGAATTATGGAGACATATTTGGAAAATCCTAACTTTTTTGTCAGTTTACTTTCAGATTTGATTTGTATCGATTTTCGAATAAAGAACATCACTCACCTTCTTCGACACAATCGATTCTTATTACTTATTTGCCTTCGATTTCGTAAATATAATTTATTAGAGTCCGACTTACAGTTGCAGTCTCCCGCAAAGTACTGGAAACCTATTATTAACTCTAAATCAAAGTGGCAACCCCCCCCCCATTCCTTGAAAACAAAAGACTGAAAGAATAAGATCTTAAAGAACATGTTTCGGCTCTTCTGCACAATGAAGAAAAAATACACATGGTTTGACATCTCCATAAGTACTAGAATTCTTAGGTTTTATTCTGCACAAGCGCCTTCTTTTTTCACCCAGAAACACCGAGAAAAGAATAACGCTTCAATTCTGAAGCCTAGTATTTGGTAAAACTGTAGACCTGCACCTTTTGCTAATTCACACTTAAACATAAAAATAGAATTCTAATCTTTTATGGCGATTATTTGTAAACAACCTGTAGGCAGCAGAAAAAAAATAAAACTTACTTAAGATTTTAACGTGAGGGATGATTTTCGCATATACATTTTACAATAATAATAAATAAATAAAATAATGATAATAAAATAATAATCCATTTCCGGGTCAGTAGCTGCTAATGATCATAAGTCTTACGAGTCAGATAGATTTTTTCCACCTACTTTTTCAGGCTGTTTATATATAACCACCTTAAAACAGAATATCACTATCAATTTCTAGGGAAATAAGCACAGTGTGCGGAGCTTAAATAATACCGAATTTTTTTTTACAGACGAATATCTAAACATTTGAAATGTTCACAAAAAATATTTACAAACCTTGGCATCTTGGACATCAGTCATAATCATTTGGTGTATACATGGAGTTTACATACACACGAAAATTCCGAGGTTTTAACTTCCGAAATGAAGTTTTTTGCAGTATAAATTAAAAGTGCCGATAAATGCTTTAGAGGTCAAACTTTAACTCGAGCTGAATAGAATCCCAAAAGCGAATTGAATTGTTTCGATCGGCTCATAAAAAATCAAAAATCAAATTAATATTTCCTTATTTCGAAAATGTTCTTCATTTGTGAAATTATAGTTTTGATGAAAACTTTCTAAGTAACATGATCGCCAGGTCGTTTAAAATGTTTGCCTATCTGCAGTGGTGTCTCGAAAGCCATACCAGCCTTAACCAAATCCGAAATGACTGCCCCTGTCGTCACTTGGCAATACTTAAAGACGGACCAACTCCGTGCATCTAGACACACACTAATACATATATGTTGAATAGATGGCGCGATAAACGTTACGTGATATATATTTGTTTAAAACAAATTAAAAAAAAAAAACATATTTCAGAATTCGTTTCTCCATATCAGTTCAAATTTGGTTGCTGTTTCTTAATGGACACTTGGACATATGAATGCGTTATGTAAGCAGTTACGACTACGAACAGAAAACACTGAATACAATATAGAAATATAGAAGGCAGCCGAATACAATATAGAAATATAGAAGGCAGCCGAATACAATATAGAAGGCAGCCGAATACAATATAAAAATATAGAAGGCAGCCGAATACAATATAAAAATATAGAAGGCAGCCGAATACAATATAAAAATATAAAAGGCAGCCGAATACAATATAAAAATATAGAAGGCAGCCGAATACAATATACAAGTATAGGAGGCAGCCGAATACAATATAGAAATATAGAAGGCAGCCGAATAATATATAGAAATATAGAAGGAAGCCGAATACAATATACAAGTATCGGAGGCAGCTGAATACAATATACAAATGTAGAAGGTGTTTTTTTTTCTTACCAGTCGACTTTTAAAAAAAATAAAAATAAAATGATAATTTCCCAACTGTAATTCTTCGAACACTTTTAATTCTAAATTTGTGCATACCAGATTACTTTTTTTTATTCAATTAGAAAAAGCGAACTTTTTAATCCAATTTTTTTACACCAGACTGTGTTAGAAACGTTGTTTCGAGTGTTGCTTTTAATGCCTGGCGGCTTTATTAGCTTTTTTTCGTAAACTTTCTGGTTAGGATTAGTGAGGATCGTTTAGGGGTTAGGTTTAGTGTTAGGTGTAAGAAAAAATAAAATTTAGCCTCAGCTGTGCACTTATGAAAAAATTCTGACTGAAATATACGGACGGATAAAATGTCATATTTTTTCTATTCATTCATTTATTGAATTACAGATTGCTCCGTTTCATTTAAATACTGATGAAAAAAAAAACATACTAAAGTAAGGTTGAAATATACAGACTAATGTACGTTCATAGCAAAAATTCAAACACAATTGTGATCGCAGTTCACGTAAAAACAACAGAAACTACACGCGCAAAAAACAAACGTTTGCAGACCAGTTTGTGTTACATAAATTGGAAAAATATACACAAACTAACTTTCTTTTTTTTTACTTATAAACAACGAAAAATACAACAAAAACACAATTCCTGAAAACAATTATATAGTATTTAAATGAAACGGAGCAATCTGTAATTCAATAAATAAAGGAATAGAAAAAATATGACATTTTATCCGTCCGCATATTTCACATTTAATAATATTTGCGGATAATTTTGTGACGTAAATTCAAGCCAAACAATTATGAAAAAGGCTTAAATTTTAAAATTAAAAAAATTTTAATTTTTAAATTTTAACGTTGAAATTCAATTATGGCGAGTTTGAGCTCGCATTTACACATAAGTGTTTAATGTATCACTGACGATCGGATTCACCGTGAAACTGCCGGTAGTGTTATGATAAGTCTATACTAGGAGAGTAATATAAGTAAAATTAATTCCCCAAACGAAACAGTTTTGCACCACTTCTATGTTCTCTTACGGAGATTAAAATCAAGGTATAATGACACCAAACCTCATGCCTAAAATACTTATTCATATTTTGATCAAACTCCCTTATATAATTTTGATTGTAGAAAATGTCTAACATTTCAGGCTCAAGCTTAAAGGGTCTAAACAAATTAAACTTCATGGGAACTTGCTTAATGACTACGGATAAACTTCAATGCAAATCTGAAATATTTTACTTTTCAAATGAGAAACTGTACCCATATTATGCCTAATAAAGCCCTTTAAAAATATTCCAAAGAAACTGAAATTTGGGGAATATTTATTAATTGATGTCTAATACCTATGGTTAAACTTTCAGTTAAGTAGTTTAGAAGTAAACCCTTTATATATATATATATATATATATATATATATATAGGGTTTACTTCATCTATCAATCGATTTATTATTTCTCTCTCTTTTTATTTTATTTCATTTTATTTTATTTTATTTAATCTTATTTAATTTTATCTTATTTTATTTTATATTTTATATTAATATTTAGTTATTATTTTTGACATTATTATTCTTTAAATTTATTCTTAACGGTCCCAACCACGTGACTTTCCAAATTTAAGTTTTAAATTTCTTCTCTTTTTCTTCATTTCATTATTTCCAAATAAGATCTAAGGTTAAGATCGGATTTAAACTCTGCCTGATGGGATCTCAGTTTATAAAAGCTGTTGAGCGATAACATCGACATGCCAGTGTCGCAGATGTTGTACATGTCTGTGTAAAAAAATAATCATATATATATATATATATATATATATATACAGGGTGGGCAAAAATAAGGGTCCTATTTTTAAAAATTCATAACTTTTTTATTTATTGATTTAAAAAATTTTTTTTTTTAGAATAAGAAAAGGACCCCTTCCGAAGCAAGCATGAGCCGTATTAGCCCTAAGGAACGTACCCTCATTTAGAAAACATTATTTTTGCTTAAAAAACTCAAAACAGTGTAAAAAACAATACTTTAGTTTTTGTAAGTTTTAAGAAGTGTTTTTCGGCTAAAATTTGTTTTGTTTATTTCAAAAAATCTCGGAAGGGTCAGTCTACACACACATAAAGTTTGGTGAGTTTAACTTTTATTTTGTGGAAGTTATTCAAATTCAAGTTATTCAAATTTAAAGATAGGACCCTTATTTTGGCCCACCCTGTATATATATATATATATATATATATATGTAATTTTATAGTTTATATTAATTTCATTATGAAGAATTATAGCGTGTAGACAAATATAAAATAAAGTTTGTGTGATAAATTTCTAATTGCAACAGTCGGGAATTATTACTGAAATGAAAGAGTTTATTTTTATGATAACCATAACATTTTTTAAATTTAAATAAACTACCCTTACTTTACATAATGCTCTGTTCACCGCTCGCACACACACGCACTATATATATATATATATATATATATATATATATATATATATATATATATATATATATAGTCTCGGAAGTTTCTCAACCATTAAAACTATATAAAAAAAAATATATAAAAAAAAACAAAAAAACTTATAGTCTCAAGTCTTCCAATGGAAAATCACTCATGTAAGTCAATTTATTTTTTACAGTTATTATATTAGTTAGTTTCTAACACTATTTTAAGGGATCATCAGTTGTTTACCATGAAAAACTGTTTCGTATATATATATATATATATATATATATAAATATATATATACATACATATAAACATATATATATACACACACACACATAAACATATATATATAC
>OY744523.1:51865258-51905258 GCA_963556195.1 Sepiola atlantica | reverse complement strand
AAATCATATATAAACTCCATACACGACAAAAGGAAAAATAAAACCCATAACAAAAAAGACATGATCAACCTCTATTACAAAAACCAGACGCACCCTAACTACAAACTCGATGAAAAAGCAATACTTCACATAATTAAACGATACACTAAACCTAACGACCAACAAAAAAAGATCAAACTAATAATTTACTATACAAAATTTAAAACAAATAACCTAATTATTAAAAATAACACTGTCAATACAACTCTCAGCCAAACTAATGTTATATACATGTTCTCATGCCCTTTTAAGGAATGTCTCCCTACAACCCAAACAGAACAAATACATAACACCTATATTGGCCACACTACAACAACTCTCTCTCGACGCCTAACTTACCATTTATCCGATACCAGCGCCATCCAACGTCACATTACTACACATAACAAAAGACTACAGTCGGCCGATATACGGAAAATATTAGTATCTAACACGAAAATAATACACAAAAATAACTGCACACACAGACTTAAAATACTAGAAGCAATATTCATTAAAACTAAACAGCCTAACATTAACAAAATAGCTTTCAACACAGGTACCAACATATAAAAAGTATTCCATAATTAAATGGAAATTAAGTAAAAACAAAATAAATAAATAAATAAATAAATTAATAAATAAATAAATAAATAACAGTAATAATAGTAATAGGAATAAATAATAATACATAAATAAATAATAGCAAAAATAAGAACTAACAAAATAAATAAGTAAACAATAAAACCAAACACAAACGATAGAATAAAATGAACTCAACCACACACCCTCTTCTCTCTTTCATTCGGCCGTAGCGATAACTATAAAACACTAACTCCAGTCTTCTTATTTAAATTAAAAAACAAACAAACAAAACCCTAATCCTGAAGACGACTACGAAAGTCGAAAGCGCTCGAGAAAATGGCCGAATTAAAAACTATCGGCGAAGTACTATACGAATTGCCACCTGAAACCAGAAAGATGGCTCGACGGTTTGAGAACCTCACGAGGAAAATATACAAACGCGAAAGTTCCGTGATGTTCAACAACGCTTGCTTAGATAATTCTTGCTGCCTTAATATATATATATATATATATATATATATATAATGAAATATTATAGATGACTTGTTTCTGCATATTATTTCCTTGATCCTTTCTAGTACCTGATACATTTTCGAGTGTCAGGCTTGAACTGGCAGATGAATTGGCCGTAACAACTCCATGAAGATGGCTCCGAAAGGAATTGAAAGTAATAAGGTACATAACAAGTAAGGCAAATTCATCTACCAGTTTCAGCTTGAAACTCGAAAAAAGTATCAAGCATGTAGAAAGGATCAAGGAAAAATAGTCAGACACGTTTTCTGTAATATTTAACGAAATATGTTTTCAAGCAAAAAATGTATATATCGTCACCCAGAGACAGACTGTTTCGCTGTATCACATCTCTTCATTGCAGCTAGACTAACAACTCTCCGTAACTAGGGATCGAAACCTTCAACTATCTAGTTGACAGTCGGCAGCTCTTACCATTAGGTTACGGGAAAAGGGCTCCTAACTGATATCTACAATGTTTAATTATATAAACACCGACCGTCGTTTCTACCGTGCTCAATTTGTTTATTTGCAAAAAACCGTTTATACCCCGAATGACGAATAACAATTTAAGATTGTTCATTCTTATCATGTGTAATATTTTTTCTACGATTGATCCCAATTCGTGCGCCTTGTTTATTAAAGAAACATATGTAATGTTATTGGTTTCAAATGTTTAATATCAATATATTTAACAATGGAAAGCAAAAAGAGAATGACAGCCGAACCGTTCCAGGAGAAACTCCCAAGTCGATAAAAAGCTATTAAATAAATGTTCAGATTCTCTTGAAAGTGTGGAAAGTCTTGTTCCCTCTTTTATTATCAGGTAATTTTAATTGCTTGTTCATTTTGGAGATGCTTTGGAAATGTCGTCCACCGCTGCCCCACCACCCGGCCCCGTACCCTACACTTGGCAGTCGGATTTAAATAATGTCCAGTCAAGTATGTTAAGTATCATCGACATGAAATCACATTGAGGTCCGAGATTTCCCCTGTGATGCTTGCTAATATCGATTGCCCAGTTATTCTCCAAGTTTCTTTCTTCTTTTTTCCTGCTCGTTCGCGGTCACCTATTTTGTCTTTTTCTTTCTATGTAGGCGGCTGACTTCTTTTTCTTTCTTCGTAAGCAACCGGCTTCTAGTTCTTTCTTCGTAAGGGGCAAGCTTCCTTTTCTCATTTTAAAATTAGCTAGTTTATCTTTCTCCTTTCGTAAGCGGCCAACTTCTCTTTTTTCTTTGTAAGCGGTCAGCCTCTATTTCTCCCTTTGTAAGCGGCCATCTTTTTTTCTTTCTTCGTAAACTTTCACCTAGTTCTTTCTTCGTAAACGGCGAGTTTTTTTTCTGTTTCTTTCTTTTAAATTAGCCAACGTTTTTTTTCTTTCTGCGTAAGCGGCAAGTTCTTAATCTCTCTTCGTAAGCGGCCATCTTCTTTTTCTTTCTTTGTAAGGGGCAAGTTTTGTTTTATCTCTCTTCGTAAGCGGCAAGTTCTTAATGTCTCTTTTTAAGCAGTCATCTTCTTTTTCTCTCTTCGTAAGCGGCAAGTTCTTAATCTCTCTTTTTAAGCAGCCATCTTCTTTTTCTCTCTTCGTAAGCGGCAAGTTCTTAATCTCTCTTTTTAAGCAGCCATCTTCTTTTTCTCTCTTCGTAAGCGGCAAGTTCTTAATCTCTCTTTTTAAGCAGCCATCTTCTTTTTCTCTCTTCGTAAGCGGCAAGTTCTTAATCTCTCTTCGTAAGCGGCCATCTTCTTTTTCTTTCTTTGTAAGGGGCAAGTTTTGTTTTATCTCTCTTCGTAAGCGGCAAGTTCTTAATCTCTCTTTTTAAGCAGCCATCTTCTTTTTCTCTCTTCGTAAGCGGCAAGTTCTTAATCTCTCTTTTTAAGCAGCCATCTTCTTTTTCTCTCTTCGTAAGCGGCAAATTCTTAATCTCTCTTTTTAAGCAGCCATCTTCTTTTTCTCTCTTCGTAAGCGGCAAGTTCTTAATCTCTCTTTTTAAGCAGCCATCTTCTTTTTCTCTCTTCGTAAGCGGCAAGTTTTTAATCTCTCTTTTTAAGCAGCCATCTTCTTTTTCTTTCTTTGTAAGGGGCAAGTTTTGTTTTATCTCTCTTCGTAAGCGGCAAGTTCTTAATCTCTCTTTTTAAGCAGCCATCTTCTTTATCTCTCTTCGTAAGCGGCAAGTTCTTAATCTCTCTTTTTAAGCAGCCATCTTCTTTTTCTCTCTTCGTAAGCGGCAAGTTCTTAATCTCTCTTTTTAAGCAGCCATCTTCTTTTTCTCTCTTCGTAAGCGGCAAGTTCTTAATCTCTCTTTTTAAGCAGCCATCTTCTTTTTCTTTCTTCGTAAGCGGCAAGTTCTTAATCTCTCTTTTTAAGCAGCCATCTTCTTTTTCTTTCTTCGTAAGCGGCAAGTTCTTAATCTCTCTTTTTAAGCAGCCATCTTCTTTTTCTTTCTTCGTAAGCGGCAAGTTCTTAATCTCTCTTTTTAAGCAGCCATCTTCTTTTTCTTTCTTCGTAAGGGCAAGTGAAGCATCTTCAGATCCGATTCTATTTTATTATTCAGTTGAAACAGAATCCATCCAGGAGCAATATCCACTGGTTTAACGTCCTCGCAAAGTCTTAGAGGGGGCTGTGTCGTTCTATGTTTATTTGTCCGTGCTAAGGGCTTGCGTTCACTGGTCTATGGGAGTCCGAAGGGGATCGAATAATCATTAAGTGTTAGCGGAGCAAAAGTTCTGTTTGTATTTACTCAGAATATAAAGTCTCTATTTCCATTACAGAAAAGAAAGATACGTGATCAGTGGTTGTTAAGCATTGTGATTTTCTAGATCATTTTGAGAAAATTAAATAGAATTCTGGCTTTTTATAATACTAGAAAAATCTGATTCGTTGGGTCATTCATTTAGCGGAGGTTAGATTATTAGAATCAGGAAAAAGTGAGTGTGAAAAGCCAGTTAAATATAAAATAATTAAAAAACACACCAAAAGATTAGTCTATCTGTACGATATATCTGTACCCTCTCTATTTAATTTTCTTTTTCTCTCAAGCGATAGGTTAAATAGTGTAAATACGTGTTGTGATATTTCCTATTGTTATAATGAACAATTGCAATATTACATAGTTAGTTTTATAACCTTTGGCTGTTAATAAATAGAGAAAGAGTGTGTGTGAGAGAGAGTCTTTTTTAGGATTCAGCCATTACCTCGGATATGTGCGCGCCCATTTTGCCCACGTGACGAGAGTAAAGCGCTGTATAATATGATACGCACCGTATATATATATATATATTATATATATATATATATATATATATATATATATATATATTACACGTTCGGAAAGATTAAAAGTAAACATTCACCTAAAAGCTTCAGTGCAATGCTTTGATCCTGTTGTTGAGTGCTAGCGAATCTTTAGGTGTAAAGACTCGCCGCTTTCAGTGTAAACATCACTTAATTTCTCCGTTATTATGTGATCTGTGAACTGCGTTCGCACCCTAGGACCGTCTGAGATTGTTATTTCCTACGCCGATGAGAGCCATAAGTTCGACACGACGTCGTGCGTAGGTAAAATATTTGTAAAAATATTAAAAATAATTTAATATTATTATATTGGTTTTATGTTCATGTATACAACATATAAACATGTGGATTTTTTATAAGGACTACTTACCAACAAATCATTGATTGAGTAATAGATGAAACTGATTGTATATTTCCACTCTAGATTCAAAGAGTATACTAAAATCTGAGACATCCGTGTTGCTAATATACATCAAACAGTAGGTGTAATATCTGAAAGACACTCTAACCTTTATGATTAACTATAGATATTTCTGAAAAATACAGTTGTTGCTGAAATATTGTTAGTTATGTTTTGGGTCCTAAAAGTGGACCATGACTATTAATAGGTTAATTGAAATATTTTTGGTAAATGAAGACGTAAGATACTGCCGATGTTTCCGCGGAATCAATGAGGACTCTTCTGCACTTCTGCTCCAAGCCCTGATCTCTTCATTAATATCTTCATTCTTATTTTTTAATTTGTATAATATTCAAGGTATAAATAAAGCAACACGTCAAACTTCCTTTTATGGATGCCAAGCGCGAACGCTGTCCCCTACGATTATTTAGATGAGGATTAAAAACTCACAACGTGTCAAAATAGATTCATGCTTGAATTCCAAAACAGTACAAAGAATTACATTCTAATCTTAACCTATATTTAATCGGCCCACTTTTGTAACAACATTTCCTCTCATCATCTTACTAGTAGTTTTTAACTCAGCACCATTATTATGTTTAGGATTTTTTTTAGATAAGGATAGCTAATTTGGATTATTGTGACTACTACTCTCATCTGTAATTTTATTCCGACAATGTTTCGGCCGATGTAACCATTCGATCGTCTTCAGTTGCATCTTATCGCATTCAGGAATCATTACGGAATTTCAAACTGAACCCTTTATTCAATCCCCGGGGGCGGATTGTTTACTCTTTGCGCCAAACCGACACGTGTCTCAGATTATGGCTTAAAGTAAAACAGAAACTGTATAGCAATACGCCATGCGCAAATCATATTAAAACCATTTTCGAAATATTATACGTTCCTTACGAAATCGAATAAATACTTACTTTTCATTTTTTTAAAAATGCAATATATATCAGAGAAATCTTTTGGAACATTTAACCTTTTGCGATCAGACAATCTCATCTGTTAATAATGGGTGTTGGAGGTTATAATAACGTACGTACAGATGTAACTAAACGTATTATTATATCGATAGAAAAAAAGGAGAAATTTTGAAACGGACACGCAACGCGTATACAGGGTGGCGATATCTCCCAAATAATGCAACCCATGGAATCGTTAATAAAATTCATAATCCCTTTTGCAATCCAACCATATTTAGTATTAATAAACTTCAGTTAATGCTTGACCTGCCCACCAAATTTCAATCATGAATGTCTAACAGTCTTTTTATGACCATTCAATGATAAACACAGCTAGACACGGCGTGCAAAATTGTCAATAACTTTGACAAACTCCTCTCATCGCATTACCCTAATTTTGACTGTGATAGTTCCCTTCAGTCCAGGCATACACTGGGGATTGTTTTGGTTCAGATTATTTTTCAGATAACCCTCTGATAAAAATATGGGGTGTTATGCTCCGGTGAGTGTAAATCTCACTCAGGATCGCATCTTTAGTGATGAGACGACCGCTAACTCTAGTTAGGTTAGATTATTCGTATTACACCGTCCGTTAGATATCATTTGTATTACACCGTCCGTTAGATATCATTTGTATTACACCGTCCGTTAGATATCATTTGTATTACATTGTTTGGTGGCAAGAAATGAAAATAAAAAGACATTAGTACTTTATTTTTACTTACAATATCATTTGATATTAAATATGTAAAACCAAATATTTATTTCGATATTTTAAGAAAAATCTATTATTATTTTGGCTGTGATATCCCGCTTCAGTCCATGCATATACTGGGGATTGTTTTGGTTTAGATTATTTTTCAGATAACCCTCAGAAAAAAATCTGGGGTGTTATGCTCCGGTGAGTGTAAATCCTATTCAGGATTGCATCTTTAGTGATGAGACGACCAATAAAGTATCATCGCATATCACTGGCCGGTTTTTTAAAACAAAGACGGTTGAACATTCATGACTAAAACCTGATGAACATGTACAGAATATAAATGACTTTATTTTCACCAATATGGTTTGATTGTAGAAAGGATTTTGGTTTTTATCAACGATTTCATATTTTGGTGACTGTATTAGATATTAAAACTGACTTTGTAAAGAACTAGTAAAATGATTAATAAGAAAAATGTGCGATTGTGCAGTATGGTTAACAAGAAAAAAAAAGAGATGAACACACAAATAGACTACAAATAACTGTTACCAAACGATAGAAAATTTAACATTCTATCGATTTGTTAGTTTCGAAAAGTTTAAAACTATTTGTAAGTTTTGTTATTTCAAAAATGTGTTTCATTATTTTTACTTAAGCGATTTCCTCAACCAAATTGGCGTCGAATTTTTCATTTTTAGGTAATCGATTATTTTAGGCTTAACTGATATAAACAAATGAGACGCTTAACCTTATCTGACTAGAAACAACCCCGGGACTTAGGTAAGTGGTATCGTAAGCTTATTTTTGGCATGTTTTAAGCTTGAAAAAACAATCTCCTTAATCAGAAAAATTCGACGCCATTTCTTTTTTTTTTGACGAAATCGGTTACGTGAAAGTAACGAAACAAAATTTAAAATAACAAAACTTGCAAATCGTTTTAAACTCTTCGAAATTAACAGGGCGATCGAATATACATTTTATATCGTTTAATTACAGTTATTTGTTACCTTTATTATTTTCACCTTGTTAAGTATAATGCACAATCGCCGAAAAGTGTAAGTTTCTTTTTATTCTTGAAACAGATCCTCGGCTCGGTTGTAAATCCTAGCTAAGTTATGTTTCGAAATTTCTTTAGATGAGAATTGATAATTTGTATTATTTAGATGATTCAGACTACTCTGCTGTTAGCCTCATAACGTTTCGGCCGACATAACCTCTCACGTTTTACAAGTGCGTCTTGTCATACTCGGGAATCTTCATGTCGAACTCGGAAATCTGCACGGAATTTTAAATGGAACCCTTTATTTAATCCACGAGCGTAGCTTGCTCTCATTCTATCAGTCATCATCAGGTAAAAGTCTCAGGTAATTCGTAATTGTATTCTTAGCATTATCCGTACTGAGGATTGAACCCTCAACCACTAGAAGACTGTCACTTAAGACTGATTATTATTTAGAATTTTTATCCGTTGCGCCACGGGTTCTAGCGAAGTTTGTTTTCGAATCAACCCTTGGAAAATTAGTGTCGCAAAACCCAACTCAATCATCGTACAATAAAATGAGTGGTTGTAAACGGGTCAGACAGTTCAAAGTTTTATTTTTTATTGGTAAAGTGCAAACGATAGAAAAGTGGTAATCAACGAGGAAGTTCTTTAATCGACCCGACAGACGATTAGGGAATTGTCGAAAGAAGGCGACATTTAATCGAGATTTACTTTATTCTATAACAATAGTTTTCGGTTTTCTTTTCGGCAAGAGAATTAACAAATCGTTAATAGCGAATGTATCGTGTGTGAAAAAAAAAAATGAAGGTAAGAAAATTAGATTTTATTTCAAGAAACTGTCTACAAAAATATAAAAACGAAGGTAAAAAGATAATTAAATGAAAAGACGTAATTTCACAGAGGTAGAATTGTAGAGAACAGAGAAGTGTCATTTGTGTATGTATGATCGCGTTAAAGTAAGCATATCACCTCTTAACCGTTGTTTCTCACAGAGCAGAGTCCGTATAAAACTTATCAAGCTATTGCTTTGCTTGAAGAGTATTTTCTACTATCAGAAAGCGATGCTCTATCAACACACGAAAAATGTCAAAAGTAGCTTCGCTAAATCCCTGCCCCATTTAAGGGTTCTTGATAAGGTGCAGTAACGTATTTGTAATTTTATAGGCTCCACTTTTTCTTCTTCTCTGCACCCTCTCTCTTAGAGATGTGATGTTGCTAGTCTCAGTCTTTTCTATAAAAACTATCATGGCATGTTTTCCTCAGAATTGTGTAATCTATTTCCTGCTTCCCTTGTACCTGCTCGTTTGATTCGTTGGTCTAGTGGTCTTTATCACTTCGCTGTTTTGATATTTCAATATAATACAGGTTCTCATTCCAATAGCTTATTTCCAAGAAATGCAGGTTTGTGAAACTCTCTTCCTGCTGACTGTTTTCATCCTACCTATAGCCTTGGTCTTTTGAAAACTTAGACCAATAAGAATCACTTATCTTTGCGATAATCATCTTTTGTTCTTGTTAGCTCCTTACATCAAGTAGCTTCATGCCTTGTCTGGAGCGATTTCCATTAAAAACAAAACAAAAAAAAAACACCTGATAATCCGATTGGGCTAAAATTTGGACTCTGCTCCGTTGGAAACAGCTGTTAAGAGGTGGTATGCTGACATTAAACGCGGTCGTACACACATAAATGGCACGTTCTACCGTTACAGACTGTATCTAACACTTGATGCAATCTGATACTTGTATAAGAGTCATATAAATGTAAAATTATGTATTAGGGAAGCACTGCTCAAATCACTCTTTCCTGCCTTGACAGAGTGTTACATATGCATTTAAATTTTTCGTACCTTCTCTTTGCCGTCGTGGAGGGGCGCCGTCTCGGTGTCGTCTAGTGGTTGAGTTCTTTCTTCGTTTCTGTACTGCCGTGGACATCGCCGTCCACTGTGTCTGCAACAACAACCTTCATACCACGATTCAGGAGGCAAACAATCTTGATTCTGTTTCATTCAGGCGTCAGTCTACCGTCGATCTTGGAGATGTTTCACTAACGTGTAGGGAGAGACCAAATTACTACTCTATCGTAGTTAACTCCTAGCTTAACTCCTTAGCCATTCGAGGAGGGGGGAAGAAGGAATCTTATGCCTGTATTCTCTTAGGGAATTTAATTCCCCTAATTATTTGAAGACTACATAGAGAAATCGTCTGTTCGGCCTGCTTCCAAAACACAGACTGACAAAACTCCGTTTCCCACACAAAAGCCCGTGACGTCACCCCTATGCGCAGGTGCACCTTGACCCGAGGTCTCGTCAATGTGGTAGCCCTGTCAACGCCTGTGAGCTCCGACTGTGAGAACAGCTTTATTTTGCACTCGGTTGTACGGGTTCACCCGCACTAAATCGCGCAAGCCAAACAAAACGATCTCCCGCACATACGTCCACTTCAACATGCGTCCGGCCTCACAGGGCCATTATCCAACAAGAGGACAACATCGATTTATAAAGTGGAGGTGATTTTTTATTCCTAATAAGCCATTTTCCACAGAAAAAAACGTTGTTAGTCTCTCTCTACTCTATCGTTTTTTTTTATATAAGGTGCTCGACTGAGTTCCACTCTCTGAGAATGACATAAAATATGAGAACAGTAGTTTGAATTATCCCACTGCAATAAAACATTTAATAAAATGCAGGACTAGGTACATACACACGACAGCTATTACACATTAACAAATATAAAAACATTTTTAAAAAATACAGCGTTTTCACAAATGCGTTTCTTAAACAACTAATTTGTAGAAACATATTTAATTAATTAAAAATATCCTAAATTAATAAAATAATAACATCTTACAAGAAATCTACGTTTATTAGCCTGCGTAGAAATGTGAATCATATTGCCACCAAGCAAATAATTCGAATAACTTTTTAAAAGAATAGCCTAAATAATATTTTAAATAACCTAAAATACAAAAAAGCATACGAAAAGCTGAAAATGAAACAAAATCAACAACACATTAGGTTTTGTCAAATTCCACACTTTAAAAATCGTTGCACAAAAAAGAAACATTGTAAAAACTGTTTGAATCTGTGAAAAAAATTGTTTGACCTGGGATGACCTTTTGATGATTGAAAGGTCGTTAAACGGCAACAAACAAGCTACTTACATAACTACCTACCTACCTACCTACCTTCGTATCTACCTATACACGTAGGAACATTATGTAACTCTTTTGGGATTGAAAGTTGCCACTTAAACACAGTAAATGGAAGGTAAATCAGTTTTAACTTTGAAAACGGACCACCGTGAATTTAGTTTGGCTGTGTACTTCTCCAAATTGGTGGAGGCGTTTTAACTGTTAAGTAGAATTATGTTTGTAAACGAGCTTCGTAATTAAGAACACCTCGTTGGGGAAAAAAATTAGAAAAAAAAAAAGCATGTGAAAGTCAAAGGTGAGCCACCCATCTTGTTACCAATCTCCTTTGAGCAACAGAATCTATTCATACCACCCACAGGAGAATACACCTATGAAACGCAAGCTCTTGTCTCATTTATGTTCTCATCAAAATAATACCATTCCCATGGCGGTAACTGGCGACATCAAAGGATCCAATGCCCCCCCACCCCCACCCCTGCCTTGCTGTATACTGGTGACGTTAAACTTTTCGGCTCGCTTTTTATTCGTCCTAAATATTAAAAAATAAAAACCAACAACCTTGACATAATTCTGGCATTAATGGTGTTGGCCCGCGCAACTCCAGTCTCCCTTCTTGTCGTAATGTGATATGGTTCTGCTCGATCCTACGCGGTGAACCCTCTGTTGAGGTTGGTTAATTGTTAGTTAGTTAAGGTGCCCCTACCGGGAAATGCCGACAGGTCCGTTTTTGGCTAATTTTTGCACTTAGCCAGAGTGCCCCACGGGGAGCTGACTAGTCTCGTTAAATGGCTTTGTGTCACATTTTGCTTAAGAAGAAAGCTAATAAATAATGCCGTATATGTCGAAATAAACTGTGAAATTTGACTAATTTGCATATTGTGATGGCGGCCATCTTGAAGCTATAATAAATTTGACCATTCGCTCATGGAAAATTGCCATTTTCTCATGCACATATTAGTCAATTGCTAGATTTATGGTGTATATTTCTGCTGTTGGTTTGGTATGGTTTGGTAGTTTTGTTTTACGGCATATCAACCCTTTTTGGGTTATTTAATGCCGAATCTGGTCTTGTTTTCTTCTCTTTTTTGTTTCTTTCCCCTTTTAATATCTGTTTCTATTTAACCCATAGTTGGGACCCTAACAGGTACTACCACTCCGGGTCAGGGTGGACCTGGGAGCAAGTGTAATTAAGAGGAGGCTCCACATTCCCCAAAGTCCGTAAGCCGGATCTCACCATCGGATGTAGTTTAAGGTCATATCCAGGACCGGGAGTAGGGTAGGAAAAATAAAAAAGGGGAGGGAGAAAGGGAGAGGGGCTGTTGTTTTTGTTTTTGGTTTTGTAGAACATAATTAAGTTTTACAAACAAAAAAAAACAACAAAAAAAACAAAAAACGTCAATGTAGGTGAATTTCGTCTCAGGGAGCCACAGGGCAGCCTGATCTGGTATCACCAGTCTGCTGTTGTGTCTAAAATTGTAAATAAACCGAATACGCGCTAAGAGGGTAAAGGCTCTCGTTCTCAAAGACATGTCTGGGGAGTAGACGGCTTTCTCTTGGGTCCGATATTAATTAACATCGAGAGTTAGATTTTTATTTAGAATTTGTCAATACTCCACACCATAGTATTTGTCAATACTCCACACCATAGTATTTCACCGTAAAAGTAATACGGTTGTTACTCTAAATAAAAATACTTTTATTCATTTATTATTTTTCATGAACATTTATTGTCCCTATCCAAGGCATATTGCCATTGACGAATAAGGGGCTTGTCTGGTAGGGGATTTATAGGGAAGGGTCAACCTAGGTAGGGGGGGGGGTGAGCAGCAAGATGTTTGCCTACATTACATTAAAATTACTGTTGGGGAAACAGGGAACAGAGAGGGAATTACAAAGACAAGCGGTCCGTGGAAATAAGTTATAAAAGTAGAAAATAGATTTTTCTTTGAACTAAAGTAAAATAAGAACAACAAGGTACAAATAACTTTAAAAGATAAAAACTTACGTCCGTATGTTTATTTATCAAAACATTGCAATTTATGGAGTTTTAAATTCACAAAGAAAAAATAATATCTTCAAAACCATTAGTTTGTCTCTATAATTTTGGATTTTTCCGACTACTATTCTCAATTTGGTTGTTGTTTTCAGAACGCTTCGGTCGATGTTATCTCTGGCCTTCTTCGGGAACCTATACGGAATTTCGATCCGAAATCTTTATACAATCCATGGGGTCATACTATTCTCATTCCGGCGACCATGAGAGGGTAGAGATGTTAAGAATTTTTAAATTGATTTAATTGATTGCCTGCAATGAGAATTGAACCTTCAACCCCAAGGAAACTGTCACTTAGAACAGATTGCTCTTTTAAATATAAAGTTATTTAAGTTAAATATTGCGAACTTGGTACTTCTATCGATCCTGGCCTAATTTCCGTTAACTTCGCGTCGGTAGTGTTCGGACGTGTTACGTAAACACCCGAGAGATGGCGAGCCGAATGGTAGCAGGCGATAACTTCGATACGTTGCCGCGTCGTATTTTTTTCAGTTTTATTTACAGGAAAGATACAAAAAAACAACCAAAAGAAAACAAGCAAAACATAGCGAAATTACTGTTACTTAATAAATAAAAAAAATACAATATTGAATCACATCGTCTACTTTTCCTACTATTATTTGTTGTTTGATTTGATACATATTTAGATTTCTCATTATGTGTATGTGAATTATAAGTTGAATTTAGGTTTATTTTTCATTTAGTGTTTCACACGGTCATCTATATGATAGAATTGTGTGTAGTATTTTATTTTCAAATGGTCGATTTATATTACTTTCCAATACACGCTTAAGCAAAATTAATTTCCTAATTGTATTTAAATCTTATCAATGCTTTTTTAATTGCAATTTTACTTTCATTTTACGTCTCTTTCTTTAATTCTTTTAATTGCAAACTTTAGATTAAGTATACGTATTTTTGCCAGCTCTGTTAGTATGAAATATAGCGTGCAAAAAGTAAACATAATCTTATATTCTTAATTGAACCTACATATCTATATGATTTAATACGATAGCGGTGTGTGTTCGTGTGTCACGCTTCCGGCAAAAGCTCTGCGCATGCGTGCCGCACCTAAATTTTGAAAAACATTCGAATAGCCTGCGTTTAGGTATATTTACATCTGTTTCCATCTGGCGCAATGGTTAGCGAGGTAGTATTTTTTACTTCGGCCCGACTGGTTTATAGTTCGATCCCAACCAACCTCTAAGATTTTTATTCTACATTTCGAGGGGAAGGGGAAGAAATAGTACATGTTTTTTATCACCTGGTTAAAAACTACTTTTTTGTGTTGCTTAAAACTTAAAACTATTTTTTGTTTTTATGTTGGCGTTTTTAATGGCATTGTCTATTTAATTACGTTGACTGCTAAAAAAAGTAGGGTATCGGTCAGTATTATTTTGTTGTTGTTTTTTTTTGAACGGATGGCATATCAACCTTTTTTAGTAGATATGCGCAGTGTCCATCGTACACGAGTTACTATTTTAAACAATTATCTCACTCTTATCCAGAAAGGGGGCGAGGGTGGCGCATAATAAAGCAAGCGTAACTTACTCACAAATAGAGGGTGCTTTGTTACATTAGGACCCGTATTGAAAACATCATTTCGTGTAATTTACACGGGTTCCGCTAGTATATATGATTTAATAATGTGAGTTTTATTATTTTTGATGTTTTTTGACACTTCTGACTTATTGACAGTCTAAGAGATATCACTCTGCATTTAGGTTGATCAAGTGCCTCAAAAAATGGTGCGCAAAAATTTGGATAATGGTTGCTAAAATCTATTGTATTTATTATTGTTTTATATATATATATATATATATATATATTAATTAGTAATATCTTCCATCGATGCCTTCTGCTTCACAAAAACTCTGGGAACTCACCCTGCAGGGCTGAAGATCATAGTGGATTACACTATCAAACCATCGACTGAAGCATCGGTTACAAATTCCTACAACTATTAACACCAGAATTAACAAACACTCATCAAATAAAAATATCTTTGAGACTAGCAAATATATATATATAATAATGGATTAAGAAATAGTGGGTACAATGAAAAATTAATATATACTGATGATATAATGAAAAATAAACCCCAAAACAAGGGACGCAACATTATCTGGTTCAACCGCCATATTGACAGCTTTCTAGCCTTAATATCGGGAGAATATTTTAAAATCTAATAGATAAACATTTTAAAACGACTAATCCTTGAAGTAAAATTTTCCATAGGAAAACTGTGAAAATTAGTTATTCTTGCACTAAAAATATGGAGAGCATTATTAATACACATAATAAACAAATATTGAGCACACCGACTAAGAAAACTAAAACGGAGGAAAAAAATGTAATTGTCAGATTAAGAATAATTGCCCACTTAAAGGAAACTGTAACGTCGAAAGCGTTGTATATAAAGCTACAATTTATCCTAAAGAGAATACTACTAAAAAGAAAGTATACATAGGAATATCCGCCGGGAAGTGGAAACAACGATTCTACGTACACAAACACTCATTTTAAAACCCGGACGTCACATATAAAACGGAATTTTTAAAAAACAATAATTTAACACCAACTGTTTCGTGGTCCATACTATGTCATTCCAACACTCCGAAAGGATTCAGACATAGATGCAATTTGTGCCTTGAGGAAAAAATTAGAATATTAAAATACGAAAACAATAACATTTTAAATAGACGAGATGAACTGATGGCTAAATGTAGACACAAGCGCAGGTTTAAAATCAATAGCACGTTATGAAGTTCTTTGTAAATAACAGTTCTTTTAAAACATAGTTACAATAGGAGTTATAACTGTAAAAATAAATATTAGTAAATTAGTAAGTTTCTTTTTACTAATTTAGTAAAACACCATTTTATAAATAAATCGTGTTTAAATGTCGCCAAACTTTAATTCCGTAGTGAAGATCATCTCGAATTCTGACGTTATAACCAATTAAGTTTTTGATAATTTTTAATCTAAACCGAAATCTTTGTCTTGCATTTTCGTCTTTCAATTTTTAATCGTAAATAATTAAACGGAGTTTTTAATCGTGAACGCTCGAATCTTTCATCCTATATTTTTACCTACAAAGCTGACATTCGAAATTTTAACTGAGATAATTTATTTATTTCAATAGCAAAAACGAATTCTCTTACATATATTTTTATATTTCTGCATATGTAAAAAATAGAAGAGTCAAATTAATCTTTTACTTCTGTCACCCCTCCTTGATTATTTTACCATTTACCCCCTTTTTTACATCGACCAATCAACAAAGTGAATTCATCTTTTTAAGACGATGATCAATTTCTCTCATTATTTGTTTTTATGACGTGTTGTTTATACGTCTGAGGAGACCTAATTAAAGGGTCGAAATAATTTATAATGTATACAACCTTAATGTGTGTATAGTTTTCTTCTTTTAATAATTCTGTTTTGCTCTGTTTAAAGATTCGGATTCTCAACACAATATCGAAATCTACACACTATATATACATATATATATATATATATATATATATATATATATATATATATATATATATATATATATAACGTACATGCACAATATTATAGCCTTCCGTCAATCAACAGATGTTTCAATGCGTATTACCGCATCTTGTCAAAGGCAGAGCAAACATTTCAGCTCTGTCTTTGACAAGATGCGGTATTACGCATTGAAACGTTAGTTGATTGACGTAAGGCTATAATATTGTTTATGTGATTTTATAAATGCTTTACTTGGTATTGAGCACTCTTCAAAAACTTGGTTTCATGTTCACTTTATTAACACATTTGAACTTCATCAAATAAATAAATATATATATATATATATATATTTGTTCCAAAAATGTTATTAAATTTTTAAATTATATAATTTTAAATTTAATATTTTACTTATTATTAGCTCTGTTTATTATGGTACATATTGAGCTTGATGTTTGCATTTAGAAGCTGATTCCATTTCGAATCTATCTGGATATATATCATTGGCTTTTTATATACTGTTAACTCTGTATTACTGATCTTTTAGGCGTGTACTGAGTTAAGTTTATAACCCAATGGCTTACATTAGGTACAGTTGTGCCAGACATTCCGACATAATTATCTACGCATAGTGCAAAACGCTCGTAAGTTTTCACGTGTGCAATCAGGCTACCACCCGCCCATGTGTACAGGTATATTTGCGATATGGTCGGTACCCTTGGAGACTAGAATGGTTTTTTCTTAATTGTTACTTTTTACTTTCATGTTTTCCTTTTACGCGTGACAACACAAAACAGAATATCGTAATACTCTTGTAGTCTGAAATCTCCAAGGATTAGAATGAAATGAATGAATGCCAAAGTTAAGGTTTCTTATCCCATCACCCGTGAATCTTTCAGTTTGAAATAATGCAGCAGATATCATAGACAGTCGTAGACCTATATATATATATATATATATATATATATATATATATATATATATATATATATATATATATATATGTATATATATATATATATATATGTAACTATAGCCTGATAATTTCCTTTGAGAATGTAAAAGGAATATTTCTGTGTAGCTTTCTTGTCATAGATATATTTTAATACTATATATATATATATATAAACTTTTCAGCGGACAGATATCTATACATACCTAAAATACGCACACACACCTATATATATATATATATATATATATATATATATATATATAGTGTGTAGATTTCAATTTTGTGTTGAGAATCTGAATAACAGAGCTCCATGTAATTTAAACAGAGCAAAACAGAATTATAAAAAAGAAAAAACTATACACACATTAAGGTTGTATACATTATAACTTATTTCGACCCCTTAATTAGGTCTCCTCAGATGTATAAACAACCACGTGGACGTGGTTGTTTATACATCTGAGGAGACCTAATTAAGGGGTCGAAATAAGTTATAATGTATACAACCTTAATGTGTGTATAGTTTTTTCTTTTTTATAATTATATATATATATATATATATATATATATTATAATTTGTATTTACGCAGACATGTACAAAATCTGCGACACTGGCATGTCGATGTTATTGATCAACAGTTACTATAAACTGAGATCTCATCAGGTAGAGTTAGAATCCTATCTCAACCTCAGATCATATTTGGGGAGAACCCAATATATATATATATATATATATATATATATATATATATATATATATATATATATATATATATATATATATCAACCCGCAATTGAGATAATAGACATGTTTCAATGAAATAGCTATACATATCAATCAACATCTAGCAAATATCACCAGCTCAATATTTAGTGAAATAGAGCTTAATATATATATATATATATATATATTTATATATATATATATATTCGGCATACACCAAGTTATATGTACGTGCTCCTATGCTTTTATTTCTTTATGTGACTATATATAAAACAATTAAAATTACTGGAAGTAATCAACATAAAAACCCAACCACTTAAAATTAATATCATTACCTATGAAACCCGTGGCAACATTTTAAAATGCTTCACGTAATGCGATTTAGTTTGGTGATGATTTTCCAGCGTCGCTGAATTTAAATCGTCAACGAACAATGCAAAAAACGGTCTCTGCGCGTTTCTCAACCGTCTTTTTAAAAATTCTCTTCTTTCTCCTGCTTATTTGTTCATTTGCTTTTGATACCTGAAAATGATTCGACGAAGAATCGAAAACGTTCGTGAAACCTATAGGAACATTCATTAACTTTTTGATTTTTATACAAAATGACCATCAGAAAAATTGAAAAAAAAATTATAATTAAAAAGACGAATTTAGTTATTTATAAAAAGTGGTCAATAACAAGTAGAGCCGTTCTTTAGTATAAATTTTTATTTATACAAACATTATTGGTTACATATGTGCATACATGTTTCGGTTGTACTCTTCACAGAAAGTCCACCTTTTCAGACCAAAGAATAGTTTTTCTTTGGTCTGAAGAGGTGGACTCTGTAAAGAGTAAAACCGAAACATGTATGCACATATGTAACCAATAATATTTGTATATATAAAAAATATACTATATATATATATGCGTGTGTGTGCGTGTGTGTGTGTGTGTACTTTTCCTTACAGTTAGAATTTTTAATATATATTCAAATATAAATTTTATGACAAAAAGTAATTATAATAGCTCAATAGTGTAAGGCCAGAGCTATGTTATATTTAATATTTTTATTTATTTTTAAACGTCAATGTTATAAATGACAGATTCACATAATTTCATGAAACTTTTTTGTCAGCATCCAATTGTTTTGGTTTAAACTAGTATATTTGTAAAATGCTACTGTGCATTTATTTCTTGGAGTGGCGATCTTTAGTGCTAATTATATAAAACAAGATAACAACATTGATAAACTAGGCGAGCAATCAGTACTCATTATCAGCATTGTATTCTTTTTTTTTTCTTTCTTTTCACATGGAATTATATCATGGTGTTGACATATATGTATGCTATATATATATATATATATATATATATATATATATATATATTATTTATAAATAGATATTAAATTATTAATACCTACAGACGCTAGCGTTTCAAGTTTATTGCTCTTATCCGTGCAGGAAAGTAACACTTTCAGACGGTCGGGAGATGATAAAGAATGGAAATAGTGTTCCGACGTGAGGAAAATTGAAAAAAAATAAAAACACTAAAGTAGTATTTATGTATTCATCAACGTTTCGTCTTTTTTTCAAGACTTCCTCAGGATTATTGTCTGACGAAAATAACACACGAATACAAAATGTTTGAAACAAAGGTCGTTAGCAACGCTTCAAGGACACTCCTGCTACCACGTTTGTTTCAAACATTTTGCACTTGTGTGTTATTTTTTTTAGGTTATCATCCCGAAGAAGTCTGAGAGAGAGAGAGAGAGAGAGAGAGAGAGAGAGAGAGAGAGAGAGAGAGAGAGAGAGAGAATCATTGCTTAATCATATGTTGTCACCCCATCTCCATTTCTTATGTTCACACGTTGCGCGCTTCCAATGAACTATTTTTTCGCTCACTCTCTCGCTTTGGGTCATGTGAAGTCAAATCCATTTCTGTTAATTCTCACAGTCTAGTTATCCTAAACTCGCGTTGAGTAAGTTGATCCCAACTTAATGTTCATTAAGAGTAATCTTAATCATCCATGTTTTATCCTAGTTGCTTTACTCGTCCAATTTCTAACAAGTAAGACATTGCCAGATCAGATTAAGATGAGCAATAGCGAAAACAACGTTTACATAAAAGGAGATCAATTTGGAAACAATGGTAAGAAATTAACTGAGACAGGATTTTTGGGAACTATCGGATGAATTATTTAACTGAATTTGATCTGTAGTTTAATGTTGTATTCATTGTGTAATGGTATATTTAATTTTTATTAAAGGGTCTAGTTGAAAATACTGTTAAAAGGGGACCCCCAAAGAGTTTAGCAAACAAATAATATATATTATTTGGATTACTATTCTAATTTTGGCTGTTATTTTTACAGCGTTTTGGCCGATGTATCCTCCTATTTTCTTAGGGTGCATCTAGTCGAACTTGCGAATCTTTATGTCAAACTCGGGAATTTCAGAAGTGTAGCGAAATGATTAAAGGCGTTTATTAACAAGCAGTGCCAAGTGTCAGTCTACTTGAGGTTTAAGGTTCAATCCCGAGTACAGGCGATAATAAGTTATAATAACATCAACAAATTGCACGCCTATCCGGTAATCGCTGATGGAACGAGGGCAATGTACCCCATGGATTAAATAAAGGGTTCCGTTTGAAATTCCGTATAAGTTCCCGAGTTAAACATGAAGATCTCCAAATTCAGAACAGATGCACACGTAGTTTGGAGGTTACATCGGCTGAAACGTTGTAAATATTACAAGCAACGTGAGAATCGTATTTCGAATCATACAAATAATACCAACTATCAATTCTCATCGCAAATATATCGGAAATAAATAAACCAAAGATTATAATAATTTTATTATACGAAAGTTAAATTTAAAGGAAAAAAATATACGAAACAAACATAATTTTCCTGTTTAATTAAGCGTGCCATTTAGAAAGTTTTACGGACCGTATACGGCTCGCGTGTCGGGTGGTAGCCAATGACTGGTTCATCTGCATGCTTAGTTTGGTTGAAATCTAAATCGTAGTTTCTGAGTTTCATTCACACGAATTTTGTTTTACAATCGTTAGTATTTTTATTGTATTTATCGAGCAGAATGAAAGTCACATGCCGCTAACTCTTTCAAAATGATAGAATTTCTTGCGGGCATGTGAAAGCCGAGTATAAATACTCGCACGAGAATGCAGAAATATGCGGTGTACGTTTTTTTTTTTTTTTGGGGGGGGGGGGGTTCTGACTGCAACCAGAATAAGAAACCCAGTTGAACCGCAAGGGGACAGAGTTTATCAAGTTATCTCCCTTGACACCAATCGACAACGTTTTGTGTTTCGTTATTTAAGTTTCTCTCAGATGTTCCCCGGTTGACTGTTAGTCTTCGGCGTGCGTTTTGCTTTAAGAAGAAATTATGCCTGACCGAAACTGATATCTCTTAGAAGTGCGACCCCGACACCATCCAAGAAGAAAAAAACAAAAGACAAAACGACATGTAAACTATTTTGAGGGGGAAATCTCACGAGTTTGGGCTTTTGTAGAAAACCATTATTATAGATAAAGCACCGCTTCTTTCTTATCATAAGGTCACTATGAAGGCCAAGAGCCACTTGAGGATGAAGGTTAATCAAATTGAATGATTTTCAGGCAAAACGTGAGATGAAACCAGTAACATGAACTAAGTTTTATAACTTATGGGGCAGTTTATGACGATTTAATGGATTTAAAGAAAATCATGTTGTACTCTGCAGGGAAATAGTACCGGAATAATGTGTTTCGCAGACGGGAAGGCCTTGCAAATAAATTCTGTCGATGTAAATTCACCTTGACGGAAGAAAGGAAAGTCTTTTTTCCGTTTCGATAGAAAAGGGAGTTCTTGCTATTAATGTCTTACAAGGAAGAACAAAAGATAAGAGCTCAGTCGAGCATACTAGCAACATTTTCAACTTTCTCAGCCTTTTGCCAGGGATCAAAGTGTAGTATCTGTTCCGATGGATACTGCACCCAATAAACCGGTATTGTCTTGGCATTCGGGGCTTGATTTACGCCGGTCTATGGGTCTGTCCTGAGCAGTTCTAGGAGGTCCACCCTCCCAGGCTTTGCCTTCTCACCCTTTGAGAAGGGGTTAGTTTATTGCTAATCGCCTGAGGCGCCCCTACCGGCATTTTTTTACGGTCATAAATGCTCTTCCTCTAGAGTGCTGATTATCACTTCCCACTTTCTGACCTTGTGTCACATTTTAACTTTGTGGGAGGTAGATAAATATGATTAGCAACGTTTCTTTTGTGAGAATGGGGCTGTAAGGGGGGAGCGATAATCTCTCACTAGATGTCTAAGTCAATTTTGTACTCTGTCAAGCCAGGAAAGAGTGAGAGGCACCTCCCCAGATGTGGCAGCAGTACCTCCCCATCTTAGGTCGTATCTGACTCTTATACAGGTAGAAGATTGCATCTGGAGTCAGGTACTTTCTGGAGCGGTGGAATGATCCAACGATTTTTAACATTAAATGTGAGTCGCATTATTCGAGGTAGGGCCCCCAAAATCGGACTCGAAGCGAAATGTCACTCATTAAGCCTGAATTAAATTGTTTGAATAATGAACATAAATTGTAACTTTCTGCTCGTAATATCCACCTCTCTTCTTTTTCTTCTGTTTCTCTTTCACTCTGCAGCTATACTTTAAATAGTATTTGTACTTGTCCTGATATTTCCTTTTTCTTATATATATATATTTTTTCTAAATTTTATTCTCATCATGTTATTACCTTTATAAACAAATGTATATATATATATATATATATATATATATATATATATATATATATATATATATTATTTGTCGTTCCTCGAAAAAGTAGAACACTGTAAGTGTAGTATTAACACAGCATGATGCCACTAGCTTTACATGCATTGTTCCTTTCATTAAAAAAAGTAGAACGCTCTCAGACGTTAAGCCGCCGATAAAGTGTTAAAATTATCAGAGTTTATTTGCTATTTAAAATTGGCCGTGTGGTTAGGGCGTTGGATTTGAGTTGCAAAATACTCGTAAGTCGGGGTTTCGAATCGCATGACCGGTAGTGAATAGTCATATATCTATGCCGATGATTCCCGATTATTAAGGACAAAACGTATACGTACATAGATAATAAACAATAACACATATTTATTATATATATATATATATATATATATATATATATATATATATATATGAGAGAGAGGGGGAGGGGTGGGTGTGGAAGAGAGAAAAAGACTATACAAATATAAGAGTGGTGGGGGTAGTCACACAGCATTCAATGAGAGATGTTTGAACTGATAGAAACTTGGTAAGAGATAGGTGACTTAGTTAGTTAATTAAAAATAACGGTTAATTAGAAAACATAAAATGGAAGTTTTTTAACACATCTCAATCCCTAAACTAAGGAATATTAAAGCGTGGATTAACTCAGTGTTTGTATTATACTAGTTAACGAAAATACTTATTTAAACGTTTTTCTAATTATCACAAAGTACACTTTGCCATTTTTAGTTACGGAACCCTTAAAACACTGATTAAAGTATTGCAACCCTTTCCTTATGGTATCACATGCAATGAATGTATTCTATTTTATTGAAAATTAATGGGGCATATAGTGTATTACATACACGAAGTGTAGTATCTGTTCTGATACTATACTTAATCTGATCTGCCCTACGTCTAGATTGAGGGACTTTTAACTTATGTTCTAATCAAGAGTGCCCCTTTTAGGGAGATGTATTCCCCACATTAAAAACCGACCTTGTATCTAATTCTGCCCTTGTGCGGAGGCAAGTGAATAGCGATGTACACATAGTATGAATCAAAGCGTATCACTGTATTTTATGCAAAATTAGATGGGCATGCCATGCAGACCTGATATACAATCATCTTGTGCAAATTCAACACAACTAGAAAATTTATTCTAATCCAAAGTTCATTTCTACGCGAAAGTTATTTTGTTTCTGTAAACATCATAGCAGCCTCTTTAGTAACCCAGGTTCGCTTCGAACGAAAGCGACGTCATATCTTTATTGTAATGTGCAACGTAAATAGAATGGGATGTTTACGCATGTATAGGGCCCTGAGATCTTTAATTTATCGCCGATGTTCAGGCATTCTCAACACGTCATGTCGCCCCACAAGCTTCCACGCGACTCCCTCTCTTCCCCTTTTTCTCTTAGCCAGGTGATGTCACGTCCGTTTCCAGTACACGGCAGGGTCAAGATGACATTGAATGCATTCGCTGATCCGATGACTTGTGTATGTGTCGACGTTTGCTCGTAAATTAAAATCATGAGATGGATACTAGCAAACGTACCCACTTACTATTTAACATTACGACTCGTTTTTTTTTACTTCAAAAATGTTATCTACCTCCCTATCGATGGGTGTATAAAGTGTATAAAGTCCTGTACGTATGCAAATTGATCGTCTTGTCGTCGTCTTCGTTGTCACCATCATCGTGCTAAAACGCCCGCAGCTGATCGTCTCGCCGCCGTAGCCACTATCATCGCTGTGAACCCAGGTTGCTCTTTCGTCGGCTGATACACAACCATGCCGATATCTGTTGGTTAGTTTATAACATTTTTATTAAAAAGGACACATCAGAAACTTCGTGTGTGACTGTGTGTATGTGTGTGCGTGTTAGGGGGAGATAGAGAGGGTGAGATCTAACTACATCAGACCGCCTTTCGCCTGCGGTCCTAATTTTGTGAACGGCACGTAAGCACGCCCTCCTTCGTTCAAGACCGGAAAAAAGAGAGCTCCGCCCGTAGATCATGTGGTTTTCATAATTTCCGTTCGGTACCTTCCCCCTCTGACTCTCGACCTCCAAACTGTTTCATGTGCACGAATACTACTGTGTAAAAAGATATTAACGAATAAATGTTAACTTTTATTGTAATGTTATTTATTCTAATTTTTGAAAGTATTCCTTACATTTGGACTTTTTTATGAATTTCTCACATTTGGACCCCTGGCTAAGATCGAATATGAGGACTTCTATTGTATTTAAAAGTAATGGATTTCGCAATGAAATCGATCTGACGTATTATAATCCCATAAATACTTTCGATTGTTTTAAAACTCTGCTTTTTGTAAACCGAATTATTATTTTTACACGATATGAAATGTATTCAACATTACGAGTTGTTTCTGTCAAACATTAAGAAATACACGTTAAATTTAATTTTAATGTTATCTATACAATTTCCTTACCTGACTCCTCATATTCGGACTTTCTGATCAGCTCCTATCCGAACCCTTGGCTAAGTGCAGATATATGCAGTTCTAATGTATTCAAATATTCATATAAATCTAAGGCGTCTTATTACGTGTCCTCACCTATCGTCTGGAGTCTGACCTCATTTCTCACGATATATCTTCTTCTTCTTTCGTGTGAATCAGATGATTCTGGTGTTAGCATTAGTTTCCCGATGTTTTTCTAGTTAGAACTCTTTCTGAAAAGACATCCAGTACTTACGGGAAGGACCACGACAAGGTTGCCAACATCCCTAAGTGAAAGTGATACTGTGGAACCGACTGGATTCGAACTTGGAACACCCAGGTCTTCAGTCCGTGTAAATATCCACTTAACCACCGTCACCACATTTCCCACGATATATGAAAGATCGCTATATGTATGCGAGTTACAATGTATTCAGTAGTTTTGATTAGTTAAAAATTGAAAGACATGTCGCGTGCGATACGAGATTGACAATTATTTACAGAAAGAAAACATTTTTTTGTAAAACTTTAAAAACTACTGATTTTTTTTTTACTGTTTCAGTTTTGTATTTAAGTTTTTATTTTGAAAAAGAAAAGACAGAAACAATTACCTTCCTTTTTAAACACAAAAATAATGTTGCAATATACAAACATGAAATAAAATCATTACCGATACATCGCTGCAAACTTAATCACCCGCTGGTGATGAATAGTCAACCCCCCTAAAAGGGTAGAAAGAAATATGCAAAAGCCAATGAAATCTATTCTCATAGATATTTCAATCCTGTTATCTTTTTTTCTTCTCACTGTGATCTTTTTTCTGAACGGTCTGATCTTTTTTCTGAACGGTCTGATCTCTTATCATATTCAGGTGTTACCTCTTTTGTGTCTACATCGAACGAATTAATTCAAAACGTCGTTTTTTTATAAAAGCTTTGCGATCTTTTATCAGAGCTCCCAATCGCTGATTTTCTTCTATTTCGATAATTAATGATAACCCTACATATATCATCGCAAACAATAAAATATGATCCAACTAAAACTGCAGGAAATATATAAATAAATAAATAAATATATATATATATATATATATATATATATATACGTATACATATACGTATATATATATATACGTATATATATATACGTATATATAGATATATATGTATACATATATAGATATATATATAGATATACGTATATATAGATATATATGTATGCATATATAGATATATATAGATACGTATATATACATATATATGTATACATATATACATATATACATATATATATATACATATATATGTATAAATATATATAAGTTTCTTATTTATTTTATTATTTGCTATTTTAACCGTTGCTGTTTATTTTGTTAGTAATTATACTGAGTAATTTATTTTTATTTATTTATTTATTTATTTTTTTTTTTTATATAACGTTGTTTGTTTTGTTAATAATATACTGAATAATCGTATTTCGGTGGCAGGGGCTGATAACTCGTGGTAGTCAAGCTTTGTTTGTGGGAGTTATGTCCCTTTAGTAATTTCGTTCTATAAATTTGTTTACCGTGTGTGTGTAGTAGCAGATGTGATTGGGTGGGTGAGGAATCCTGGGTATGGAGGTGGGGCGTCGTTAATAGAGCCTTTGGTATATATATGTGTGTGTGTGTGTGCGTGTGTTGGTGTATGTATATATGTGTATATATATACGTATATGTAAAATACATACATGCATACATATTATTTTATTTATTTATTAATTTCTTTATTTTATTTCTTTATTTCTTTATTTTTTTTTTTCCTTTATTTTTTTTTTTTATTTATTTATTTATTTTATTTTATTTTTTTTTTGTTCGATTCTATATTATTATTTATCTATATTATTAGATTTTTTTATGTGCAGTCGTGGTATATAATGGTCGGGATTTCAAGTTAATAAGTAAGGCGGGCAACAAGTGCAACCACGTGTCCGAGTTAGCAGCAGGTGCAAGTGGTTGTGTGTGTACCAGTGTCAGTAATTGGGCTAATAATATGGGCCTAACTAACTTCATTTAGTGTTGTTATTGTTAATAGTATGTCTGCATAGTATCAGATACTATGCAGACATACTATTAACAATAACAACACTAAATGAAGTTAGTTAGGCCCATATTATTAGCCCAATTACTGACACTGGTACACACACAACCACTTGCACCTGCTGCTAACTCGGACACGTGGTTGCACTTGTTGCCCGCCTTACTTATTAACTTGAAATCCCGACCATTATATACCACGACTGCACATAAACAAATCTAATAATATAGATAAATAATAATATAGAATCGAACAAAAAAAAAAAAAAATAAAATAAATAAATAAATAAAAAAAAAAAATAAAGGAAAAAAAAAAAATAAAGAAATAAAGAAATAAAATAAAGAAATTAATAAATAAATAAAATAATATGTATGCATGTATGTATTTTACATATACGTATATATATACACATATATACATACACCAACACACGCACACACACACACACATATATATACCAAAGGCTCTATTAACGACGCCCCACCTCCATACCCAGGATTCCTCACCCACCCAATCACATCTGCTACTACACACACACGGTAAACAAATTTATAGAACGAAATTACTAAAGGGACATAACTCCCACAAACAAAGCTTGACTACCACGAGTTATCAGCCCCTGCCACCGAAATACGATTATTCAGTATATTATTAACAAAACAAACAACGTTATATAAAAAAAAATAATAAATAAATAAATAAATAAAAATAAATTACTCAGTATAATTACTAACAAAATAAACAGCAACGGTTAAAATAGCAAATAATAAAATAAATAAGAAACTTCCCCGGACCTACTACTAAAAACAAACCAACATTTCCGGCCCCGGCTTTCGGCAAAAAAAAAAAAAACCACACTCCAACGAGTGGTAGTATTTATTTTATTCTGAGGATGAGGGATACCCTCGAAAATTAAATGAAAAGGACACACTCCAACCCAACACCACGGTCACGATACACTGGTAAATAAAAAAATAAATTTGAAAATTATTGACTTTTCAATATTGTCACTTTTTTACGATTCCACGTGTCGTATGTGTCACTCTAACAACGCATTGTTATCGCCTTCAAAAAAAATAATATTCTTATATATATATATATATATATATATAATGTGGGTAAGTAGAGATGTGGTGCTACAAAGAGACTGGGACAGCAATTTTCTTTCTTTCTCCGTTAGTTTAACTTCCATTTCCTCTTAAAGTCTTCCAAAAATGTAAGAATTTCACACACGCTCGCCAAACTCACTTTTCGGCCAGTGAAAATGATTCTCGTTTGTTTTAAACGACAACGTGCTAAAGACCCAAGAAAACAGATCCAGTCGCCGAAAATAAAAAGAAGACCATAACGCGACATGACATGACGTCCCGATCCCCGAACTTTTCTTAATGAATTATTAAAACAAAGAAAAAGATTGGGGCTGGACAACAAAATTCCAGGAGGTATTTAAAAAAATATAAAAAATATCCTCACATCAGAATTATTTTTGAAATCGTTTTGGAAAAAATATTTGGCGACTGCAAAAACAATACCCAATGATTCCTGATCGATTTGTGAGTAATTGTTAAATTGTCGCTACTGATGAATTGTTCGCCTTATTCGAGGTCTTTGACTTTATTGCATCAGATAACGGAACGCAATTTTCATCTAGTCAATTTAAACTATCCTTTCAAGCATTTGTATTGGAGAATATTACGATCCTGCCGTACCATGCAAAAATCAATGGTCAGGCAAAACGGTTCGTGGCCATGTTAAAATGAGCGCTTAAGAAAGCGAAGTTTATACCTACCGAAAGAGCTATTCAAGATTTTGTATAGATATATAGAATGACCGCCAAATAACGATGTTTCGTCATCTATGAAGTCAGTAGAAACAATGTTTACAAGGAATATTATTGCCAACCCAAACGATATCAATTCGTGAAAAAATTTCAAACAATAAATCCTGGGAAACAGGGATACTGGATAAATGGATTGTGAACATAAGTTGTATGGTAAATGGACCCGATTTGATCCAAACAAGATGAGGAAACAATATTCAGATGTTGTCGATAATAATACTCAAGAGGATGAACTAATTGATGTCGTGTTCGACACATTTGAGATACCAATCCTGCAAACAGATTGTGAACACCGAAAATCAAAAAGAAAACCTTAGATTACGGACTTGATTGTAATAGACCTTAAAAGGTAAAAGTATTCTCAAGACGAGCAAGTCTAAAAATGAGGTGTTATGGTGTGATAGTGACTACCCTGTTTGGTGACAACATATATGGAATCTCTTAATCATTATGTATAGAAGTGCCTACGAGGAAGTTCGAGCAGTCTTTCTTCAACTTCTGCTGCTTAAAGAGGTTTGACTGGAAGATACCAGTTCTCAACAATAAGTCAAGCAAAAACTGGGCCATTTCAGAGGTCATTTATCTGTCGGGCTGAGGTATTTGTCCTGGGTAGTCCTAGGAGGTCCACCCTTCCAGGACATGTCGCCTCTTAATAGGGTGGAGTTAGTTTATTGTTAATGCCGTAGGCGCTACGACCAGGAACTGTTAAATAGGCTAGAGTGCTCCTTTTTTAGGGGCACTGGCTTCATTCTCCGCAAATTCCGGCATTGTGCCACATCTTTCTGTGGTTGGAATGAAAGTAAATACCTACCCCGCATAGTCTTCTGCTAAATTCAGAGATGCCATTCTTACCATGCCGATGATTTGTTCTCGAAAATCAGTCCGAGGGAAGTGAGTCATTATGACTGATGGTGGCTTGTCTTCTGTTGGGCTGAGGTATGATTCCGTGTAGTCCTAGGAGGTCCACACTCACATGCCTTGCATCTCCTCATTGAGATGAAGTAAGTATATTTCTGATTGCCTGAGGTGCTCCGACCGAGTATTGCCGACAGGGCTACCCAGCCATCTTTGCAGGGCCAAAGTGCACTATCTCTTAGGTGCTTGGCAACAAAATCCCACTTTCCGACCGTGTCTCACATTTTCCTGCGGTGAAAGAAAGGTAAATAATCAGCCCTTCTTCAACTTCTGTTGCTTAAAGATGTTTGACTGGAATATACCAATCGAGGATCCGGTCTCGACAATCAGTCTGTCAGAAACTAGACCATTTCGATGGCATTTTATCTGTCGGGCTGAGGTATTAGTCTTGGGTAGCCTTAAGAAGTCAACCCCCACTCATGACTTGCCTTCACTCTTTGGAGAGGAGTTAATTTCTTACTAACTGCTTGAGGCGTTCCAATCGAGGAATGCCGACGGAGCTGCTTATATAAGTTTTAATAGGCCAGAGTGTCCCTTGTTTAAAAGCGCTTGCTTACACCCCTACCTTCCGGCATTGTGCGACATTATACTTACGTGGGAAGCATGTAAATACCCAATCTTTCTGTAACATATTAGTCTGTACTTCTTTAAATATACCCGCTTGTAAATTAACCACCGTGTTGTCTTTTTAATTATCGGCCTTTCAAGGTCAGAACACTTACCCTAACTCTAACCCTAACCCTAACTAACCCTAACCCTAACTAATTAACCCTAACCCTAACTAACTCTAACCCAAACAACTGGTTAGAGTTAATGGATAGATCACATATTGAAATGTAAACAACTCGATAGATCCCACCATTCAGTAGATCACATATTGTAAGAAAACCAAGTATTTTTTCTGTCACCCCCATACACAAATTTCGTCCCTTGTGACCTTTAGAAAGGTGTTTTACAGTATTTCTTTTTACCATAACCAGCGCATAACATCCAATCAAGTATTTGTTGTGAGGTTTATACGTGTATCTTGTGTAGTTTATGACTTTTAGCCGGACACACACACACAGACAAAAACATTATTTTTATATACTCAATTCATAGTAGTCTATTTACACATTTTCTGGTGGAATGATTGTCGGATGGATATGTTAAATACCTGCTCTAGCATCGTATACAATATTTTTTGGGGTACGTAATTTCTATATTTAATCTTACGGTGTTTGATAGCCGGGAAATGTTGACTTGGTCCGCTAGTAGATATATAAGCAAACCCATCCCAATGACACGATGCGCGCGAGAGACAATCCCTGGTCAGTTAAACTGATCGAGATATGTACGAAGCGCCGGAGGACATCATGTTATGAGATAGAGAGTAGGGTGGAAAGGAGAGGAGAGCGAGGCGTTACCTGGGTATCTGTCGACCACCTCCTTCACCACCTCCTCCTATCGCCGTACGCCCCCTGTCGTTTCTTTCGTTCGTTCCGGCGTCTCACGTCTGTAAACCCGACGCCGCTCTTGAATGTTCGTCGCGCCGTCAAGGCTAAACAACCGACAGCCATCTTGCTTCCAAGAATAATAACGTGGACAAACCGCGAGTCGTTCGAGATAAAAACGTGCACCTCTGAGATGACCGCCAGCCATTTTCGCCAGTGAATTTTCAACAAATCTTATCGATGGGACAGGACGTTCTTACGTGCACTCATTTGCGTATGTGTGCGTTGCATGCACGTATGTATGTGGGCGTTGCATGCACGTATGTATGTGTGCGTTGCATGCACGTATGTATGTGTGCGTTGCATGCACGTATGTATGTGTGCGTTGCATGCACGTATGTGTGTGTGCGTGCGTTAGTGTGTCTTGCATGTTGTATAAGTGTGCGCTTGTGGATACGTGTGTTTTATGTGTGCGCTTTGTGTATTTTATGTGTTTGTGTGTGTGTCTGAAGTGATTCTCTACATATGTGCGTGTGTTTTGGTAACATGTTCTTGTATGATTACGTGCGTAGGCGCTTTCTACGTATGTGTCTTGTATACTCTGTACATATTTTTGTGCTTTGGTTACGTGTGCTTAATGTGTGCGCCATGCGTATTCTATCTGTGTGTATGAGAAGTGACTCTACGTATGTGCGTGAGTTTTTGTTACAGCTATGCATTTTCTTCGTGTGTGCCTTGTATGTTTGTGTGACGATGTTGTGTATGCGTATTCGCCACGTACCTGTGCGCGCACTTTGTGCTGTGTGAGTATGAGTGCGTAATTTGTATGTGTATAGGGGCAGTACTTGTATATGTGTGGCATGTACAATGTGCATGTGTATCTTGTACATGTAGCTATGGTGTTTAATTGTGTATTTTGGGTAAATATGCTACGTTCATGTGTGTGCTTTACTGGTGTATGCATGTGCATTGTCGATAGTATAATTATTTATCTACCTCCCACAGCGGTAAGATGTGACACAAGGTCGGAAAGTGGGGCTTGAAAAGCCAGCGCCCGAGAATTTGAGCACTCTGGCCCACAAAAAATGCCTGGGCAGCCCCGTCGGCATTTCCCGGTAGGGTCGCTTCAGGCGATTAGCAATAAACAAACACCTTCTCAAAGGGCAAGAAGGCAAAGCCTAAGAGGGTGGACCTTCTAAAACTGCACAGGACAAACCCATAGACCGGCGGAAATCAAGTCCCGAAGGCCAAGACGACACCGGTCTATAGGGTGTAGTATCCATCGGAACAGATACTACACTTTGCTCCCAGCGTGCTCCTGATTCATGTGAATGTATGTTTGATACGGCTGGTGTCTTCTTCCTGTACAAGTGTGAGATGTATATGAATGTGTGCATATATGTTTCCAATACAGGTCCGTGTTCTGGATTGTTCATGTCTACGACAGTAAATGTGTGTTTTGGGCCTGTATGAGTGCGCGTTTTGCGAGCTTGTGTCTTTTGTCAATAATTCTGCGCTTTATTAAGCAAATGTGTGTATGGGCTCTGTATGTGTGCACTGTGTGGTGCGTGCTTTAGTTATGCGTAGGTTCTCCGCGCGTGTGTGTATGTCAAGATACCATGAGGAATAAAAGGTATATATATATATATATATATATATATATATATATATATATATATAATTACAAAAGGTTAAAATATTATAAGGTGATATAATATTTTATGTATCCATTTTCAATATTTACTTAAACAGTGCTCACTTCGCGAGTAGAGCTAGGTAGTAAGCTATGAAAATATATTTATTGCAATTAAGCTACACAGAGGCTTCCGAGTTTCATCCCTGTAGGGAATCGTCAGGCTAAACGATTACCTACAGAAACGAAACGCGGAAGCGTCTGGGTAGCTTAATTGCCATAACTATATTTTCATAACTTACTATATGTTGATATATAATATCAGAAGATCAGGGTAACATCGGTACCGTCGGTTTCAAATCTAAACAAAGGTGATATGTAGATGGCCTCTCATGCCGGACTCCCTTCAGTCTCTGTGTATATCTAAACATAAAAAAATAAAAAATAAGAGCGTATTATCTATTTATATATGTAATTGCAGAAGATTGGAACAACATCGATACCATCGGTTTTAAATGTCTCCTTTGTTCGGATTTTTGTAACCGACAGTACTGATGTTGCCCTGATCTTCTGTAATTAGATATCAACATATAGTAAGTTATGAAAATATATTCATGGCCATTAAGCTACCCAGAGGCTTCTGCGTTTCATTTCCGTAGGTACTCGCTTAGCCTGACCATTCCTTACATGGATACAACGCGGAAGCCTCTGTGTAGCTTAATTGCAATAAATATATTTTCATAACTTACTACCTAGCTCTACTCGCGAATTGAGAACTGCTGAAGTAAATACTGAATTTGGATACATAAAATAATATATATAGTATAAATGTTTATTTATAAAAAAAATATTGGTTACATATGTGCATACATGTGTCAGTTGTACTCTTTATTGAGAGTCAACTTCCTCAGACCTTTAAACATAAAGAAGACAACTGAAACATGTATGCACATATGTAACCAATAATGTTTGTATAAATAAAAAAATATACTAAAAAGACAGCTTCGCTTGTTTTGAGCACTTTTTATAAACACTGGATATATATTTTATAATACATGTATATATATATATATATATATATATATATATATATATATATATATATATATATATATACACACACACATATATATATATATATATATATATATATATATATATATATATATGAATTTGAAGAGGTGTACACATTTTTAAGAAAACGCTTTTTAAAATGTATTATAGAATTTTGAAAAAAAACAAGAAACGCTATTTAAAAAAAAATATATATTTATTAAATGAATACACTTGATTTTTAATAGTTATACGTCTCTGAGACTTTCGCCGTCAAACGGTCTTAACAAAGAGTTATTTACGTTCTTTCTTTTTTTCTCCTCATTTTTCTGGTGTTAACATCGCAAGTAAATCCACATGCGGTTCCAAGAGAGAAAGTTTCGTCTGCTCTAGCCAACGATTCTGAAGAAAGTTTATATTTTAGATGTGTGTATTTAATAAATATTTGTAATTTTTTAATTTTAAATAACGTTTCTTGTTTTTTTTTCAAAAGTCTATAATACATTTCAACAATGGGGTTTCTTAAAGATGTGTACACATCTTTAAATTCATATGAGCGTTAACCGCGCTAATACTCACATATACAATATTTACTTTCTTCAGAATCGTCGGCGAGAGCGGACGAGGCATGTTCTCTTAGAACCACGTGTGGATTCACTTTCAGGGCGAAAGTCTTAAAGACATATATTTATGAAAAATAATTTTATCCATTTAATAAATATATATAAAATTAAACAAAAATAACGTTTTCTTTTTTTCTTTCAAAATTCTATAACGTATATATATATATATATATATATATATATATATATATATATATATATATATATATATATATATATATATATATATATACATATATAGCATTAGATAAAGTGAAAGAATAAAATAAGGTGCGAATCAAATTTTATTACAATTCAAAGTTCAAGCAAAGTACTTTGAAGAAAATAATGGCCGAAAACATCAGGTCAGCTTAACTTTATTCGAATTGGCCTTAGCGGAGATTGCAGCTAACCAGGAAGTTATGGTTTGCACAACTCCTATCAGCTCATAAGAACCCTTAATTGAACATTATAATATTCAACACAAGTGAGTTTTCTGAACTTTTCATATGATTTGGTTTTTTCTATCGTTTTATTAATTTGCATACACCTTGAATACACGTTTCACTGTCATTTACTGCATCGATAGCTAACAAATTTCCCGCCTGGATAACTTTTTCGTTTTTGGACTACCATTCACCACCTGGATTGTTTTTTTAATCGACCTTTTTGACATCTTTCTTGAAGTTGTTTTAAACTTTATAACTTGGATGAACTGTATAAGTTTTACAAAAAAGTGTGTTTTGGGCCGATAAATTTGATGTTTTATATACTTTTATGTATTTTATATATATTTTTAGTTTAATTTTATTACCTGCAGTAATGTCATTGCGGTAATGGTCCTCTGAGGAGTAGATTTTCTTTGAAAACTCCTGAGTTAAGGACTTTAAAGTACTTTGCTTGAACTTTGAATTGTAATAACATTTGATTCGCACCTTATTTTATTCTTTCACTTCATCTAGTGCTACGAATGCTCTATCCAGTATGTTGAGCTTTATTTTTATCCGGATGTTCACTAATTAAAGATATTAGTTGTTTCTTATATCTTTTGTTGTATTAACCGTGTATATATATATATATATATATATATATATATATATATATGTGTGTGTGTGTGTGTGTGCACGCTTTATGTACTTGTAGTGTTTGTGTGTTCACGCATGTATTTGCTTCGTGTGTATGCGTTTGTGGAATCTGCAATTTTCTCTAATGGTGCAGCGCAATTGTCCTTAGAAATGGATGGATATTTACAAATACATACATGGACGTGCATAAGAAGCTTTTTATGGACGTATTTGTAAGCTCACCTGCGTTTCTGTTTGGTTGCGTATATGTTTGCAATATGTCATCATTGTCTGCATCTTTTAATATGTGTATGCGTGTGTATTAATCAACGTGTGATTATCTTTGCGTGTCTGGAAGCAAATCATTTTCCGTCTGGTTACACGTGTGTGTGCGTTAGTAGTTATCTGTAATTCTTTCCGGGTGAATGGGAAGTGGTTAACGACACGGACTGACAACCTGCGTGTGCCAGGTTCGAATCCAGTTCGTCCTACAGAAACGACTCTACTTATGGCGTTGGCATGCTCTACGTCAGGGGCGGGCAACCTTTTCAGAGTGAGGGCCAGATGAGACTTTTGGAAGGAGATCGCGGGCCGCATTGAAAAACGAATCTCAGAATTACTATATTTTGTTTACATGAATAAATTGTATAAAAATTGCATTGAACACTCTACACATCTGATTTTTTTTCTCAGGAGACTCCTGTATGTGATGTTATAAAAGGCGCCGACGAAGAGCCATTTTGAAATCATAAAAAATAATGACGGGGGAAGTAGCAAGTTGATCCAGCATTCGTTTTGACACACCTCACATAGGTTCTATGTTTCATGCCCTTTCCTCGTCTCACGTTTCCTCTTTGCCTTTATCTTTCTCTTTTTCTATTTTTATCTATTAATAGTGAAAGGAAAATGAAATATACATGCATCATCGCTCGCTGATATTCATAATTTTTATCCCATTGTAAATCTTAATTGAAACCTACTTTTACGTCTATGTCACAAAATGATATGAGTTTTACTGGGAGGTCCGCGAGCCGGATTGCAATGATAACGCATAGCTAGGTGGTGGGCCGGACGCTAAGCCTTCGCGGGCACGATGTGGCCCGCGGGCCGGAGGTTGCCCGCCCCTGCTCTACGTGGTCTCTTCTGTAAGTAGTTGATCTCTTCCTTATAATAATTCTAACTAGAAAGATTTCGGGCAAATCAAGGCAAACAATAGAATAATCTGATTCTTACGAATGATTGAATTAATTCGGGTGAATGCATACATCTAATGTTGTCTCGGTGTGTATACATTACAAACACATTAGGATGCATGTATAACCTCGTGTATTTGTATGTACTCTCACCAGTTATCAAGACCCAAAACACCTCGAGGATTACGGTTAATGAGGTTGATAGATAACACTGTTTAATGACATAATTTTTTAATTCATGTTTTATTTTTGTTCACTCAAAGTAATGTACACTGTGATAGGGTCAGATTTATAGAGGGCAACCTGGGTGGGGAGTTAGGCAGTAAGATGCTGTTTCACGTTACATTCACATTTCTGCATGTTGGTACAGGCAGGGAAATAGGGAGCAGGGAGGGAATTCCAAACGCGACCGGTTTTAGGAAAGAAGCTATTGGCGTACAAACTCCTCCGGTATCTAGGGACTTCTGCAATGAAGGTGTACGATTCTGCTGCTAGTCGGGTCGGTTGGGAGTATTTACGTTGAGATGGATACAAGTGGAAGTACTTGTAAAACCAGCATAGGGATGCAACCTTTGGGCTCTGCGACAGGCTTGTGCGTGTAAGAGATGTTATTATTTATGTGTTGGTAAAACACGGTCCTTGCATAAACATGCATATCAATATGTGCATGTTTGTGTAAGACACAATTTTTATGCGTATGTTAGAAACGGTTCTTTTCTCTGTGCGTGTAGAGCCGATTTTTGTGTGCGTGTCAGTGTCCGTGTGCGTGCGAAAGAAATGTTTACTTTATACGTGTCAGAAACAGTTCTTTTAATCATGTTCTTTTATGCATTCATATGTGTGTGTAAAACACGGTTGTTATGTGTGCGTGCGTGTGTGTGTGTGTGTGTGTGTGTGAGAGAGAGAAATGATCTTTCTGTATGCATGTGTGTGTCAGAAACGATTCTTTTATGTGTGTATATGTCTTTTTGTTGTTCTTTTTTATTTTTAATCGGTCCACTCTAGGCATACTGCCATTGAAACGTGAGGTGTTACTATGATAGGCGTAATATTTCTAGAGGCAAGTTGGGTGGGGTGTTTGGCAGCAAGATGCTTGTTTACGTTTCATTAGAATTTCTCTGCATTTGTTGGATTATGGCCCTGTGAGGCCGGACGCATGTTGAGTGGACGTATGTGTGAGGGATCGTTTGGTTTGGCTTGCGCGATTTAGTGCGGGTGGACTCGTACAATTAAGTGCAAAATAAAGCTTGTTCACACAGTCGGAACTCACAAGCGTTGACAAGACCACCACGTTTGACGAGACCTCAGGTCAAAGGTCAAAATGCACCTACGCATAAGGGTTCTGTGACGTCACGGGTTCTTGTGTGGGAAAATGAGTTTTGCAAGTCTGGTTTTTGGGAGCAAGCCGAACGTATTTCTCCATGCAGACCGCAAATGAAAAGGGGAATTTATTTCCCTAAAATAATACAGGCGTGATGAAATTCCTTCCTTCCCCTCCTCGAATGGCTAAGAACTTAATGGACCATAGATAGCTAGGAATTAACTACGATAAAAGTGGTAAATTGATCTCTCTCTTCGTTAGTAAAACATTTTTAAGCGCGACAGAAAATTGTCGCCTAAATAAAAGTAATCAAATTTAAAAGAGAGAGTCTGCCTTATCTTTCGCTGTGTATGAGAATCATTGTTACAGCCCAATACAACGATGATGATAATGGTGACGCGCAGTATGCGAGTATGGGGGCGGCGGACGACGGACATACTCCAGCAGCAGGATAGCAGGACACACCGTTGCAGCGATGATCGACAACGACAACAACAACAACAATAATTATAATGACACTCGACGGTTGGTTTGCGTGTGTGAGTGTTGACTGTATGAACTGGGTAAGAATATCGAACACCCGAAGTTTAACGTACAAGTAGACATCCTAAACGTTACGCATTTTGACACGGTCAGAGAAACAAGGATAAAAGAGGAAATTACAAATGTAAGCGGTTTGGGGAAACAAGTTATTAGCGTACAAAATCGCCCACCATCTAGTGACCTTTACAGAGAAGGGGTGTGATTTTGCTTCTAGTCGGGTGCGTCTGGAGTATTTACGTTGAAGGGGTACAAGTGTATTATGTTCTTCGGAGCACATTCCGTGGATATACTTGTAAAGCCAGAACCGGGATGCAACACTTCAGCGACGCGACAGAGTTGTGCGTGTAAAAGACGTTTACATTTATGCGTGTGAAAACCACCTATTTATGTATGTGCATATTTGGGCAAGACACAACTTTTATATGTGTATGTAAGTTTATCAGTTGATTCCACAGGTCCTTAATTACAAATAATAAGTAATAATTAGTTTTAAGTGATAGTCTACTAGAGGTTGAAGGTTCAATCCTCAGTGCAGGTGATACTAAGAATACAATTACGAATTACTTAAGACTTTTACGCGGTCATGACTGACGCAGCGAGAGCAAGCCATCTCGTGGATCAAATAAAGGGTTTGTTCGAAATTTGTACAGATTCCTCATTTCGACATAAATATTCCCGAGTTTAACAAGATGCACATGAAGCAGGTCAAAGGTTACATCGCTCGAACCGTTGTGATCATAACGTCTAAGATTAGAACGGTAGTTCGAATAATTCAAACGGTGTAATTAATGTAGCCTCATCTAAAAAAAAATCAGAAACACTATAATGGTGCTGAGTTGAAACATATGAGTAAGCCATGAAGATGACTAAGGGAGGGATTTTTGTTACAAAAGTGGCTGATAAGATATAGGGTAAGATTAGGATGTAATTCTCAGTACTTTTGGAATTCAAGGCTGAATCTATTTTGACATGTTGTGAGTTTTTTTACTATTGAGTCACTACTTATCAAGGCTAAAGCCACTCGAGGATGGGTTAATTCGACAGAAATTTTTGTCAGCTTAAAGATGAGGAACACTATGGGAGCACTAACATTTCTCAGTGATATGAACTGGTTATTATAGCTAGGACCGTTTTTGACAAGGAGTTGTTGACTTTTGATTTGAAGACGACAAAGTTGATATCAGCAAGGAAGCAGTCTCGCTGTAATGTGTTCCAAAGATGGCAAGAAAATTCCACCTGACGCTAGTTATA
>OY744523.1:51822758-51860258 GCA_963556195.1 Sepiola atlantica | reverse complement strand
GACAGTAATATATGCATACAAAAGTAAAATATGTCCTAAGATGGAGTACTGCTGCCACATGTGGGGAGGTGCCGCTCGGAAAACCTTTCCTGCCTTGACAGAGTCCAAAACTGACTTCGAAATCTAGTGGAGGATGTCCTCTTCTTCCCTACAGTCACTCTCTCACAGAGAAGATGTTGCCAGTCTTTCTTTGCTCTACCGTTATATTTATGGCAGGTACTCGACTGAGCTCAAATCTATGCCCTTCACCTTGTAACATATTCACAATAAGAACCCACCTAGCTACTACCAATGTCAATGATGTTCCATTCTCCGTCTACATGCCCAACACGAAACGAAACATCCATGGGCAGAGTTTCTTTACCAGAACTGACCGTCTGTAGAAACACAGTGCCGCGAGCCTGCTTCCCAGCCGACTAAAATATGGTCGTTTTCAAGTCCAATGCAAACAAGTTCTTGTTGAACCGTCTCCGTAAATAATCAATTTCTGCCTTCTTACAACCAACGTGTCAGTGATCGCGATGTTGTCTTACCGTCCACCAGTCAAATTTTTAACCCTTATCTTCGAGTTGCCTTTGGACCTTGATAAGCAGTAACCTTTATTATAAAAAATATTTTTACATATATATATATAAATATATATATACAAACACATATATATACATATATATATATATATATATATATATATATATATATATATATATATATATATATATATATATAATAAAATGTAGTAGCACGAACTTACATAATCATCGATGCAATAATTTATTTCAACCGCATGGTATTGTCAAGCATACAATTTAGATGATTACATTTTTGAAACTGAAAAAAATGGGGAAATTCACACTCGACAATTCAAATATAATTAGAGAGAGAGGGAGTGACAACCTATTTAATACATATTTAGAGAGCTGGGGAAAATTGAAGCAGATTTAATCTATAATTATGTACGGAGGGGGGAATTACATAATTTATAACAGAGAGGGAAAAGGAGGCCATATATATAAATAGAAATTGTAAAAGTAGGCATTGGGGGGAGGTTATTAAATGTCTCTCAAGAAATCAGGTCGTGTCAAAAATCACCAGTTCTCACCCTTCCCCTGCCATTTGGAAAATTACATCTACAGTCTGGCGATTACGGTTGAGGAGGGACCTAAGAAAATATTTGAAAATAGACACTAGACATATATATCCTATCACTCTGAGTGAGTTTAATAACAAGCAGTACTACTAGCTTCATTGCGAGACCCAACACAGTTGTTGTAGATCACTTTCGCTGCTCGTTGTAAAATACCCACGACTTGGTATTTACAAAGTTAAATTCCTCCTTAATTCTAAGCTAATTTGTGGTGGCCAACGTAAAAACGCTCTTGACTGCGAGGCAGTGGCGATTTGTGATCAGAGTTCGCACCCGCCGACCGTCGGAAAGTAACTTCCTGCACTGAAAATTGCGTTAGCATGGAACATCGATGTCTGCAGGTAATAAATAATTAATATTTATTTATAAATATCATATATATATATATATATATATATATATATATATATATATATATACAGAGTATATAAATAACACATATTGTGTAATGTATAAAAATACATATATATATAAATATATATAATATTTTTCAATAAAACTAGATATAAATAATAATATAAATACATAAAAATATAAATTAATAAGTACTATTATGGATTCGTTCGCACTCTATAAAATACAGCATTTTTTGTGAATAACAAATACATTTTTCTCGGACACAGACAAACAACACAGGCAACTGGATTGTTTTAATACCAAAATAGGTTAGCAAAAAAGTAATATGGAGCAAAAACATGATCTGATATCAGTTTTTGTTATTGTTTATTAAAAGAGGTGGTGTTTGATAAAAACTGCTGGGAAGCCATAATATAAAATACTGTTTTGTTTTTAAATACCAGAAACATTTTTTAATGGTAAACAACTGATGATGCTTACAATAATATTAAGACTAGCGTAAATTCGTGGAAGAACACTAACATAGTGATTGCAAAAAGTTGAATTGACTTACTAGCAAAGTATTTTTAAACGAAGGAATTATAGTTTCAATGGTTAAAACATCTCCACTTCCATATATATATATATAAAGCCTGATATATATATATATATATATATATATATATATACATATATACATATATATATATATATATATATATATATATCCATATATATATATATATATATATATATATATATATATATATGTATATATATATATATATATATATATATATATATATATATATATATATATATACATACATAAGGGAAAGCCTCGTAACTCTCGATTCCTTCATATTTTGTTATTTAGTCTTTACATTCCATGAGCAATGTTTCTAACAAAAGGGGAAAAAACTGTTGTTTTCTGGAGAAACTGTTTTTTAGAGTGATTGGTTTATGAATATTTACAATCCTCTCATAGTATTTACATCAATCAACTGCCAAACTATTTATCTCATCAAGCTTTATTTTCGAGTATTTTAGCCTTTACCCATTAGCACAACAACAGTGAAATCAGTTGATGTAGTTCTGTATGATAAGCTGGTGGCGAATTCTGGCGCTAATATTAAATTCTGAATATGCTCTACATTTTCTTATACTCATTTCTTGTAGGAATTATATTTCAGTAATGAATCACGAGCACTTAATAATAGGGAGTTATTTTATTTTCCAATCATCCTTTACGCTTTGCTATTTCACATCTAGCTGTGAAAGTGAATATATAGCAGTCATAAACATTGACATTTCTTTCTTCTTGCAACAGCCCCTGCGAGGTGGTTTGGTCACAAGAGGACCAATCAGAGTCCAGGGCATATTTATGTCGACTGAACCTTTGAAGGACTACATCCAGACCCTTTGGGAGTTGTAGGTCAGACAGAGAGTTTCCTGGCACCAACGAAGAAAGACGTCTTCTCTCTTGTCCCGGTCAACTTGATATCCGAGCAAGGTTATTCTCCACTAGAAGATATACTGCTCCAAGACAACCGTTAGCCGACCCTTTCTAACTTATTTCTTCCATCAGTTATTTTACACACACCTGGTGGTTGCATCTTTGTAGCCTTTACTTTAAAGGTTGCTGGAAAAGTATATAAGGTTACTTTTAGCAGTAATAAAATAAAAATAACTCGTGGGACTCTGTGGTAATTCCGCACTTGCTTTCTTCATCTATCTCCATACTTTTGATGATTAAATACTATACTTGTAGGGAGGGTCTGTGGACGAGTGGTTATAGCACTTGTCTTTGGGCTGGACGACCCGGGTTCGATCCCACTACAGCATGCGAATTTTCGGGTCTGAAAACTCCCTCTGTCCACCCAGCAGTAAATGGGTACCTGACTAAAACTCAGGGAAGGTTCAAGGCAGCGGAAGGAGAGGGATGGGCTCCGCCTTCCATATGCTGTGCCCTAGACACGGTGATTCTTAACAAATCACCGCCGCTACGGCTACGGCCATGGGCAGTGTGCGATGTCGGCAACGACACTCGTGCGCGTCCAGGCTATGCGACCGTTACCTTTTTACTATATTTGTGTAAGGTTTAATATTAATAATCTTATGCAAAAATTGACTCTTTCTTCTCCCGTAAAAATAATTGTTATCGTTAGTTAAATAATTGTTAAATGAATGAAAAGAACACGTCTCTTTATTTATTGAATTGTTTAAGAATTTATATCTTTTTAAACAATAAATATTCTACCGTAAAAAAAATCATAAGATGAATAGTTTCTTTTGAATAAATAAAACGAACGTTTTAACATCTTTATTCAATTTACTTACTATTAATATTTTAATAGTTTCAAAGTAAACAATTGCTCCTTTATAAAACAAATCTCAACTTAAAATAAATGCATTTGATCTTCGGCGATGGGATGATCCCATCTTTTACATAAGGGTGGGTGAGTGTTAACGTACGTACGCACATGAATTTCCATGAGCATGTTTTTATGTTGATAATAAAAAAGGTCATTACGTAGATGCGTTAATCTGGCTCAAGCTTAAATTCTTGTTACACAACGTTTGAGCCAAGGATAGATCTAATGTTTCTTACGTCACAATCAAATAAAATATGTTTCTTATCGATTGCAAATAAAAAAAAAACATAAAATAGCAATTATATTTTGTATTCAAAGCTCAACCTATGCGATCCCCGAAACTGAAGACATTACATCTAATATCGTCTCACGTCGCCCTACTTCTCCGTGGATGTGCATTCTCGCTCTGAAATCAAAGTTGGCACAATAACATAAAAAACATTTAGATCCTTTATTTTAATTAGGCAATTTATTAGGCTGTGGACGTTGCCTTCTCTGCTGGCGGCGGGAGAAGAAATATTAAGGCTGGTTTAACTGCTATATATATATATATATGTGTGTGTGTGTGCCTGTGTATGTGTGTAAGCAATGAAGTGTGTTTTACGCAAATGTTAAAGTTTTGTCTTTGAAAGGTCCGTATAATTAAATATCAAATTTAAGTGAATCAGCTATTATCATGACTATGAGATTCTGTAAAAAATTGGGTAAGTTGTCTATGCCAGTATTTTATGATTTATGAATCAGCCCAAATTTCTCTTTATCATTCTAAACGTTATCTCTTGCTCTCTGCATTTCTGGCTTGTATTTATAACTTTGAGCTATATTTATGATGCACTTGGCCTCTTGATTGAATGGCCCCTCATTCTAAAACAGAGGCCTCTAATAGTCATCTAACTCTTACTTTTTGGGTGGCTTTCCATGGTAATTGTCTCTCATTAGATTTCCGTAAAATAGTCTTGCATTCTTTTTAAACTGTTTGTTTACAACTTTCGCCCGTTCTTGTTGTTCTTAGTTTGGACTTTTTGACAAGTGCCCCAACCTTGCCTTCAATTTCCATCGCTATGTTTATTTTATCTCCTCTAAATCTGTCTTATACTTTACACCTGAGACTGTCGATGATGTTCTTCAGCCGCCCCGTACAATATATATATATATATATATATATATATATATATATATATATATATATATATATATATATATATATTAGTACTTCATGTATCCACATAAAATATAATAAGGAGATATAATTTTTTATGTATCAGTTTTCAGTATTTACTTCAACAGTGCTCGATACGTAAGTAGAGCTAGATAGTAAGCAATGAAAATATATATGGCAATCAAGCTACACAGAGGCTCCCGTGTTTCATCCCCGGGGGGAATCGTCAGGCTAAATGAAACACGGGAGCCTCTGTGTAGCTTGATTGCCATATATATTTTCATTGCTTACTATATATATATATAGAGAGAGAGATGGATAGATAGATGGATAGATGAAAAGATATATATATATATATATATATATATATATATATATATATATATATATATATATATATATATGTGTGTGTGTGTGTTTGTGTGCGTGTGCGTGTGTGTGTGTTAAGTATATTGTTAGCTAATTCCAATAATTTAACGTGTTATTTTTTGGCATTCCTAGTGTTTTTTAAAAAGTCGTTATAAAATACTCTTTTCTTCGAAGGTTTAAGTGTTTATATATATATATATATATATATATATATATATATATATATATATATATATATATATTCACTCAATTATACAGACGTTCTTGTGATCTTTTATCTTCCACCAATGCGTATCTTTTGACGAATACCTTTACAATAGATCATTTCACTAGATTAATTCCATTTCTTTTCTGACTAGACGTTACTCCTTACGTTTTAATGGGACAAATTTATGTTTTAGGCTTAAGATTTCCTATTTAGCTTGTATAATTTAATTATTATTTTCTATGTGAATGTCTTTAGAAGCGTTCAAAGACGGCTTGATCAAAGGAGTGTTTGACGAGTTCAGGAAAGTAAGGTATACAAAGCCGTTTGAACAGATACACAGGAAGCTTGATAAGTGTGAGTCCTGTGTAGACTTATCGAAAAAAATTCGAATCAACTTTGTAAGTCAGAAAGTGGCTAGGAAGCGAGCCGAGAAAAGATATAAAAATGAGATTTTAAGAATGGTATAGTTAAAATAAGTTGAGGTGTCTCAATTTCTCACCCTACCGTTTCGATGAGAATGAGAATCGGAATAAAAAGTGCGTTGTCAATGTAAACACTCTTTCGGAGTTTGTTCTATTAATTCCAATGAAGAAAATAATGTAGCAGAAAAAGATTCACATTCTTTAGTTTCAGGCGAGAACAAGCCATTGTTATCACTCAAAGTCCAGCGTCCAGAGTTCAACCGTGGCCACCGAGAGTTGACAAGGCCAAGCAACTAACTTCCTGCCCCCCTCTGACGTCACTGCATTCCGTGTCAACAAAAGGACCGTAGTAATATCAATAAGAAGGCATTTCGACTTCTCCATTCACTAAATAATCCATCGAAATTCAGAAAATCAACCAATTTTAATGAAATTTTCAGGATTTATTAATTAATGATCACGGAATATAATAAATCCATTACTTTATTATACAGCGTGGTGCAAATGTATTATTTCTTGTAAACAAAAAACACCGTTACTAAAGTTATTCAAAATATCAAAACATGTTGACCATACGATATTGTAAATATTTAAAACAAAGCATTAGAAAACTTTAAAAATTGCATGTAAAAAAGAAAAGAAAAGAACACGATTCGATTCATCTTGAAACTGATCTTTATTCAATATAAATTTAAAGAAAATAATAATTCACGATCAAATACTGCAAAAAACTGAATTATGAATTACCATTATTCAAACTTCTAACCCAATCAACCGTAAGTAATTCAGACTTTGAAATTTGTTTAAAAATTATACAAAAAAAAGTTATCAGCTCTACAACGTTTAAACTACAGCCACTAGACGATTGTGCACCAGCGAGAAAGAAAACGACGAAGATATGTAACTAAAATTTAATTTCAGAACGATATACTTATATATTTTTTACAATAAACGGTCACCGCTTATCAAGGCCCAAAGGTAACACGATGATAAAGGTTAACGAGTTTGACTTGTTTACATTGGACTGTGTTCAACAGACGGTCAGTTCTGATAAAGAAACTCTGCCCATGGAAGTTTCGTCTCGTCTTGGGCAAGCAGAAGGAGAAAGGGAAATCATTGGATGTGTAGTAGCTAGGTGGGTTATTATTGTGAATGTTTTACAACGGGGACCATAGATTTGAACTCAGTCGATTATTTGCCATGAAAATAACGGTAGAGCAAAGGAAGACTAACAACATCTCTTTTGTGAGAAGGTGAATGTAGGGTAGAGAAGAGGACACCCCAGTGTCAATGTAAGAAAGGGTGCTCTGAGCGGCACCTACCTATATGTGGCAGCAGTACTCGATCTTAGGGCGTATTTGGTTCTTATACAGGTAGAGGATGGCGTCGGGCATGATATACTTTCTGGAGCGGTAGAATGATCAAACCATTTTTCCCAGCGGTCATAGCAACAGATTTGATGTATATATATATATATATATATATATATATATATATATATATATATATATATATATATATATATCTTAATCACTTAGGAAGTGAGACAATCGCAGCAATAGTAAGCGAAAAAACAACGAACGCTGCAATCACCAATAAAAATAATTACATAAAAATACATTAAATATTTAGGTGATAAAAATCGTACATATTTCTAGACAGAGCGTCTTGGTCCGATGGTAAAACGCTAAACTATAGACATCAATATCGAAGGTTAGATCTCTGTGTAAGTTAGCCATGCTGATGACGGCTGTGAACCAGAAACACGTGTCCATGGATTACTTTTATGTACGTATAATATATATATATATATATATATATATATATATATATATATATATATATATATATATATATATATATAATGTGTGTGTGCGTGCGTGTTTGTGTGATAATATGAAAAAAACAATTATTTAATATAGTTTAGATTGATTCCTATGAGAATCAATTTACAAATGGGTAAAGAAGCTCAATATTCGATATTAAAACCTTGGCCTTATCACCTCTACTTCGCCGAAAGTTTTGATATTTTATGCTTTTCATTTGTTAACATTTTTACATTGCTGAAAGAATGAGCTTATAACGTCGGCGTATGTAGGGATAAACGATTTAATATTTATTTATAAATATTGTAATAAAAGACACTTTAAGAAATGATTTAACAGCAAACTATCACTTAGCTACAAGCATGGTTCCGATAAAGTTCGTCGAACACTCTAGATTGTCTGCTTTCTACTGCCCGCGGTGTTTAGGCATGTCTAGAACTTAATTTCTCCTGTGTCACGTGATAATTTACGATGGCCGTGGGGATAGAGTAAAAGCGTGCAGAGTCTTAGTTCACTCTGTGAACCGAGTTCACACCCTGTGACCTTCTGAAATTGTCGCTTCCTACACTGATGAGAGCGTAAGCTTGAAACGCCCGGGTATGCAGGTAAAAATAATTCAATATTTATTTGTAAATATTGTTATGTTATATATATATATATATATATACATATATATATATATATATATATATATATTGTTTTTATATATATTATATATATATATATATATGTATATATATATATATATATTGTTTTATATATATACATATTGTTTCATATATATGTGTATATATTGTTTTTATATACATATTGTTATATATATATATATGTATATATATATTGTTTATATATATATATGTGTTACGATACACGCTACATTCAATTTACTCTATACGTTTCGTAACCACAGTCTTAAATCTTCACGTCATTTATACGTATCTTAAAGTCTCTAAAAAGTTCTCAAATAAATCTCAAGGTTTACCTTATCTTCTGTTCTCTTCTTTGGCCTGTGATTCGTCTAGTCTTCGCTGGCTGTGTCGTCTTGATCGAAGGAAGAGGTCTGTCTCAGACAGAATGAACACACGAGACACGAATTTTTTGACGGGAAATTTCACACAAGTTTCTTTATTCTCACACAATTTTCTTACTTCTTGGTTCGGTTGCTGTCAGGGGGATTCCGGTTTCGACTCTCTCATACTTCGGCTATCTTCTTTCCTTTTGGGATATCTTCTGCCCTCCCAGAGCGGGGCCTTACCAGTTTGCCGGCTACATGCTCGCACCCGGTCTGAACGGTATCGCCTCTAAGCTCAGACTGATTCTAAAAAGCTAAGTTTTTGTTTTCCGTGGTGACGTAATCATCATTCCCACGCACGATATGGGGACAAAAATGACTCACTCTGATCTCTGACTCAAAGGTCACGTCAGGTCTCTAAATTTATTATGACTATTCTTGGATCAAACTCTTCTCTGACTCACTTCTGAGTCCAGAAACAAAACCTATTTTTCAATAACAAAATTAGCTATTTGATACTAGTTAACCTACTGTGCCTTGCATAATGGGGCCCTACAGTATTGTAACACTCCTTCCTTCCCTATAAACAAAAAAAACAAAAAATCCCAAGATTTTCCCTTTTTTTTTAAAAAACCAACCCCTCCCTGGGACTGGTGAAAATCCGAGCCTGAGCACTCCTGGGTTGCCATCATTTCACCACTGCCGGAATTTCCTTCGGCACCACATGACAATGTTTCCGGGGTGTGGGAGAGTTTGCTCCCTACGGTCGTTACCGGCTAAAAAAAGCCATCCCCTGTCATAAATCAACATCAGGCGTTTCTCGCCTATATCTCCTGCAAAATCTACCACATAAATCCGCTCTTGCTCACACACGTTCTCCGTGCTCGACCACTTCCCAAAAATTCCCGGTATGTTGCACTTTCGGGCCACCATCACTTTCTTAGATAACTTCAACAAACGGTCGGCACACAACCGATTAAAACTAACTGCGCGTTTTATTCTCGCGAAATAGGGGAACAAAAAACAGAACAAAAAAACCTTCATTAACCTATTCTCTAATGGTCAGCCTCGAAGCTTACTGAAGGTACCGTCGCTATACTGCTTGCTATATATGGACCATACATTTCTGACACGCCCGTGCTCCCGTCGCGAATGACAGCGAACAAACACCCAGTTTCTAACTCCCAACCCCATTGGCGTGGCGTGGCACCCATCCCATGGCTCTTACTAAACGGCGTGACGGGGGTGAAATGTCGACACCACCGTTCCTGGAACACATCGGGTCACCAATCCAGGTCCATCATTTTCTTCCCTAAACCAAAATTAATTTGACTGAGGTACCCTCTCTTGAATATAAAGCTTAACTCTATTCCACTTCCATACACGGTCTACCGACGTGATTGGGGAGCAACCCTGGGTCACGAAAATTAATCACAACTTCAATATCGACCACCGTTATCGTGGCGCACCAATACGACTGTCCTGTCGTCTAACCACCGGTTCGCAGTTTTAACGCGTGTAGAGTTCGAGCACCTTTGCCCATTCTTCTCCGAGCCAAAACCCATGGCCGCCTCGTTTGCGAGAACCACCCGAGCGAACTTTATTAATCCCGCAGACCCAACTGGGCTGCACATGCTCTGTGCACAGGGATATTCTTCGAAATAACCTAATTGACCCCCGTCCGGGGTCTCCATCAACCGACCCAAACCTGCTATCAGTGCCCCCCAAACAACTCAAATACAAGATCACTTTAACCCTAACACTTTGCTGACCCACGTAACATTCAATTTAAGAACTGTTTTTTTTTTTTTAATTACATTTTTAAATTTCTCCATCCTCTAAATAGTAAAATATCATTCACTCAAGCATTAGGAACCCGGAATCCTCCATGTAACAAATACATCAAAATACATAAAAAAAAAAAAATTCATTCCACCCAACAACAACAAAAAAAATCAAACCGAAACCGACAGAACCAATGGAGAACATATCTCCACAATACAATACAACATAATTCAAAAGATAAAGGGAAAAGAGAACTGCGCCCGACACCATAACGTATTGACATGTCGTCAAACTCCAACCCGGACACCATCAGATCACCCGCCGCTGTCGTCGTTATTTTCCTGCAACACTTTTTAGCAGTTTTCAAAACCCACGGGCGCTTTCTTTCTCTCTCTCTCTTCTCTGTCTATGCGCTCTCGCTTCTCCCTTCCTTTCTAACAGGCATATTCTGACCTCGCGCGCACATTTTTTTTTTAAACAATCTCTTTTAACATTTCAATTCTTCTCTCTCTCTCTCTCTCTCTCTCTCTTTTTAAGACGCATATACATTCTAAAAACAAAAGATTTCGGCCACAGAGTGGCATATCAATCCATTTCTTTCTATACTCTTTCTGTCTCTGTCTCTCTCTTTCTAATACATTCTTTCTTTCTTTTTTCTAAATACGCATATTCTGTCCTCGCGTGCACATGTCATTTCAGCACATCCACCCTTTTTAACATTTCCATTCTTCCTCTCTTTCTCTCTCCTTTAATAACATACTTCCCTCGTTTTTTTTTCTTTTTTCGCCCGTTATTGCTTTCACCTTTGTCCCCCACCAACACAAACCAGAAAAAAAATTACAGCAACAAATTCTTAAAACACAACACAAAAAAAAACATAATTACGGCAAATCGTCCTTTTTTTTCTAACTAGAATGTTCTTTTCCTACAAAGTCTTAACAATTGTTTTTGCGCGTGTGTGTGTGTGCGTGCGTTCTTTTTTTTCTTTTTTTTTAACAAAATGTGTCTTTCTTTTTTTTCTTTTTTTTTTGTGAATCTTAACAATTAACAAAATGTGTCTTTTTCTCTTTCTGCGTAATTTAATAATGGTCTGTGTATGTGTGCGTTCTTCTTTTTTTTCTTTCTCTAACAAAATGTGTCTTTTTTCTTTTCTTTTTTCTTTTCTTTTTCTCTGTGTCTTTTGATTAACTAAGTGTGTCTCTCTTTTGTGTATCTCAACAATTTTCCCCTCCGTGTCTCGTCCTTTTTTTTCTCTTCCCTTTTCTATTACTTGGACCACACGATGTGTTCGTACTTCATGACAGCACCAGATCGATATCGAACCGTTTCATGTTGGAAACGGCAGGTCACGGCTACCAAAATAACCCATATGTAACAATACACGCCTACATGTTGGAAACGGCATCTCAAGCCTTTTTCAATTACGGCCTCTGTTCATTTATACGTATCTTAAAGTCTCTAAAAAGTTCTCAAATAAATCTCAAGGTTTACCTTATCTTCTGTTCTCTTCTTTGGCCTGTGATTCGTCTAGTCTTCGCTGGCTGTGTCGTCTTGATCGAAGGAAGAGGTCTGTCTCAGACAGAATGAACACACGAGACACGAATTTTTTGACGGGAAATTTCACACAAGTTTCTTTATTCTCACACAATTTTCTTACTTCTTGGTTCGGTTGCTGTCAGGGAGATTCCGGTTTCGACTCTCTCATACTTCGGCTATCTTCTTTCCTTTTGGGATATCTTCTGCCCTCCCAGAGCGGGGCCTTACCAGTTTGCCGGCTACATGCTCGGTCCCGGTCTGAACGGTATCGCCTCTAAGCTCAGACTGATTCTAAAAAAGCTAAGTTTTTGTTTTCCGTGGTGACGTAATCATCATTCCCACGCACGATATGGGGACAAAAATGACTCACTCTGATCTCTGACTCAAAGGTCACGTCAGGTCTCTAAATTTATTATGACTATTCTTGGATCAAACTCTTCTCTGACTCATTTCTGAGTCCAGAAACAAAACCTATTTTTCAATAACAAAATTAGCTATTTGATACTAGTTAACCTACTGTGCCTTGCATAATGGGGCCCTACAGTATTGTAACATATGTATATATATATTTACATATATATATATATATTGTTTTTATGTATATATAATTTAAGAATTTAAAAAATCTTACAAAAATGGCTCAGATAAACGTACAAAACGAATATAAAATATATTTTATTACTGTTTTAAAAAGAAAATGCAAAATATTATCATTGAATAATAATAATAATAATAATAATAATAATAATAATAATAATAATAATAATAATAATAATATTTCTTATTATGTCTGTTCTTCAATCGGTTGTTGATTGCACTGCAAACATGAAACTTGGTTCCACAGTCGTGGCTTTCGGTAATATTTGCTGCGTTATTCTCCTTACGTTTATTGACTTTTGCTCAGAAGAGCTCGTCAAACAATGCCACGCCCCTTCCGTCTCTCTTGCCCTCTGACCTCCCTTACCCTCTCTCATCACCCCCACCCCCTCTGTCTCTCGCACAAACTATTTTTATATCGTCTTCATTTAATTTTGTTCTTTTTTTTTTTTTATATTTCTTCTTGTTTTTTTGTTTAATGCTCCAAGCGATATTTACTCCGGCTAAATAACAACATCTGCTAATCGTGACAAACGCCAATATTTCATTTTTTTTGTTGTCTTCTTCATCTAATTGAATGATTGTAAGCTGACAAACAGTGGCGACGTGGTCGTGGGGGTCAAAAGGGAAAGGTGGACAGACGAAGGGGAGAAAAGATGAAGGCAATGACAAAGCGGGGGGGGGGGGGGGGCAAGACGATGTTTAAAAAGGAAAATGTAGAGAAAAAAGTGGGAAAATGATAGAGAGTATCGGGAGAAATAGAAATGCATTAAAAATGGACGCACGAAGACATTGGAAGAAGAAGGCATCTGAAGGAAAGAAACAAAAGATGAAATTGAGAAAGTAGAAGAAATTTAACCGTGGAAGAGTCTAGTTGGTTGTTTGACAGCATATCAACCCATTTCAGGTTTTTTAATACCGAATCCAGTCAGTTTAGTAAAGGTTTTTATGCTTCAAATTCTTTATATCTTCAAATATGTATTAATGGTGTTTGGTTTTGTTGGGTTGTTTTACGACATATCAACTATTTTCGAGTTATTTGATGACGAATTAGGTAATGTTAGTAAACGTTTTTATGCTTCAAGTTCTTTATATCTTCAAATATGTATTAATGGTGTTTGGTTTGGTTGGGTTGTTTTACGGCATATCAACTATTTTCGAGTTATTTGATGACGAATTAGGTAAAGTTAGTAAAAGTTTTTATGCTTCAAGTTCTTTATATCTTCAAATATTTATTTTGGTTGTTTTGTTTGGTTTGGTTGTTTTACGGCATATCAACTATTTTCGGGTTATTTGATGACGAATTAGGTAAAGTTAGTAAACGTTTTTATGCTTCAAGTTCTTTATATCTTCAAATATTTATTTTGGTTGTTTTGTTTTACGACATATCAACTCTTTTCGGGTTATTTAATGCCAACATCCAGTAATTTTAGCAATAGTTATTATGCTTCAAGTTTGTCATATCTTCAAATATATATTTATGGTGTTTGGTTTGGTCGTTTTGTTTTACGGAATATCAACTCTTTTCGGGGTTTTAAATGCCGAATTAGGTAATTTTAGTAAAAAAAATTCATACTTCAAGTTCTTTATATCTTCAAATATTTATTCACGGTGCTTATTTTGTAAAGAACATAAAGAAATTCTTGTTGAGCCGTCTTCTTGAATAATCAAATTCTGATAAACGTCCTTCATCATTACTAATCATCACGGTATTGTCTCACCGTCCACCTGATAAACTCATTGACCATTATCCTCGAGTAGCCTTTGGGTCTTGATAAGTGGTGACTCTTTAGTAAAATAAAAGGAAAGAAAAAGAAAGAAATAAAAAAAACAGGACATAGTAATTCAAATCAAAGAGAGGAAGAAATATCAAGATACATTTTAGGAGAAAGTGGATACAATCATAAGATGAGATATTCAGGGAGATTATTCCTCGCTGCTTTACCTACACAAGGTTTTAGAAGTAGAGAAGGTCTTTAAATCTAACACTCGGATATATATGTAACTCGTGAAAAGATCAAGTGTTAACCGCAAGAGGAGGGGGTACTTTATCTTTGAGAACTAAATGAACTAAAATGAAAAAGAAGAAATGAACGAAGAACTAGAGACACACATTGGACACGCAGACAAGAAAGGTAAAAAGAGAAACTCAAGAAAATGTGCAGCGAAAATAAAAGAAAAAGATGATGAGAATATATAAGAATAATATACTGGAATAAAAACGAAGCAAAACGGCATTCTTTATAGGCGGTTTGAGCCGAGAAAGTTTGTAGGCTATAGTAAATTCAGTCGCATGCATATTCTGATTAGGGGAGATGGCAACGTTAGGTTTAGCAGTTATTGCAAGGGGGTGTCGATGCCCTCCAACTTGGACGCATGCCATTCCCAAATAGTCACCTATCTGGTACTGACAGGGCTCAACGTCGCTTAATTTCGGTTAAATTAATGAAAAGAATAAATATATGTAGTTAATAAGAATAATATATTGGAATAAAAGCGAAACAAAACGACATTCACTCAAGACGAGTTGAAGAAATAAAATACAATACAATATTTGAAAATATTTGGAATGTTTTTGTGCTCTTTACGAACGAACGGTAGCCGTTAAAATTCAAAACATGTAATGCGTACATGAAATGGGATATATATATATATATATATATAAATAAATATTAATTATTTTAATACCTAAGACATCGATGTTTCATGCTAACGCAATCTTCAGTGCAGGAAGCTAATTCTCAACGGTCGGCGGGCGCGAACACTGATCACGAATCCCCACTGATTCGTAGTCAAGAGTCTTAACCCATCGGCCATAGACAATTAGTTAATAATTACGGAGGAATTTAACTTTGTAAATAGCGAATCGGCGACTAGATTTACACAAGCAGTCAGAGTGATCAACGAACGTATTCGGATCGTGCATGCATATATATATATATATATATATATATATACATATATATATATACATATATATATACATATATATATATATATATATATATATATATATATATATATATATATATATATATATATATATATATATATATATATATATATATATATATATATATATATATATATATATATATATATATATATACCTTTCATCCTTCCGGAATCGTAAGGGTAGAGATAATTATTCAAGTTGGTCGCACAATTCGAAACCCCGGAACACGAGCCATGTTTTTGTTAACTCAAAAGGTGAGCTCACAAGAAGCGGTGTTTAAGCGTGATTGTTTTGTCCAATTTGAAACATAAAATAAAGAAGGCAAAAAGAGCTAAGGAATAAAGGAGAAAGAGAAAGAAGAAAAAAAAGAAGAAATCAGATGGTTTAGGGTTAGAGTTAGTGTTAGGTTGAAGAAAAATATGGAAGCTAAGAATGGGAAACGAAATGTCGCAAAATTAGATGCGGGTGTGTCAAAAGTAATGTTAAAAAATAAATTTTTCTACATAAGGCTAGAGTAAGAAGAAATAGAACAATTCCATTACAAGTTAAAGAGTAGAATTAGAGTTATAACATCATGCAGAAGAAGTACAACGTATAAAGTACAAAGTAATGCATAGCGTAGAAGATAACAACATCTTCCTCTTCGACATGCACGCTGAGCAGATTCGGACGTCTTTTTTGAAGCTCCGTTTTTTTTCTCCCACTCTTGCAAGCGGGAGGAGGTTACGGTGGTTAAGTGGATATCGACTTGAACTGAAGACCTGGGTGTCCCAAGTTCGAATCCAGTCGGTTCCACAGTACCACTTTCACTTAGGGATGTTGGCAACCTTCTTGTGGTCCTTCCCGTAAGTACTCGATATCTTTCTAGAAAGATTTCTAACTAGAAAAACATCGGGGAAACTAATGCCAACACCACAATCATCTGATTCACACGAAAGAGGAAGAAGAGGCTTAGAAAATATGTAAGTTACAGTGCTATAAAAAATAAAGCAAAATATTACATGATGACATTGTTCAAGTTTATTAAATTGTTACCCTATAATGGACATGAATAGGAAGACGGAGAAACTTCTGCTGCTATACCTACACTGCTACTATGACAACCGCTTAACAACAACCGAAAAGAAAATAAATAAATAAAAGAGACGCTACTACCCATTGAGCCGACTACTAACAACGTGTCTACGTGATGAGCCGCTGTCCGGATAATCTGATGGAATAAAAGAATTGATCCAGCGTAATACTACGAAAGAACTATTTTTGAGTGAAAAAGAAGTTGAAGAATACGAAATTAAAGATGAAGACATTAAAATTCGATGTGACACAGAAGAAAAAGCGAGTAATAAAAAAGATAGGGCTCTGTTCTGTCTCCTCCACGAGTGCGTGTGAGAGTAGTCTGTTTTGAAGCAAGGGTTTTGCAGTTTCAACAAGTTTTCTTCTGAACCAGCATTTCTTGAGTTCAGTTGTTAAGAGAAGTCCAGTCCGACTAGAAATTATGCCGGGATAAGCAAAGATACCCCCCGAAATAAAGCACCTGGTATTTCTAAATGGTCACCCACTTTGTACTGAACAGGATAAACGTCGCTTAACTTCCATGACCTAAATAGAACGTGATTATGCTTAGCGAGAATGATGGGAAATTACGAGTTAATGTATTGAAAGTTTGGTTGTTTTCTTTAATGTCATTTGAACGCGTTTGACGCCATTTAATGTCGAATTCCTTCATTTTGGTAAAAGTTATCACGCTTCAAGTTTTTAATATCCTCAAATATTGATCGATTAATTCGTTTTGAAGGAAACTATTTTGTAAATAAATAAATAGTCTGCAAATATTTATCGATTAATTCGTTTTGAAGGAAACTATTTTGTAAATAAATAAATAGTCTGCAAATATTGATCGATTAATTCGTTTTGAAGGAAACTATTTTGTAAATAAATAAATAGTCTGCAAATATTGATCGATTAATTCGTTTTGAAGGAAACTATTTTGTAAATAAATAAATAGTCTGCAAATATTTATCGATTAATTCGTTTTGAAGGAAACTATTTTGTAAATAAATAAACAGTCTGCAAATATTTATCGATTAATTCGTTTTGAAGGAAACTATTTTGTAAATAAATAAATAGTCTGTAAATATTTATCGATTAATTCGTTTTGAAGGAAACTATTTTGTAAATAAATAAATAGTCTGCAAATATTTATCGATTAATTCGTTTTGAAGGAAACTATTTTGTAAATAAATAAATAGTCTGCAAATATTTATCGATTAATTCGTTTTGAAGGAAACTATTTTGTAAATAAATAAATAGTCTGCAAATATTTATCGATTAATTCGTTTTGAAGGAAACTATTTTGTAAATAAATAAATAGTCTGCAAATATTTATCGATTAATTCGTTTTGAAGGAAACTATTTTGTAAATAAATAAATAGTCTGCAAATATTTATCGATTAATTCGTTTTAAAGGAAACTATTTTGTAAATAAATAAATAGTCTGCAAACAATAGATTATATTTAACCCAGAGATAGGATCCTGACAGGCACTACATCTCCCAGGTAAGAGTGGACCTGGGAGTAGTGGTAGCAAAGTGATGGTTCCACACTCCCGTAATAGTTGCCTTGCATGTAGAGAAGGTAGAAGTATAAAAGTCTGCGAAAAATATATTTTGGAAGATCTGAGGTGGGGCAGTTTAGTGTCATTTCCACATATCGAAGGAAAAAGGGTATCGAATGGTTAGGGAAACGAGAGAAAATGGACAATAGGAAACGGCATCAGAAGTAACCAGAGGCTAAGATAACAATAAGGAAGAATCAAAGAAAAAAGAATGTAAAGAAAGAATACATAAGGTAGGATAGGAGAATTAGCAGAGAAAATCAAAGACGACATTAAAAACCTGTAAATGACGATATCAGAAGACAATAAATACGAATAAATTATCTCAAGATAAAACAAATACATAAAACAACGTTAACATGAAATGTGAAACAAGGAGAACTAACTGTGCAGGATTGTTTCGGGGAAAAAGAAAGATAACAGAGTGTTTAATGGAATAGGTACCGCACAATTACCCATCTCGAACCCCTTTCCAATCGCTACAATGTTGCATCCATGTGCTCGTTTTACAATTACTTCAATAGAATGTGGTACGACAAACTTGTTTCTCTTGTGCCCCCTCGACGTAAATACACCTGACCAATCCCTTCACTGTGGAGTTCGCCAGATGCCGTAAGGCCTTATACTCTAATAGCTTATTTCCTCGAACTGTTAGCCTTTGGAATTCTCTCCTTGCATTCCCCGTTTCCTTGACTGTACCAACATGCAGAAATTTAAATGTAATGTGAAAAGAAATTTCGCTGCACAAATACTCAATTAGAAGGCCCTAAAAAATCTGGTCCTCAATTCTTAGTTGCCCCATATGCTTTAGTAGCAATTTGCCTAGTTTGAGATGAATAATAGTAAGAACGAATATCAATATTTGCTTCTGAATAGCCATGTTCTTTTCTTATGCGTTAGCCCATGTTGTTAAATAGAAAAACATATAATCGCTTTAATTTCTTTGCAGATACAATTATTCCTGTTCGGAATATTTTTCGCAAGGAAGACATTTTTATTTTTTGTAGCAAATGTTAATTTCGAATGGACGTCATTAAAAGTTAAATGATTTTACTGCATCTCAGGCAACGCCGGGTAGATACAGTTAGTGAGAAATATAAAAGAAATGGTAGAAATAAAATGAAGTGAAATGGAAGAGAATAAGAGTAAGAAGCAGTCGTAAATTACGAAAAATGAAATACCAGAAAGGTTTACATTACGACGTTATAGAGGAAGACAACTGTAAAAGGGAAAGATGAAAAAAAAACGAATAAGAAACTGTAACTTAGAATACAGAGAAGAAAATAAGAAACACTAACCCTACCCTAACCCTAACCCTAACCCTAACCCTAACACAAAGCGATAAAGAAGAAAGAACCGTGAAAAAAAATTCTTGCGAATCAGCGTGGAATGATTTTTTTGCCGGATCGATTCTTGTATTGGCTTTTTTCAGGTATTGACAGAAGGAAAACACGTGAAATTTGCCAACATTCATTTCGATTTGATTTCTTTACGCACGGGTGTTGTGTTTCCACTTACCTACGCGTGTATAAACAATTATACACCTGTGTTGGCGTATTCGTCGTCGGCAATTCAGGTTCTATTCGCTTGCTTATGAACCCACTCGAACGCCGATGTTTAGAAATCAAATTTTATTACAAACAGAAGAACAGTCACAGAATACATCAGAGAGACATGTTACTTTCGTACGCGTCAGAGAGATAGAAAAAGATAGACATAAATAGACGGATACATCTATCGCACAATAATGCGTTCTTCACCCCCATCCACTAGGGGGCAGTTTCCTACATGTCTTTCCTATTTGAAGTATGGATAGGCAAAGATGTAGAAAATCTTCACTCGGAAATCACGTGGTTTAGCGACTTCCGTCTGGGGTCACTTCTGACCCTTAAAAGTGTCACTCTAACTTTTCTATTTAAACACGGCCCTCATTACGTAATACGAGGTCAGATTTACATAACAGGCCTAATAAATTGATATACATATATATATATAGGTATACGGCACAATCACGTTGACACACCGGTTCCCGTTAGATCACCGAAGTTAAGCGGCGTCAAGCCTGGCCAGTACTAAATGGGTGACCATTTGGGAATACCAGGTGCTGTATGTGCTGTATGTGCTCTCTGCTTATCTCGGCATTGTTTCCAGTCGTCTTGTATTACTACTTGCCATTAGAATCAAGCTATGCCGACTCAGGAAAACGGTTGTTGCAGATTGCGCAACCCTTGCAATTACAAATTCATGCGTGGGTAGCCCCTGGTGGGGCACTCATACGTCGAACTATCGACGGGAGAGTCCATCATATATATATATATATATATATATATATATATATATATATAATCTCCAATAGCTTTTTACAATCTATTCTCAACTGTCGACTGGGCCACGAATTCGCCGACTGCAACCTATGCAGAGGGGTACACCCTTCGATAACGGGATCCTGGTAGTTAGGCATTCGTCTACTTCGGCTGATCATGTATTATCCACACATCTATTAGTTCATCCCAACCGTATTATTCGATCTGATTCTTTAAAAAAAATCATTTCCCATTTTTCATGTAACCTACAAGATATATACTAAAAGGTGATGGCTGAAGGTCAGTCACGTTGCGAAAAAAGAAGGTTATCAATGCCAAATAGTAATGTTTTGAAAGAAGTAATGCTTTTCTAGGTGTAATGCTTCTCTCTCTCTCTCCCCTCTCTCTCCCTCTCTCTCTTTCTCTTTCCCTCTCTCAGTTGAATTACCATCTAGGAGTAATATTTCCACTTTCACTGTGATTTATTTTTCTGAGAACAATGTATTCTCAAAGAGCAGTATATTCTTGCAATATAAATAATTATCATACCTATAGAATTACATTAGGCAACTTTATTCGGCATTAAATGATCATAGATGGTTGATATGCCGTAAAACAAACCGAAACAGAAAACTATTTTACACCTTCATTTATTTGATTCTATACTTTTTATGTTAATCATTTTGTTATGGTTATTCTTGGTGCTGCATTAGGCATTGGTTTCTCCGATTCTTTGTAGAATCAGCCCCTTTGCAGAAGAGATCACGTGAAGCTTGCCAACATCCATAAGTGGAACTAGTTCAAAAAGAATCGACAGGAATCGAACTTGACACACCCAGTCCGCGTTCTATTCTACTTCATCACGACCCCATCCCAGAACAATTGAAGAAGATGACTTCTTCAATTGTTATTCCCATTCAAGAAAGAGAGAAGGCAAAGGCTAAAGTCTTGGGAACAGCATGAAAATCCGAAAACAGATTGAATAACCAAATAACAAATCGAATTCTTTGACATAAGGTGAGCACAGAAAGAAAATGGAGGGGGAAAAAGAAAAGAAACGAACGAGAAATAAATTCTTGACTTTTGCCTTATATTCAATTGTCTTTCGGGACATTTCTGTTCGTCTATTATTGTTTGGTGATCTCGGTTCGTGAATAAATCTATTGTGCGGGCAAAAATCATCTCCCCAAATCCCAACCGAAAAAGGGAAGAGCCCCGTCACCGTTTTTGGATCTTCTCTAACCGGCGTAGCTACCATGTTTGTTCTCCCCTTTGACTCTCTCTAACTCTATCTCCCCAATCTTTCTCTCCCTCTCTTACTTGATCCCAGTTTTTCCCCCTGTCTATCTCTTAACACACGACTTCGTCCCCCTCTCTCTCTCTGTCTCTATATCTATAGCTATCCTACTCCCTCTCTTAATACCATCGCACTTTCCTTAATACACAAGTATTGGTCTCTCTTTCCCTCGTTTGCTCTCTTTCTCTCTCTCTCTCCCCCCTCTCTCTCTATGTATCTGTATTTCCTTACCTACCTACCCCTCTCGCTCTCAATCTCATATCTCTCAATGCCTACCTTAATACATAAGGCTTCATCTCTTTCTCTTTCTTGCTTTATTTCTCTATTTCTCTCTCTCTTTCTCTCTTTCTCTCTCTCTATCCCCTCTCTCTCTCTCCCTCTCTCTCTCTCTCTCTATGTATCTGTATTTCCTTACCTCCCTACCCCTCTCTCTCTCAATCTCATATCTCTCAATGCCTACCTTAATACATAAGGCTTCATCTCTTTCTCTTTCTTGCTTTCTTTCTGTCTTTCTCTCTCTCTCTCTTTCTCTCTTTCTCTCTCTCTCTCTCTCTTGTTCAACGCAGCCTTGAGCGTCTTATCCCTGTAGAGATTTGGCCGAACGCCTTTCGCCGGAATTAGACAAGAGTTCTTCCCCCTGGCAATTTATTTCGAGTTGGTCGAGCGGGAACGAAGAACCAGATGAAAATTATGATTTTTCCTTCATTTTTCGTTTTATTTTCTTCTTTTTGTTTTGCTTTTGTTTTTGTAGTTGTTGTTGTTGTTGTTGTTGTTTCCGAAGCGAAATCACCATGACATTATCTTGCCTCTTGTTGTCCTCACCTATACATATTCCGAATCCATAAAGAGAAATAAACAGATTGTTATCATTCCTCTCCAGCAAGAATCACCTCATCTCAGTGCCGGCTTTTTATTCCTCTGTTTGCATGTTGCATAATTTATGTTCCGATTTTGTTGGTTTTACTTTTCAGATTTTCACTGCTGGTTGGGAGAGGCGGGGGGGGGGCAAACAAAGATGGGGGCAAGAATCCTAGAGAAATACAAACTATTTTAAAACGTATCACGTGCCTTATTTAGACCGAGCGATAACCCAAGAACAAGCTTTATCAAACCACTTTTAGTTGTTTTATTTGACGGCATATCTACCCTATTTGGGGTGATACTTTAAGGCAGAGTAGACAGTGAACTTCGGGATTACTTTCAAAAGGCACGTAACTCTCGCTTCTTTCCTATTGTGTCCGTTAGTCGTCAAATTCCATACGCGATGTATCTGACACAGGGGGAAGAATTGCTGTTTTCTGGGTTGGCTGTTGTTTTAAGTACGTGATATGTGGAGATATTAAAACTTCTCTCAGTGTTCATGACTATTCAACTGTCGATCTATCCATCTCATTACCTCTCATACTCGAGTAGTTTTGGCCTTGATAAAGGGGTGATTTGTTAGTAAAAATAAAAATAATGACGAATCCAGTAATTTTGGGAAGAATAGTAGAAGAAGTCCGTCTTGCAACTATTATGGCAACCTAGGGCCTGTCCTGAACTATCATCACCCTCTTTCTCAGGGTGAGGTATGGTTCGGAACGGTCATAGCTGGTGCACCTTCCCAGGCATTACCTTATTCTTCGGGAGGGGGTGCCATTACCAGTCGCCTGGGGTGCCCCTAGCGGGTAATGCATACAATCTTTTCTCGACTATTTCTGTACCCTTCCAAAGTGCCTCTTCGGGAGATAGTGTTTTGTTTCAACGTTAAACTGATTTCAGATCTAACTTTTCTGCAGTAATAAAACGCGTAACTAATGAATCACCTTCTTTACAATTTTCAAATACTAATGGTTATACCTTTTGTATATAAACGTTTCGTCTTTATTTTAAGACTTTCTCAAGATAAACGATTTAAAGAAAAACATAGAAGTCAATATTTGAAAATACGTGGTGCGTTATGACGTGAAAAGAATGTTGTGTTCTTTCTTTTTCGAATGAAACAGATATTTTAATTACAAAATCTGTGATGCGCCTATGACGCGAAAATAATGTTTTGCTTCTTTTTTTCGAACGAAATAGACGTTTGAATTAAAAATATGTGGTGCGTTTATGAAGTGGAATTAATGTTTTTTATTCAAATATCGCTATAATGTATGAAGTTCTGTTCAAATCAATCATCTTGAGAAAGTCTTGAAATAAAAACGAAACGTTGATGAATATATGACCAATTTTCTTTTTTTTCCTTTTTCCGTTTTCCATTACGTTGGATTATTATTGCAATAATTATCATCACTTTTTGATATTTTTTGTATTTTTTGTATTTTTTAATTTTTTTAATTCTCTCACTGCTTTTAGGAAGGATATTATATCATCTATATTTGAAACCATTCTTTTATCTTGTTGGTGTTGTTTGTTGGTTGCTTTACGGCATATCGACCCTTTGTTTCATAACAAGGACCGTGTTTGATTGTATTTATTTACTCCTCTCCAGGAGTTAGGCACAAGGCCAGTTTTTATCCTACTCCCACAAGTAAGATGTGATACAAGGTCGAGTCGGGAAAGTGGGGTTTGAAAAGCCAGCACCCTAGAGGAAGAGCACTCTGGCCATTTAAAAATTGCCTGGACAGCCCTGTCGGCATTCCCCGGTAGGGGCGTCTCAGGCAGTAAGCAATAAACTTACTCCTCCCCAAAGAGGGGAGGCAATGCCTGGGAGGGTGGACCTCCTAGAACTGCACAGGACAAACACAGTGAACGGCGTAAGTCAAGCACCGAAGGCCAAGACAATACCAGTATGGGATGCAGTATCCATCGGAGCAGATACTAAAGAATTGTAAAAAAAAGTATGAGTGTCACTTTTAAGGGTCAGAGGTGACCCGAGACTGAAGTCTCGAAACCACGTGACTTTCGGGCGGAGATTTTTTGTCTTTTAGTTGGCGAGATTTAATGGAGGAAAGACGGGTCCGTGGTGCTGTCCGCAATGGGAGTCGATGCCGTACAATGTAACTAGATGTAGTAAGACTAGCTAGCCGTCTATCCATCTGTCTGTCGTTCTCTCTCTCCCTCTTTCTCTCTCGCTCTGCCACGCGTACAGATAACCCGTCGCTCTCATGTCTTCTGTGAATGTCTCTCTTGATAAATAAACCCTTTTTTTGCAAACAATTATAAAATCTCTTTACTGTTCTGATGAAGCCATATTTTTTTTGTTTATTTCTAGAGGTTACTTCCTTTAAATTTATATTTCCGTCATGAAAATAAATAATGATTGCAATAAATGTCAGTCCAGATAGTTATGTAAAATATAACATTTGTTTTTAAAGGATTTCTTTGGAAATAAATTTCCAAATATGATCTAAGGTTAAGATCGGATTCTAACTCTGCCTGATGAGATCTCAGTTTATAATAGCTGTTGATCGATAACATCGACATGTCAGTGTCGCAGATTTACTACATGTCTGTGTAAATAAAAATAATCATATATATATATATATATTAACATTTATAAATCAATATTAAATTATATTTTACTTACAGAAGACGTCGTTTTGATCTCTAGCTCTTATTAGTGCAGGGAAGTGATAATTCCAGACGGGCATTGGGCGCGAACCCGGTTCACAGAGTCACCTTTCACTCCGCACAATTTTTCTCTATTCTCACAGCCATAAGAAATTATTACGTGATACGGAGAATGTAAGCTATATTTATGCCAATTACAACGTAAACATCAAAACGTACTAGAGGACTCAACGTACTTACTAGGAGTCTTGCTTTGTAGCTGAAGGGAATGTCTATTTTTTAATATCTTTTGACATTGCTCAAATTTAATTTTTTTAAAATGGGTTTTATAATTATATTTATCAATAAATATTAAATAATAAGTTACCTACAGATGACGTAGTTTCGAGCTTTTGCTTTCATCAGTGCAGGGAAGTGACGGTCACAAGGCGCGAACTCGGTTCGACGAGCTACCTTTGTTTCAGCACGCTTTCATTTTATCCTATGTTTGTATTTGGATTATTCGGACTACTATTCTCATCTGGGTTGTTATTTCCACAACGGTTCGGACAATGTAACCTCCGACCTTATCCAGATGCACGCTTTTAAACTAGTCAATCTGTAACAAATGTTATATATGTAAATTCAAACGCTACTTCATTTATGTTCTTTTTTCAATTTTTATTCCGAGTTGTTTGTCTTGAAAAAAACCGAAACACGTTGTTAAAGTATGGGTTAGGGTTAGGGTTAGAAATACCCCAAAACACGTGGTCGCTACAAAAGCATAGAAATAGAGTATCTAATGTTCCAATTCTTCAACGTATTCAAATCCTATCAGAATAATAAGGTTGATTTACACACTAACACCGTTAGGCAAAGTGTTAAATAGCAACTTATGTTCAATTATCGTATACAATAGACAAAACGTAGCCACCTGAAGGAAGAGATAAGATTCTTGCTGGAGAAAGTAATATTCTCATTAGATGTTAAATGGCAACTAGTATTCAATTTATCATATACAAGGAATCGTTTAAAATAGATATTGCGCTTTGATACTAAATGACCCCCCCCCCCCCAAAATAAAAAGAATTGATTTGCCGTAAAAAAAAAAACATACCAATCTTTAATCAATAACATATCCGGATTCTCAGATCGATAGAATCGGATCGATTGTGGTAATGTATGTAGTGATACTTCTGGAAAGGGACTAAGCTCGCCGCACGTTCATCTCTTTAAAACATGGCTAACGAAAATTTTGAAACAAGTAAAAAAAAAGAAATTCTCCGGATTTCTCGTATCATTGATTTGAGGATGCTGCATGTCTATCAGTTTAAAGGCCGCGATTATTTCCAGATGTGAACTTGTTTTGGTCTCCAAGAAATCTCATACGTGTGGTGTATCAACACTCAGATTTGATACACAAACCGCCTGACCTTCGACCATTTTCCCCCGTTCAGTCAGTACATAGACGTATATTCACGCCATCATTCGGGGCCGTTTAGACGTTTCGCTAATGGATGACTATTATTTGGCTTTCATATTTATTTATTGTCTATGGATCATCCTTTTTTATTTAAACGATAGAAATTTACTTGTCGCAGTGCTCACCCTCAGAAAGTTGAAGGAGCATTTGTATTAAGGGAGCATTTGTAGCTATTCACAGACTGACAGATTTGTTGTCTTAAATTTGTCATATATATATATATATATATATATATATATATATATTTAAAATATATAAGTGTTTTATACCTACAGTCAACGTCGTTTCGTGTTTTTTTTTACCCCTATCAGTGAAGACGTGGCGGTTTCAGGCAGTCGCATAGGCAGTTCGTAGATTGAGCCGAGAAGCACGATCCTAACACAATATATATATATATATATATATATATATATATATATATATATATATATATATATATATATATATATATTTACATATATATATACACATATATATATATATATATATATATTTATATATATACATATATATATATTATTTATATATATATACACATATATGTATATATATATATATTTATATATATATACATATATATACACATATATACACATATATATGTATATTTATATATATACACATATAGATATATATATTTATATATATACATATATATATACATATATATATATATATTTATATATATATACACATATATATATATTTATATATATACACATATATATATATATTTATATATATACACATATATATATATATTTATATATATACATATATATATATATATATATATATATATATATATATGTGTATATATATATATATATACACACATATATATTCATATATATATACACACATATATATATTTATACACATATATATATATTTATATATATATACACATATATATATATATTTATATATATATATATATACACACACACACATATATATATATATACATACATATTTATACGATGTATTTCTATGTAATTATTTTTATAGGTGATTGCAGCGCTAGTTGCTATTAGCTTACTTATTATTTCAATTGTTTCACTTCCTAAGTGATTAAGATGCAGAAATACATCGTATATTTGGGTGATAAAAACAGAACGTCTTTGAACAGCGGTAGAACGCTGGCCTTTAGACATCCACATCGAGGGTTCGATCTTTGTGTAAGTTAGCCATGCAGATGACGGCTATGAGCCAGAAACACGTGTCCATGGATTACTTTCATGTGCGTATTAAATAAAATTATACATATTAACGTAAATAATACGTCGAATAAGTTGAGGGCGACTAGTAGTGCAGTTTTTCTGCATCTTAATCACTTAGGTAGTTAAACAATTGAAATAATAAGTAAGCTAATAACATCTAACGCTGCAATCACCTATAAAAATAATTACATAGAAATACATCGTATATATATACATATATATTAAAGTAAGGAAGTTGACATCTTTGAAACACGGATTAGAATGTATTAAATATTTTTGAAAATCAACAATCGTGCAATATTTTTATAAATGAAACATTCATTTATTTTAAAAAAGATTTTATCGCGAATTTTCGTTGTAAAATACAACCTTGTCAAGCGAGACTGTCCTATAGTTTTTTTTCCTTTCCCATGACATCGACCAGACTAAACTTCTAACGTATTAACGAACTCGACGTATTTTCGACCTCTCGAGATTAATACCACCATCAAAATGAGGAGGAAGAAGAGGGCAAAAAACTATAGGACAGTCTCACTTGACAAGGTTGTATTTTACAACGAAAATTCGCGATAAAAAATTAAATAAATGAATTTTTCATTTATAAAAATATTGCACGATTGTTGATTTTCAAATATATATATATATATATATATATATATATATATATCAGAACATTAAATTAAAGATAAGCGATGTATCGTTTAATAATAATCTATCGTGATTATATAAAGCTCACTATACTGAATAGAGCAGTTAATTCAAATGATGAAAGATGATTATTAAAAAATTATTAAGATACAATATTTATTATTTATTTAAACATCAGAAGTTACAAGGCAAGGAGTTTCATATCCTTAATCCATGCATTTTTAATGACAAACTCTTTTCATCAAATGATAAAAAAACGATAATGTAATTGTAAATATGATCGGCAACATTTAACTTTGAAAAACTTCTGATGATTTAATAAATAATAAATATTGTATCGTTACAATGAAATATTGTATCTTTACATTTTTTATTCTCATCTTTATATATATATATATATATATATATATATATATATATATATATATATATATATATATATATATATATATATATATGGTACACGTGTTGTATTAGTTTCTGTAGATTTAAATCCGTTGAAACTCCAGTGTTTATAAAAAGTGCTCAATAACAAGTAGATCTGTTCTTAAGTATACATTTTTATTTATACAAACATTATTGGTTACATATGTGCATACATGTTTCGGTTGTACTCTTCATAGAGAGTCAAACTCTTCAGACCAAAGAAGAAAAAGTAGTGACTTCTCTGTCTTCTTTGGTCTGAAGAGGTTGACTCTCTGTGAAGAGTACAACCGAAACATGTATGCACATATGTAACCAATAATGTTTGTATATAAAAAAAATATACCATATATATATATATATATATATATATATATATATATATATATATATATATATACAGGGTGATTCATAAGTCACTTCACTTAGCTATTTAAAATGATTACCATATGAAGCACAAACATACTATGAACTTTTGATAATTGTTATCTTACTCTCAAATTACTGCTATTTGTTATTTAAAATTTGTTCGTTTATATATTTGTTTCTATATATATTTATTTCATAATCAATCAAATATGCTACAAAGAGTCGTAAATTCCTTGCAAAAAAAGAATGGAGCTATGCATGCAGAATGCATTTGTTGAATAAACTTTCTGTTTTGTATTACCGTATTTTTTTACTTTGGAATTTCAAAATAAATAGCTAAGTGACTTATGAATCACCCTGTATATATAGATCAACTCTGCTGGGAAGCCATGAAATTAAATACTGTCTTGTTTTTAAATTCCCGAAACAGTTTTTCATGGTAAACAACTGATGATCCCTTAAAATAGTGTTAGAAATAAACTAATATAATAACTGTAAAAAATAAATTGACTTACATGAGTGATTTTCCACTGGAAGACTTGGGACTATAAGTTTTTTTTTTTTTTTTTTTTTTTAATATAGTTTTAATGGTTGAGAAACTTCCGAGACTATATATATATATATATATATATATATATATATATATATATATATATATATATATATATATATATATATATATAAACGAGACCCGTGTCTTGGCGTTGCCTTAGAATTGGAATACTGTGGATCCCAAAGTTCATCATCATATACCAATACATTTATTTGTTCATGAGTTATTAATTAATACAGTTCGTATGTAATTTAACTTCAGATCTGTATGTACGAATTTGTTAACAATTTCATTTAAAATTAAGCATACCTACATTTTTTTTCTAATTAAACAAAGCAGAAGCTGAAAGTACTGTTGTTAAAATTCGACGATTAAATCCTAGTAGGTGATTGGAATAACTCTAACGCAACGATTGTTATCTATCTATCTATCTATCTATCTATCTATCTATCTATCTATCTCTGTTATATAGCAACATGTATATATTATAATATGTGTATACTAAAGTGAACATTCATTCTGAAGTGTAATTAAGTTATGTGTGTTCTTATTAAATTGTAACCAGGAAAAAATGCTATATAAAAATATGTAATAATATTTCAATTCTATTGATAGTAAAATGACGTAATGTATAATTTGTAGATTTAATATTAGTAGTTAAATTTGCTGCTGATTACAAATATGACGTTTATTTTAATTTTAATTTTCTGCTGCTGATTGACATCGCACCTATCTGGAAAAATAATGCTTGTTGGATGAATTCTTTTAAAGAAATTGAAGCAAATGTTTTTACAATGTCAACGAACATGGGAGAAGAATACAAGTTTAGTTCGAATCACGTAGCGTTTTTTTATGTGGTCTAATAGTGAGATCTGGCCGACTTCTCCCGGCATTTGACAATGTTTACATTCAGTCAGTATCGTATGATAGCGCAGAGGTAGAGGCGCCGACTGTCAGCTCGGTTGAGTTTCAATCCCGGCTTGAGGCACTAGCTGGTCTAGCAGCACTATAGAGCTAGGATACAGTCTGTATGTGAATGACTATATGAAGCTCCCTTTCTTGGGTAGAGCTTATTTGTAAGGATATTGTCAACTGCAATTAGCTTTAAGGCATAGCTCATTGGGTAAAACTAATTCGAGCTCCCGGCACTTGACAATGTTTATAAGATACCACTTACATTCAGTCAGATTGCGGCGCCGACTGTCAGTTCACTCCCGGCTTGAGGCTGGTCTAGCCGCACTGAAGAGCTGTGATACAGTGAAACAGTCTGTATGGATGACTATATATATATATATATATGTATATATATATATATATATATATATATATATATATATACACTGGCAAGCAATTAATCTAGCTGAGCCTTTTTTATGGAAAAAAAAACAAATAAACAATATTTATTTCACATTTTAATGATTTGGAGAGAAAAAAAAGATTGTCATGGTATTATTTTATATATTAGCGGTGTTGAGATTTGATGTTATATAAGCCTAAAAATGATTTGGAGAATAACCAACAGAAATAAAGTGTGAAAAAAATAACAAAAAATAATCAGGAAATAACTTTTACCAAATGCAATGGAAGTTAATTATCTACCTACCTGTCTATTTTTAGTATTTCAAAGTATTTTAAAGCGTTTTTATTTTAGTTTTCTAATTCGCCCAAATCTGATCGCGTTACAGTTTCATTTTCAAGATGGCGTAAGTTGATATCTCCTAAGTTTGCTTAATAAGTTTTTTCGTCTTTTTAGGGTTAAAAAATTCTCTTCTTTTCTCCATCTATTTGGTTCATTTGTTTATATATATATATATATATATATATATATATATATATATATATATATATATATAATTAGCATTTCATGAATCCACATAAACTTTTATTTTAGCCTGAAGATTCCCCCGGAGATGAAACGCAGGAACCTTTGTGTAGCTTAATTGCCATACATATATTTTCATACCTGACTCTCTCTCTCTCTCTCTCTCTCTCTCTCTCTCTCTCTCTATATATATATATATATATATATATATATATATATATATATATATATTTCTTTCACTATTTATTTTTAATCTCTTCATACCGATCTCTGAATACAGTCATTCTGAAACTCATTTCATTTCAACAGTCGTAGGGCGAAGATAAACACACCAACCGGATGTGGCCGGATTGTGTACAACTCATTCGTCAACGTGCAGAAATGAGAGAGGAGACGAGATGAACGCACGATGGCGTTTCATTACACTGGACACATAAAAAGAAACAAAGAAAAAATATCCAGGCTTTATAGAGGCAAGAAACAGCAAAAAACAGATGGCCAGCAAATTTGTAATAAAACGATCTATGAGTGACTGATAAGTTTACCTCTTCGAACGAAAGAGTTACACGAAAAAAAATGGCGGCCGTATGGAAAAGAGTGAAGTCAGCTCGTCGATGTTCGGTGAGAAAATGCATTTTTTTTTTTACTTGGCGACGAAGAAGATACGTTGGTGATTGAGATTGGGTTTTGTATATTTGCATTTCTAATATATGTATATAAAATGGAAGTGTTGTTTAGAGAAACTGGTGGATTCAGCGGATGAAACGAAGGGATTGAGGAAGGGATAAAGATGGAGGAAGGGTTGGGAAAAGTTATAGGAAAGGAATAAGAATCGAAGAGAAAGTGGGAATCAGGCGACAGAGTTGTGTATATTGGTGGGGGCGTTGTCTGGTCAGTTCATTCGTTGAGACACAAACAAATACAACCAGGGTGAGAGGGAAAGAACGTTAAACTAAATAGATTTTGAGAGCGATGATGATGATAATAGAAATATATAAAAAAGAAAAGGTAACTTAAAATGAAAAGGAGGAAGGGGAAAAGAGAAAGAAAAAGAAGAATGGCACACAGTAAAAGAAAAAGAATAAAAGGAGGAAGAAGAAAATTGATCAAAATAGAAAAAATAAATAAAAACAGTAAAAGAAAACGAAAAAAATGAAATGGGTAAGGCGAAGAAGAAGAAAAGGAAAATGAAGAAAAAGATGAATAAAGAGAATTAATATATAATAATGCAGTAAAAGAAAAGAAATGAAGGGTAAAAGAAAGAAGAAAAAAGAAGAAAAAAAGAAAAGCCGAAAGAAAATGTAGAAGAAAACGACACAGTGACAGAAAAGGAGGCGGAGGAGGAAGAAGTAAATGTCACAAAACTGGAAAACCAAAAGCAAAGTGACAGTTTAAAAGTAAAGGAACATAAAACTGATAATAAGAAAAGGGCACACAAAAGGAAAGAAGAAAATTGCATTAGAATAAAAGAAAGAGGGCAGAAATGGCACATATTGGGAGGAATAATAATAAAAGAGGAATAAGAAGACGAATAGAAAATGACACAGAAAAATTTAAAAAACACAATAAAAAAATCAAGAAAATGAAAAGATGAAAAAGATGAAAACAGCACAAAAAGAAAAAAGGAAAAAAGAAAGGGAAAATACAAAAATGGCACATAAGAATAAAAGAAGAAATAGAAGCAAAAGGATACAAAAGTGAAAACACGAAAAGATGACGGAAAAAAAGGAAAAGAAGCAAACAGTGCAGTAAACAATAACAAAAAATGGCACAGCAAAAGTAAAAGAAATAAAGATCAACAATAAAAGAAAATGGCACAGCAAAAGTAAAGGAAAAAAGAACAACAAAAAAAGAAAATGTCACAGCAAAAGTAAAAGAAAAAAAGAACAACAAGAAAAGAAAATGGCATAGAAAAAGTAAAGGAAAAAAAGAATAACAATAAAAGAAAATTGCACAGCAAAAGTAAAGGAAAAAAGAACAACAAAAAATGGCACAGCAAAAGTAAAGGAAAAAAGAACAACAAAAAATGGCACAGCAAAAGTAAAGGAAAAAAGAACAACAAAAAATTGCACAGCAAAAGTAAAGGAAAAAAGAACAACAAAAAATGGCACAGCAAAAGTAAAGGAAAAAAGAACAACAAAATAAGAAAATGACACAGCAAAAGTAAAGGAAAAAAGAACAAGAAAAGAAAATTTCACAGCAAAAGTAAAGGAAAAAAGAACAACAAGAAAAGAAAATGGCACAGCAATAGTAAAAGAATAAAGAACAAGAAAAGAAAATAGCACAGCAAAAGTAAAGGAAAAAAGAACAACAAGAAAAGAGCACTGAAAAGGAAAATGAAGAAGAAAAACTAAAAACTGGATGTACGTGCAAATTGCACTAAAAATGAAATAAAGAAATACAATTTATATTATTTGGGTAATTCGGACTACTGTTCTCATTTTGGATGTTATCGTTACAATATTTCGGCCGATTAAACCTCCAATTTTCGCCAAGTGCGTCTTATCGAACTCGGGAATCCTCATGTCGAACTCCAGAATATCGAACAGGACCCTTTATTTAATTGACGTATCGCCCGTACTGAGTATTAAACCTTATAAATGATAAGAGGATGTGTTGATGATCGAAAATCAGATTCGGTTAAAGAAAGAAGGAAATTAATCGAATGACAATTCATTGTTCTTAAGAACATGCTGCAACGATCAGCAGGAGAAATTGACTGAAGCAGAATAAAATATTTGTAGGCTGACACGTATCGATGACAAAACTCGATAATCAAACTGACTTAATTTCATATATTAAGTAAGAATCCTTGGCCAAACAATTATATCATATACCATGTTTCTGCATTTAATTCTGAGTTTTTAACCTAGAAGATATTATTATACAGGAATCGTAAAATGCGAGCATTATTTTGTTATTTTCAGGTCCGATTATAACATTTTTGAGCCCATTACTTATTTAACCGCACATTTTATCATAGCAGTATGTTTTTGATTGCTTTAGTGTAGTGAGGGGTTCGAAATTTAACGGTGTCTCTATATGAAGAACCCGTCTCGAACGTGTATTCTAGCCAGTACATACATACATACATACATACATACATACATACATACATACATACATACATACATACATACTACTACTGCTACTACTAGTAATAGTATCAGTGTTACATAAGAACACTGTTATTGGAATGGATATGTTTTAGTGACACCTAGAGATTATGGGTGACTTGAGTAAAACGGAAGTCAGCGAAATCATGTGACACCTGTTGAAGAATAATTCTGCCTTCAAGCGGAGAAAACCTGAAAGTCGACGTTCTCTGTTTTAGCCCAATTAGAGACAGGGTGCGCACGACATAACCTAATGAGTATACACCACAGACGTCTGTTTATATATATATATATATATATATATATATATATATATATATATATATATATATATATATATATATATAGTGTTATAATGGAATAATTCCAGGAAGAAATCCGGGTAAGAGAGCTCAATGTGGTAAACAGAGCAATAATAACGTAAAATATAATAACACGAAATTACATGATTGTCGATGCAATAATTTATTTCAACCTTGCGGTTTTATTCAAGCATCCAACTTAACAATTACATTTTTGATACTGATAGAAAATTGAATTATCCTCGGCACTTCAAATACAATCAGAGGGAGTGGTGGTAGCAGCCGGTTTGAGCACCCAACATAGAGTGAGTAGGAATTAACATCTTATATTTAACTAAATTAATCTAAGGAGATCTTATGGTTTTTTTTGTTTATTTTTATTAAATAATAACGTCTGGGTTAAGCGCACATATTCTTTCTACATAACCGACCTGGTGACATACGCCTCCATACATACGCACACATATACCTATTCTTAACATCACACACACACAATTTTTGGCTAGCCCGAAATTCAGCTTACCAAGGCGACCGAGATTTTTTACCCGGCAAACGAAACGAGAGCGTCTCGTGTCATCGGCCAGTTGACACTTCTCGTGCCCTAATTTTCTCTAGATTCGCGCGTCAAAATTAATTTGAAAATAAAAATACTCTGATTTTCACAAATTCATCTTACATTAGTTTATAATCTATGGAAGCCTATAATTAATTCTAATCTAATATTGTCTAGTGATAATATTATACACTTAATTTAATTCGCTATCTTATTTTAAGTAAATAACATCTGCATATATCCCTATATATATACACATCTATCTCTACACGCACACACATGTATACATACATATACACACACATACATATATACTTACATCTACACACACATATATATATACACACATACACACATATACATATATATATATACACATACATACATACGCACCCACACATACATACATATATACCCCCGTACCTACTACCTAGAATTAAACATTTTTTAAGACATCGAAGATAAATGTGTTTCGTCTTTAAGTATTCATTAAAGAACATCCCTACTAAATGAATGCATACCTACACACACACACACACACAAACATATGCACATACACACACATACACACATATACCTATACATACCTATATACGCACATGCACACATAGCCACAGATGTGCAAAATAGAGATACATATATATGTATACATAGACATACACAAATGCACACCTGTACACATACCTATATACATACTCAGTCATACGCATACGTACACACATACCTATACTCATATACTCGCACATGCCCATACATGCACACATACACCTGCACCCATGTATACACATATATACCTATATACACATATACATATATACAACTATCTAACATCAACATCGGGAAAGTATTCTTGAACCTAGTAGATAAGCATTTTAGCATGAATAATCCACTCAGAAAGATATTTAATAGAAAAACCATAAAAATTAGTTACTCTTGTACCAAAAACATGGATAAAATAATCAGCACCCATAATCGTAAATTACTAAACAATTCTAGTAAAAATAAGGTTACAGTAGATAAATGTAATTGCCAAGTTAAAGAGAACTGCCCACTGGACGGTAACTGTAAAGTTGAGTGTGTGGTGTATAAGGCCACGATTCATCCGGAAGATAATAACAGGGACAATAAAGTCTACATCGGCATCTCCGCGGGTAACTGGAAACAACGCTTTTATGACCACAAACACTCTTTTAACAACCCAGATCTCAAGAACAAAACAGAATTAGCGAAACAATGGTGGCTTCTGAAAAATGAGAACCGGTCCCCGGTGGTTTCGTGGTCAATACTATGCTTTTCTGATATCCCAAATGGATTTAGGCAGAGATGCAATTTATGTTTAGAGGAGAAAATAAGAATCCTAAAATACGACCGCAATAATCTTTTAAACAAACGTGATGAATTGATGGCGAAATGCAGACATAAATGCAAATTTAAAATTACCAATATCTAACAATCTGATAGACCTCTAGACTTGTAACAGTTAGATACCAAATAGATCAGTTACGGTAAACCCCCATAAATATTTACATTAATATCTGTTATGAACATGTAATTACTGACCTGATGACATTAGTTATAGTTGTTTTTCGGATGTA
>OY744523.1:51807758-51817758 GCA_963556195.1 Sepiola atlantica | reverse complement strand
AATCGGTGGTAGGTGGCTGTTGCGATACCGCAAGGTCATCAGCGGTGATGAACGAAAAGAGGTGGAGCATACTGGAAGTCTGAGGAGACTTGTTGTCACTCAGACTCCAGGGAATACCACAGGTTGTTGGCAGTGAGCGATCACTGACGATGACCAGTGTGATAACTCCTAGTGCGTAAATAAAAATTAATAATAATAATAATAATGATAATAATAATAATAATAGTAATAAGAAGAAGAAGAAGAGGAAGAAGAAACAGAAGAAGAAGAAAAGAAATACAAGGAGGAAAAGAAGATAAAGATGAAAATAAAATAGAAGACAACAAGAGAGATTGAGAAAAAGAGAAAAAGATGAAGAAAGAGGAGAAAAAGAGAAGAAGATGAAAATGAAGAAAATGAAAAATAGTTGAAGACGAAAAAAGAGGAAAAAATAGAAAAAAATAAAAATGAAGAAAAGGAAAAATAGATGAAGATGTAGAAAGATGGCGAAGAAGAGAAAAAGATGAGAATGAAGGAAAGGAAAAACTACATGAAGATGAAGAAAAAGAAGAAGAAAATGAAGAAAAAGAGAAGATGAAAATGAAGAAAAGGAAAAATAGATGAAGATGAAGAAGAAGAGAAGAAGCTGAAGAAAGAGGAGAAAAAGAAGAAAGAAATAGATAAAGATGAAGAATAAGAAGAAAGAGGAGCGCAGGCGTACAGATGCTAAAAGCTTTATTATTTCTAAGCTTTTCATAGAGTGATACTGTTTTTACGTTAGTATCTCATTTTTAACACCTGCTTCTTCCCGCCCATTCAATTTGTTATCTTACTTTCCCGTCGCCAACCGTCGCCACCGCCCCGCCGCCTAACAGGTATTCGATGATACTGATTTTGCTTTCTTCTTCTCCCCCCCCCCCTCCGCCCCGAATTTCGTCGCTAACCATCATTTTTCAGGATGCTCATTGTCAATGCCTTGTGGCACAAACGAACCATCTCAACCCGACAGATTCCATACGCCCACACCTTTATCAGATTAACACATCGCGAAAACTTAAATACCTTTACTCTCCAATTCTTTCTTGTTTCCATTTTTCATTTCTGATGTGTAAAAAAATTTAAACAAGAGAAAATACATAATATATAATAAAAAATAAATAGTAGACAAACAAAACAGAAAGAGTTGCTTTAGGAATTTTCATCTGTATTTCTTCAAATGAGTCACTACTTATCAAGGCCGAAAGCCACTCGAACGTAAACAATGTGGTTGATATGTCAATTGGATGTTGATTTGGTTTGGTTTGTTTTACGACATATCAACTGTTTCGGGTTATTTAATGCCAAATCCGGTCATTTTAGTAAAAGTTTTTATGCTTCAAGTTATTTATATCTTCAAATATTTGTTCATTGTATTTTGTTTGATTGTTTTGTTTTACGGCATAGCAACCCTTTTTGGATTATTAATGCTAAATCCGGTTATTTCATGCTTCAAGTTCTTTATATGTTCAAATATTTAATTATGGTGTTTGGTTTGGTTGTTTTATAGAAGAAAAAAATGTTTTTTTGTGTTGTTTTTGGCTTTGCAGAACATGATTGAGTTTTTCAAAGTGAAAGGAAATAAATAATAACATTAATGTTCACTGCATTTTAAGTACGGAAATCGGTATCTTCAGACAGCTTATATGGTAGCACCAAAAAGTGAATGTTGAAGAATGCTATCAGAGGATTAAAAATTATACATTTTGATTTCCTATGGAGACAATTTATGACCAGTATTTGATCACATTGAATTGGAAGACGGCTATGTTGTAGCCCGTGGAAATGTGTTCCACAAATGAACATTTATTGGAAAGAAACTTTGTTCATGGAACTTCCATCTGACGATACGCACACGGAGGAAAAAGGGAAATGTTTTTGAGTTGAGGTAATAAGAATAGGTTTTGTGGATGTTTTACAAGGAAAAGCCAGGGATTGGAGCTCAGTCGAGCACATTTGATGACAATAACTATAGAGAACGGAAAGATTAGCAATGTATGTATTGTAATAAAATAAATAATAGATTGTTGAAAACAGAAAATATTTTCATTCACTAGATTGCGAAGTCGATTTTGTATTCCGTCAAGGATCTTACAAAGATCCCCCCTCTGCCTCTGAAAAACCTAAATTCATAATATTCTTTGATTCTTTGATTCCAACAAACCAGACCAAAAATACTACCAAATAAAAAAATAAAAGCATCTGTTTTACAAAGTTCACGTAGACAATATATTCAATGTTCTGATAGCTACAGGACTTTACAAGAAAATTTGAAAAACACCCCATCTCCCAAAATATTCTTACCACTATACGTTAAAATAAAAACCCATACGACCCAATTCTAGTGCAAATAACTTACACATAAGAATCTACGACAAATAACCTTTCATGGCATTAAATGACCTTACAGGATTGATATGCCGTTAAAAAACAACAAACCAACATTCGTTGCCTTTTATTATATTTGCTTAGTTGATCTACACGTCTACGCAAGAGAATCTAAAATGATACTTACCTGGCACACTTAAGTAGGTGTTCGTACCAGTCAGAGATACGGTAATGACAATCAGTCCGACAGTGGCTCAGTTGCTGGGGTAAGGTTTGTTCAGTTCTATGAGGTCCACCATCTCAGGTGTTACCTTCTCTCTGGGAAGGGGTTAGTGTATTGCTTATTGCCCGAGGCGTCTCCACCGGGAAATACCGACGGGGCTGCTCATGCATTTTTTGTATAGCAGAGTGCGCTTATCCTAATGCGCTGGCTTTTTAAAACCCCACCCGGCCTTGTGTCTCACCTCCCGTGGAGAAGAGGTAAAAACAATACTAAAACTGTATTATTCGTGTTTGGTTGATAGTTAGCACAATGAATACATTTTACATGAGAAAAGACACATGAGATGAGAAGTGTTGAGGGAAGGGGAATAGACCGAGAGGGATGTACTAAACATAAAAGTCTCATAATCTAAGGCTGTTGAGTTTAATAACTGTACAGGCAGTATATTGTTTTAACTCATCTTAAATCACATCTATAATTATATAGATTGTACCGAGGGAACAAAATTTATAAAAAAATTGTGAATAACGAAAAACATTGAAACATTTTGTAAATGAGAAGGTTTTGTCAATACAGGGTGACCCCTATAAAAAGCGGGAAATTTGTCAAACGGTAATTTATTTTTATAAAGAATAACCTTTATACAGTTTTTCAAAGATTTATATTATAATACACTCACAGATGGTCAAAATATCATCTGTGCAAATCAAATCAGGCGTAATAAAATTAAAACAATACAATTTAAACAATAAAATCTATAACCTCAAATTTCCCGCTTTTCTAGCGCCCACCCTGTAGTTATAGAATTCATTTAAATCTAATGCACGTATTATAAAGTCGCAATGAATTAATATACTTTTAAAACATCTATTAATGTACTTTCATAATCGGTTGAGGCCACTAAATGTACCATGTACCAACGTTGAACTAAGGATTGCAAGTCGTCCGGTAGATTATAATTATAATCATATAAATAATGTCACTTAAAACTCTTTAGACCATTGAAGTTAGACGACATTTAACTTGGTCAGTACGAGATGGGTGACCATTTGAGATAACAAGGTGCTCTATGTGAATGACGGTGACACGTCGCTGCAATATCTGGAAAAATTAATCTCGTCAAAATAATCTCTCCTGATCAGGATATATATGTGGCATAGCTACTTTGGACGCTGTGTTAATCTCGGAACCAATTTGGCAATAGTTACTTGCTTTGGGCGAAGGAGTATCTCTTGGGACCGGCACCAATGTGGAAACATCGTTTGACGATAGTCACTGTCGTCTGCTTCTGGTACTGGCTGACTGGCTAGCTGGCTGTTTGGTCGAGACCATCGTGCTCCAAATCAAACATTATGTAATAATAGAGCAAACCATTTTACTTATTATATAAACATATAATGTATTATATTTCGAAAAGAAACATCTCAGAGCGCGCGACAAGACACGTGCCTCTCTGTCAGAATTAAAATCAGTCTCTTTATTTTTTCAATCTCTTTCCCAGAGATAGACAGAAGGGGGGAAAGTGAGAGAGAAGGAGAGAGAGACGGTGGGAGAGAGAAAGAGAGAAAGAAGGAATACAGACGTAATCAGTGTACGCCTTGTCAAATGTTTATTTTTGAGTTTCATAACTGATTTTCTCGAACGACGACTGGTCTGATCTCTGATCTCATCACACGCACTTGTCATTGAATTGGTGTGACACCGACGTTCAGTCCTCCAAATATGACTGAGACACAGGTGCACTCAGTGATCTCAAAACGTAGAGAATTACTGTTTTTGAAATAAGTCTGGCATAAGGATTACGAATATAACGGGGACCATTTAGCTCCCCAAAAGCTCACGCATTGTGCCACATACATGCAACTAGGGAGCTTTTGCGAATGTAATGTTTTCAAAGAAATTCCTCTGTTAAAGGGAGAAGCCGTGTGTCGCCTAGGGTAAATGCTGTACCAGGCCAGTCTATTTACATGTTGTTTTTTTATTAAATACTATCGTGGAATGTATGTAAGTATGCTAATCTACCTGACCTGAAACCTCCTAAAATGTTACCAATTCTATGGCTTAAATAGCTATTAGCCTTCAAGTCATTTAATATAATGAATCGTTTACAATTTTTAGTGTGATATTTTTATACGAATAATTCACCACGTACCAAGGTCAAAAGCCACTCAAGGATAAAGATTAATGAGATTGTCAGTTGGATGATGAAACATACTATTGTTACGTTTCAATCTTGAGCAATGCATAGAAGGTCATAAACGTACCTTGGTAGCCGCTTGTTCCTTCATACGCCTTTTTGTGTTATCCTGCTAGACCGAGGAAACGCTGCATGTAAACAAGTTCGCTCATATCTCGAAAAAGGACCAAGTCGATACAAACAGTTGAAGACAACATGAGGTTGATTCGCCTTCCAAATCAGTGATCAGTAAGAGGAGTGAGTGGTTAGACAAAGAGCGAGAGAGAGAGGTCGATAATATTTGTGTAACCATGTCTTATCAGCAGATTTATTAAAGCACGTGTTCGCACTTCAAAGCTTCCGATCGAACTGCCAACATCTCTCTCACTCTCTCTCACTATTTCTTTTGGCCATGTGGCGTCACATCAGTTTATAGCATACATGAGGTCGAGCTGACCTCAGTGTACATGAAGCTGATCCCAACTAAATCCTACTTCCTGCTATTTTAAACTAACAAAATTATACTCGCCCAACATTTAACACTATTAAAGTATTGGAAACGATGGATGTAATTGATTTGATTATTTCAGAGGACAGCTTGATAAGTATGTGTTGATATTGGACTTGAAGACGACCATGCTATAGTCAGCAGGGAAGCAGATGGGAAGCTTTTAGAAAGAATCTATTTTCATAGAAGTTCCGTTTCTTTTAAGGTACACAAAAGAAAAACAAAGAAAATTATTTGCAGTGGTGGTAGATGGACGGGTTCTTGCTGTGAAAGTTTTACTGGGAAGAACGAGAGATTGGAGCTCAATCGAGGATCTAATATGAAAATAAGGATAAGGTAGATATAACTATCCACGTCTGTTCTGTGAGGAAAGGCCTGCAGGAAAGGGGAGACATATTTCCGCACAAGATAGCGTGATCGTTGTTGCACTATCAAGTCATTTTATTTACCTCCCCAGGAGGTTAGGCACAAGGCCAGTTTTATCTAACTCCCACAAGATAAGATGTGACCCAAGGTCGGGTCGAGAAAGTGGGACTTGAACAGCCATCGCCCGAGAAGGTGAGTACTCTTGCCATTAAAAATTGCCTGGGCAGCCCTGTCGACATTCCCCGGTAGGTGCGCCTCAGGCAGTAAGCGATAAACTTACTCCTCCCCAAAGAGTGGAGGCAAAGCCTGGGAGGGTGAACCGCCTAGAACTGCACAGGACAGACCCATAGACCGGCGTAAATGAAGCCCCGAAGGCCAAGACGATACCAGTTTATGGGGTGTAGTATCCATTGGAACAAAGGCCGATCAATAATACAACTGTCAAGGCATATTCTCGGTCAGGATGATAAGACCAAATGGGAAGACGCCTTTGGGGTAGGAGCAAAATGTAGTATCGGTTCTAATTATGCACTTAGTTTGTTCTGTTCTTGGACATTGTTCAAGAGAGACGTCGGACTAGGAAATACCAGTCGAGGATCCGTTATTGACATTCAGTCCGACAGAAACTGGGCTATTTCAGTGGCGTTTTCTCTGTCAGGTATAGATATTGGTCCTGGGTAGTCTACCCTCTTAGGCCTTTCCTCGCATTTTTGTGGTGGAGTTAGTTTATTGCGAACTGCCTGAGACGCCTCGACCGGGTAATTCCGACGGGGTTGCCCAAGCAATTTTTAATAGACCAGAGTGTCCCCTTTTTAGGGACGCTGGCTTGATTATCTCCACCTTCTGGCCGTGTGAAGGAAGTTAATACCCGGTTAGTGAAAGAGATATCTTTCCCGACGGAAGAAACTTTTAATTTTCTTCTAATCCAGAGTACCCCTATTTGAGGAACTGGATTTCCCCTACTTAAAAAAAACGACAGTGTTTCTAATTCTGCTCTCGCGGGGAGGCAAGTAAACAGGAACTAATTCGCAGACACACGCACGGCCTCCACAAAGGTATTGCTTTAATTTGATTAGAATAATTGAATAACTAAATGCAGATGTAGCAAGTGCTTTTTAAGGTTGATAATAATGATAATAACTTCTCATGCGATATATATATTTAGATGAAATTATTGTTATTTTTGTCGTCGTGTTTTGCACTGACAAAAATTAAACTTGAGTTCATATGCATATTCTCAGCGGATTTTGTTCGGAAGACATGATATATACATGAAGCGAAGTGATTCATTCTAAAGATATTGGCCATCCATATTGTATGTAAACTAGTGGTTTGAAATAAAACAAAAGAGGTGTTATGTCGCACGTGGGCTCACAGGTGCTTTGCAGTCGAATGTAATGGTGTTGCTAGGCGAGGAAGGAGCACGGCGAATTCATTACCTATTCCCCCCTTTATTAACGTTTTTTTTTCTCCTCCCTTTTACTTCGTTCTTTGCTCTTTTTATCTGTTCAATTAGTTTTGTTTTTAGTGAGTTTTTTTGTTGCACAGCTTAATCGAAATTAGACGACTCATATCGCGCCCACAATTTAATTACTGGATTTATTTTTTACGCGGTAATTCCCCGGTGCCTTTTACACCAATCTTTGCAATTTACTGTTTAATAATATCATTCTTTTTGAAATAATAAATGTCTGTCAGAGTCAATATTATTTTTTAAATAAATGACTCTTTCTTCTTCCGTAAAAATAATTGTCAGTGTCAGCCACATATCCTTTAAATAAATAAAACGAATATGTCCCTTCTTTATTTCTTTCTTTCTTTTGATTTGTAGCGATTTAATTCTTATGAAAACAATAAACATCCTCTGTCTTATTACCTTACAATTTGTCAGCTAAATATTCTTCAAATCAATTTAAAAAAAAATCACTTTTTAAAAGGCATTTATTGATAATTGTATTTTCTTAGTCGATGATACGATATAATTTGATTTTGAAAGAATTAATTTTACAATTGGTGAATCGGAATTTTCAACTTTAGTCACATTAGATTAATCAGCAAACAATCTTTGCTGATCAAATTATCTTTATTTTGAATGCGTTTGAAAGGTGATAACGTACGTACGAATACAAAATGCCTTAGTGCATTATTACATAGATCGTAATCCGAGGTTCATACCTAGCTTAACCCTAACCCTAACCCTAGCCCAACCCGACCGCGAGATTGCCTATCGCGGTTACAACGTTCAAATCCAATCGGATATTTTGTGTTCACTTAAACACTAAAGAAACGTTAATCTTGTGAATACGCAAGTTACAATCCTTTAAGTTGTTTTTGTATACGTTGGTTTCTCAGGTACTCACAGAGTGGACCACGTAAAGGTTGTAAACATTATTAGTGAAACTGTTGCAAATTCGAACACTGCACGTCGATATTATTTTCACTACCAGACGAATGCTCAAACACAACTGAACATCTGGTTTTAGTGCAAGATACAAAAAAAAAAAAAAACGGAAAATTCATGTCCGGGTTTCGAAATTTGTTCATCCCAGGACCCTGGGAAAAGGGACACAGTTCAGTTTTTATATTAGTTTGATGTATTCACTCACACCGACGAGTGTCCTATATCTATACAATAGCACTATCCGCCCATGCATGAAGTATTGTCTATCTGAGCTGTTGTACCATCCGCTAGTCTCTCCCTCTTAGACAACGTCTAAAAAAGAGTCGCTAATTTAAAAGGTCCTTCTCTATCCACCAAGCTTCAACCCCTGTCCCATCGCAACCATGTTGCATTCCTGTGCGTGTTTTAAAGTACTTTCACTCCAGAAATAAAAGATAAAAATTGATATCCGGATGTCGAGAATTTTTCATCCCAGACCCCTGAGAAAGGGAGGAAGTTCGGTTTTTATATTAGTTCGATATATTCATCCTTTTAACCTATGCCCTTCTTTCAATGATAGTGGTTAGCCCAGCAACAGTTTTAGGATTTCACACACACACACACACACACACACACACACACACACACACACACACACACACACACATATATATATATATATATATATATATATATATATATATATATATATATATGGTTCTTTCCAAATATGATCGAAGGTTAAGATCTCAGTTTATAATAACTGTTGATCGATAACATCGACATGCCAGTGGCAAATTTATTACATGTCTGTGTAAATAAAAAATAATCATATATATATATATATATATATATATATATATATATATATATATCATTTACTTCAATCTAAGTTATCTGAGATAATAAGATCCCTTCCTGGGGCTAACACTCGAATTCTAAATGAGATACATATGAGATCAATCTATATTCTCTTCTACCTCCCAAATGTTCAGTTAGTAAAGCAGTGGATGATACCACTTAAATATGTTATAGCTTATCTTTCCTGTGGTTTTTAGCCGGATTCCATTCCATGACAAGAATTATTCTGGTCTGGTGTGGTACAAAGAATTATGCTGTTACTTGGAGTTACATCACAAGAAGAATGCGCACCATTCCTCGTATTAGCCAGATTGTCCTGAGAACAACTGTGCAGAGATATCGAAGATACTTGAGGATGTTATCTAGGAGCCATTCAAATTCTCCCTTGTAGGCGTTCAGTCTCCCCAGTAAGCATTCAAATTCTCCCTTGTAGGCGTTCAGTCTCCCTGGTAAGCATTCAAATTCTCCCTTGTAGGTTTCAGTCTCCCCAGTAAGCATTCAAATTCTCCCTTGTAGGCGTTCAGTCTCACCAGTAAGCATTCAAATTATCCCAAGTAAGCATTCAAATTTTCCCCTCTAGGCGTTCACCCTCTTTCCAGAGGGCGTGTGGATGATATTTAAAATGTATATTAATTTAATGTCATAATGTTGTAATCTGCCGAATTTTGTTTTTTTGTTCACAGCAAACAGAGAATATTTTCACTGATACGTTCGATGTTACTGTGATTAGCGACCAGATTTAAAGTGGGAAGTTGAGTAGGAAGATGTGTGTTCGCATTACATTTACATTTTTGTATTTCCATTATATCCTGGCGATTTACATTATATAATTATTTAATAGATTTAATATTATTTGGCCTTCGCATAAAATCTTGATTTCTTTTGGGTGTTTAACATTTTTCTTACACCCTCCATATATATATATATATATATATATATATATATATATATATATATATATATATATATATATATATATACAGAGAGAGAGAGGGAGAGAAAGAGAGAGAGAGAGAGAGAGATAGAGAGATGGGCACTGTAAGTGTAGTATTAACACAGCATGACGTCACTCGCTTTAAAGGCATCGTTCCTTGTATTAAGTCGAACGCTCTTATGACGTCAAGCTGCCGGATAAAGTGTTAA
>OY744523.1:51757758-51802758 GCA_963556195.1 Sepiola atlantica | reverse complement strand
CAGGAAAATGTAAGTATACACTCCATTGAAATATAAACATAATGAAAAGACATAATAAAAAAGTATCTACTTTCTTCTCTTTCTTGCTCCCACTCTCTCTTTTCATCTCTCTTTCTATCTCTCTTACTATCTCTCTTTCTTCCTCTCTTTTCCCTATTTTCTCTCTTTTCCTCTTTCTTTTCCCCTTCAACAACGAGTTAAATAATATCCGTACTCATCGATTAACTCAGTTTTTTTTTATATATGAACTAGAAAAATGTGACCTATGTAGTTAGAGTTAAATTGTTGGAGTGAGGAAAAAGTGAGTTTGCAAAGCCAGTTAAATATAAATATGTAAAAAGGCACATTTAAAAATTAATCTTTTTCTGCTCATCGTCATATGTATGAGCTAACTAGTATTGTTTTTTTACCTAGTTCACCCCAAACAGTTTCCACTGTAGACGTAACGGGCTACTGAGAATTAGGGTGAAAGTTTTGGGTGCTATCCTAAATTGGGAGCTGTGCAGCGAGATGCTTGTTTACATTAGTTTTTAATTTCTGCATGTCGGTACAGTCGGTGAAACAGGGAGCAGGGAGGGAGTTCCAGAGGTCGACAGCTCGAGGAAAGAAGCTATTGGAGTAGAAGGCTCGCCAGCATTTGAGGACCTCCACAGTAGATAGATGGAATTTAGCTGATTGTCGGGTTGGTCGGGTGTATTTACATCGAGGGGGCACCAGAGCAGCAAGTTCATCGGAGCACACTCAATTTAAGTACTTGTAAAACAAGAACAAGGATGCAACAACGATGGGGAAGAGGCTGGAGCTTGGTGGATAGTCGTGCAACCTATCAGATTAGAGACTTCTTTTAGACCTTGTCTAAGAGGGGGAGACTAGTGCATTGTGCACCAGCCAGATGTCACAATAGTCCTCTATGCATGGACGGATGGTGGCTTTGTATAGATATAAAATACTGTCAGGTGTCATAAGTTTACTAGCACGGTAGAGGGACCCCACTTTCTTTGCAGCAGCCTTGGCAATGTCTTCTATGTGTTTGTTCCGATTCATGTACGTGTTAATGTATTACTGCCTATAGTAATTTTCAATTTTGTTCATGATGAACTATTGCAATTGTTTTATATTTTCCTTTCTTAATTACCTTCGACTGTTAATATGTATAAATACTAAATAAGAGGGGTATATATATCTATATATATATATATATATACATATATCTATATATACATATATATATATATATATATATATATATATATATATATATATATATATATATATATATATACAGAGATAGAGAGAGAGGGAGAGAGGGGGTGGAGAGATAGGGGAGAGGTGATTGAAGTGATAGATAGAAATTACGTCGTTGATTGGTTTGATGAATCATTTGCAAAGTACGCTTACTTAGAACAATTATAAAGGAAGATCTTTAACACATAACTCAATTCTAAAACTAACGAATATTTTAGCATGTATTTTGTTTGATTAACATATACAGAAACAAGTCTTAGGGAAACTAACATTGATAACTCAGCTTAGTATAATAATAATAATAATAATAATAATAATAATAATAATAATAATAATAATAATAATAATAATAATAATAATAATAAGAAGAAGAAGAAGAAGAAGAAGAAGAAGAAGAAGAATACTAATATTAATAATAATCATAATACATTGAGGTAGCAACGGAAAGAACACGGTAACATGAAGCCATAAGAACTAGAACCGATGAAAAACTTTGGTTTAAATTTACATTTCACTAGTTTCGAATGAACAAAAGGTTAGCCTGAAAATGGGAAATGCTGTAAAGTGTTTATTTAAACCATATATATATATATATATATATATATATATATATATATATATATATATATATATATATATATATATATATTAGAGGTAAAAGATGAGAATAAAACATTGTAAAGATACAATATTTATTAAAAACATCAAAAGTTAAGAGCAAGGAGCCTCATATCCTTAATGCTACAATGTTTTATTCTCATCTTTTACCTCTAAAATAAATTGCTCGATTTAATATATTAAGCTTTACACTATCACGATAAGATTATTATTATTAAACGATAATTTAATTATCGTTATAATTCTACACTGAAATATTATATATATATATATATATATATATATATATATATATATTTGATTTTTATTCTTAACCGTCCCAACCATGTGACTTTCCAAAGTTACATTTTAAATTTCTTTTCTTTTTTCTCCATTTCATTCTTTCCAAATATGATCTAAGTTTAAGATCGGATTCTAACTCTTCCTGATGAGATCTCAGTTTATAATAGCTGCTGATCGATAGCATCGACATACCAGTGTCGCAGATTTTGTACATGTCTGTGTGAATAAAAATAATCATATACATATATATATATATACATATATATATATATATATATATATATATATATATATATATATATATATAATATGGCTTAAATAAACACTTTACAGCATTTTCACTGTATTTCCCATATATATTCTCTCCTTCTCTCTCTCTATCTATCAAGCTCTCTCTCTCTCTCTCTCTCTCTATATATATATATATATATATATATATATATATATATATATATATAATGTGTGTGTGTGTGTGTGTGTGTATAAGGGAATGAACAGAAATATTTACTTTCTACTAAGCTTGATTAATTAAAATAATAAAAGAATGAATGCTAGTTAAATAGTTTCTAATCTCGCTCACTAGATCTACATCGAGGTTAAGTTAAGAGAAACAAAATTTAATTACAGCCAAAGAAAGGGAGGATCAAATAAAAACAATATTAAGTCCATTATATATTTAATCACTTTCTAAGTTTACTTTAAATACATCTGAATTTGTACGGTGGTTACTGCTTATCCCAAAGCACATTTTTGTTTGATAATTGATAATTAGTCAACTGCAAGTATTTTCTGAAGGCTTTATCTGTGAATTAATGTTCAAAAATAAATAGACATTGGTTTCTGTACATTACTCAGTACAGTGTCAACATTTTTTCTTGGTTTACTTTTCTAGTATGTTAATATCCTTTTGTGGCCAGTCAATAATGTCAAAGCTGTATGTCACTACTGGCATGGCAAGTTGGTTAATGGCAGTTAATTTTATTTTGTTGCAAGCTGTGTTTTGTGAATTAATCCTAAAAAATAAATAACTTTTTACCAAGTAAATGTCAAAAACGTCAACCTCAAGACTTTCATAAAGGTCACCTCTAGGTTGCATCTTCCTTAATCTTTGTTAATTAAAAAAGCTGGGTTTCATTTGTTGGGGACAAATTCACCGAGTGAGCCTTTCAAAATATATTTTAAGTGTTTCAGCTATCAAGAAAAATCAGTGTGATTATATATAAATAACTCAAGTAATACATAGATCTCAAACAACCTTTTGCGTGAACTTAAAAGGAATAAAAATAATATATATATATATATATAATGCTAAATTCCAATAACCACTTCTTAATTCAAAATTCATTATATATCTATATTTCGTTGTTCATGTGTAGATGAAACGGTCCGTAAAATTATATGTGTTATTGTTTTAAAGATTAATAAAGAAGTGGTGATCGGTTATTGAAATTTAGCATTCACTTGTTCATTTATACGTTCTATTAAAAAAAAATAACAATCATCGAGCTTTTATCATGAACATCTTACTAAATACATGCATAAATATACATTGCCACACTGGTAGTTATTGGCAGTGTCGAAGCAAAAGGAAAGCTAACACGTGTTTCTATAAGAATCAACAATACACTTGAACAAGTCCACGTGTTAGAGTTCTCTTTGCTTCGAGACTGACAACAAATCACAGAAGGTTATTACTTTGATCTGTCAATTGATATATTTATAGCTCAATTATACATATTAAAATAACTTTTTAGTTCTGAATATTAGGCTTACTTTTACCTATGGAATCTAATTTTTATAAGAATCGATCGTTGTTGAAGTCAATACGTAAACAAAAGTATACACGTAATATATCATTTTATAATTCAACTATGTATCCTGGTGATACCAGATCAGGCTGCCCTGTGGCTCCCTGAGACGAAATTCACCTACATTGACGTTTTTTTTTTTTTTGTTTTTTTTTGTTTGTAAAACTTAATTATGTTCTACAAAACCAAAAACAAAAACAACAGCCCCTCTCCCTTTCTCCCTCCCCTTTTTTATTTTTATTTTTCCTACACTACTCCCGGTCCTGGATATGACCTTAAACTACATCCGATGGTGAGATCCGGCTTACGGACTTTGGGGAATGTGGAGCCTCCTCTTAATTACCATTGCTCCCAGGTCCACCTTGACCCGGAGTGGTAGTACCTGTTAGGGTCCCAACTATGGGTTAAATAGAAACAGATATTAAAAGGGGAAAGAAACAAGAAAGAGAAGAAAACAAGACCAGATTCGGCATTAAATAACCCAAAAAGGGTTGATATGCCGTAAAACAAAACTACCAAACCAAAAACCCTGATTAAACATTTGAAGATATAAAGAACTTGAAGCATAAAAACTTTCACTATAATGACCAGATTCGGCATTAAATAACCCAAAAAGGGTTGATATGCCGTAAAACAAAACTACCAAACCAAACTACCAACTATGTATCTTAAATAGTAATTATATATATATATATATATATATATATATATATATATATATATATATATATATATATATATATATATATGTATATATATATATATATATATATATATATGTATATATATATGTATATACATATATATATATATATATGTATATATATACACATATATATACATATATATGTATGTATATGTATATGTATGTATATATGTATATGTATATGTATGTATATATATATGTATATGTATGTACGTATATATATGTGTATATATATATATATATATATATATTTATATATATTTATATATAGGATCGATGCCATGTTGTTTGGATGAACGGCCATCGAAGACAACCTGACTCTTTCTGTTTGTTAGAGAAGATCTAATTATAGGAAATATTCGTCCAGTAATACTATATACGGCACAATCACGTTGACACACCGGTTCCTGTAAGATCACCGCAGTTGAGAGACGTCGAGCCTGGTCAGTAGTAAATGGGTGACCATTTGGGAATACCAGGTGCTGTATGTGCTTTCTGCTTATCTCGGCATTGTTTCCAGTCGTCTTGAATTGCTTGTGCAGACTCAGATGAGGTGTTGTTGGGATTGCGCAACCTTTGCTTCACAATTCTCACGCGCAGCCATCCTCTTACAGGGGTGTCCATAGTCTCTCGACTGAATGGAGAACTTTGACTTTTTTTTGAATTAATTTTCATGAGAAGCCCTTTATGCCAGACCTTGTCAAAGATGACCGTTAGGATATCGGCAGTAGATCGTGCTTGCCTAATTCAATACTGATGGCCAGAAAGAAGTTTAGCATTAACGAGTGGCCGGACTATCGCTAGATTGATTAAGGATTCAAAGATTTTGGCAATGATCGGGAGTAGACCGATGAGGCTTTAGTTCTGTGGATCAGTTCTATATCCAGAGTTCTCAAAGACTTGTACTACAGAAGGAATTTCCCAGCTATCAGAGAAGCAAGATTCAACGAGGCATTTGTTGTAGAGTTTGAAGAGGATAGAGGCAAGTTCAGCAGATCATTTCTTTATTACTATTACTGGCCCACATGCTGTAGAGGTGTCAAGGGTTTTTATGATGTCCCTGACATAAGATGCGGTGATGACCAGGTCATGAAGTGTTGTTTACGTCCGCAAAGTTAATTTACCGAGTGGATGGTTTACTGAGTTCAAAGTGGAGTTTAAAGCGAAACGCTGGGCAAGTAGTTCAGCCTTATCAGTTGTCGTGCAAATGACATAATTGGGGTTTGATGACCGGGGAATTGTTGATTGTCTATTATTCAGATAACTATTGTAGAGTTTCCGGAAATCGCGAGTACCTTGTTTTTGCGACTGAATGCGTTATCTAGTCATCTCTTTATACCGTCTCTTTGCTTCACATATCACTGCCTTACAATAACTTCTTGACGCTATAAATTTCTGTCTATTTGAAGTTGAGTTATGGTGCCCGAATTGTCGGAATGTTTGCTGCCTCTGTGAAATAGCAACTGCGCATTCCGAGGTGAACCATTGAGAGAAGTGGGGTTTGCTGTAAAATTTTCACATGGAGACATATGCTTTAATGCCTGCTTTGGCTGATTCGCTTACTTCATTTGAGTACTGATCAGCGGGGAGAGATTAGGTTTCACTTCATGGGGCATCACTGATGTGATCTCTGATGGAATCAAAATCAGCCTGTTCGAAGTATCTCGTCGTTTTGAGCAACGACCAATAAGCTTTGGGACGATATTTTAGGGTGATGAACATAACGGTATAGTAGAGAGGGCTTAGTAATATCTCTTCGGCGTGGATGAGGCTGTAGGGGCGAGAAGACAACATCCCCACTCGATTCTGTACTATATGAAGACAAGAAAGAGGGCATCAAGCGATTTGTCATGAAGAGGTTTATATTTCCATTGTTTACGAATTTGGTCTAGTGATTTGCGTGAGCTACCAAATCCACTACTAGAAATGGTGGACTTTATATCGTATTTAAATGAAATTATTCATTTGTTTACATGTACTACGACACTGATAAAAAAAGTATTCAATTTCTTTTCCAAAAGAGCGTATTGCTTTTACGCTAAATGGAAGCCATTATTTCCTCTACCAGAACCCTTCATCCATAATTATTGGTCTTTTGGCCAAGATCAAAGTGTAGTATCTGTTCCGATGGATACTACACCCTATATACCGGTATCTTCTTGGCCTTCGGGTCTTGATTCCGTCGGTCTGTGGGTTGGTTCTGTGCAGTTCTAGGAGGTCCACCTTTGGGGAGGAGTAAGTTTATTGCTTACTGCCTGAGGCGCCCCTACTGGGGAATGCCGACGAGGATGCCCAGGCAATTTTTAATGGCCAGAGTGCTCACCTTCTCGGGCGCTGGCTTTTCAAGTCCCACTTTCCCGACCCGACCTTGGATCACATCTTACCTTGTGGGAGTAAGATAAAACTGGCCTCGTACCTAACCTCGTGGGGAGGTAAATAAAACCCTTCATCCATAATGCAGCATATATACAAAATCATCATCCGAAAACTGCTGTTTCGTGGTATACGGCGCATCAGTGTGGCTATAAGTAGCGATATTCGAAACCGGGACACCATATATTATAATAACATAGGTGACCTTTAAATATTACGCTGTCCAGTATTCTTTTGTTTTACTGATTTTTATATCCGTGTATTTTTTATCTTTATCGCCGCCCCAACTTGACGTACGTTTCATATTGTAAGTTTTTGGCTTTTGTATTATTTATGCTGTTTACATATTTATGTTTTTTGGGTTTATTTTCAGTTGTTTTTTTTTTGTGGTCTTATAGAAGTCCCGCCCAACCCCGGCCCTAGCGACTAATAGAAACGAGTAAACAAACAAATTACAAGAACAAACAAAAAAACAAAACAAAAACAAAGTAAAAAAGTTAATAAATATCGCCACTTCTGTCACACACGCAAACACATACACACAGAGAATCGACCTATGAAGCCGATAATTGCATTTGATTGGAGAAAGTCCTACTGCGTTAAAACCCATCAAAAATTCATTGAGGTGAAACATTTTCGTTTGCGCCAACAGTAAAAAAAAAGAGAATAAGTAGAAAAAAATAAAAAGATAGGACATAAAAAAGGATGGCCCCTGTCTGGTAAGAGTGAAAAAAAAAAAAACAACAACAACAACAACAACAAAAAAAGAGTTGTAAAGAAAACAATTAGCCGAGACGGTTTTCTGTTCAGGATATGACAGATGTTAATGAGATGAGATGAGCTTACTCTAATTTAACACAATGGATGCAGTGTAATACAATCGGATCTTTTGTTTGTGTTTTGGTCGAATGGTATGCGGCAAAAGTGGCGATTTCCTACAATTCGTCCGTCTGACAGTATACCCAGTTCACACGGAACGTTCTTGTGTTACCTAAAAAAAATGAGGTCTGAGAAACACCAGAGGCTCTGATTGGGCGAATAAGATCACGTGGTATAAAGAGAGGGAATGATTGAAGTAGTGAGATTTAAATTGTACTTTTCGATTAAGATAAAGTTAGTTAGCAGGGGAGCCGTTCCGTAGTAATGTCGTCCACCGTAGATCCGTTTTGCTCGAATGGTATGCGGCAAAAGTGTCCTTCTGATATTATGCACAGCTAACCCGGAACGTACTTGTGGTACATAAAAATGAGAGTCATAGTGATACCAGAGGCTCTGATTGGTTGAACAATATCACGTGTTACAAGGAGAGGGCTCGTTTGAAGTAGGGAATGAATAATTGTCTGTTTTGTAAAAAACGGTATTCATGTGAATCTACATGTAACGACTTTTTGATTTACTTTCTTCTGTTTCATTTTACTAATTCTCAAGGTTAAACACCACTCGAGGATAAGGTTTAATGAGATGAGTGGATGGATAATTGCATTACGTAAAATATTAAGAGAGGATTAAAAATGAATTAAATAATTGAAATTTGCTAATACACGTTATTGCAGACATTGGATTTGAAGACGACCATGTTGTAGTTTGCAGGGGAGCAGTTCGGTGGTAATGTCTTCCACAGTGGAGGCAATCATATCTTTTTGTGTTTTAGTTCGAATGGTATATTTCCTACTGTTTTCCTTTCTGCCAGTATACCCAGTTAACAAGGAACGTTCTCATGATACAACAAGTGAGGGTCACAGATACAACAGAGGCTCTGATTGGGTGAGAAAGATCACGTGTCATAATGCGAGAGGATGTGTAAAGTAAGGTATGTGTGAGTGTAAGTGTTTATATATTTTTATGAACAGGATCCTTAAATAATTAACAGATAATTATGAATTTTGGAACACAGTTGGAAAGCCTAAAGGATCGCAATGTGGGATATATTTAGTTTAAACTTGTTTCATGGTAAGGGGGCAACAGTGGATCGACGCCTTACATAAAAACCCAGATAATTTCATTTCTGCATTGATCTTTCTGCATATTGTAAAGTTGTTCCCTTTATTCCTCCAAAATTTTCTCACACCTGAGGATATTCTCTATCTCTACAAATCTACTATCAGACCTTCTATGGAGTACTGTTGTCATATTTCGGCTGGTAAACTTCTGTCTCATTTGAGGCTTCTTGATAAGGTTCAGAAGTTATCTGTAATTTGGTTGACAATACTTTTTTCTTTTCTGCAGCCTCTCTCTCACAGACGTGATGCTGCTAGTTTCAATCTTTTCTACAAGTACTATTATGGCATGTTCCTTCAGAATTTTCTGAACTATTTCCTCCTTTTTTTGTTCCAGCTTGTTTTCCTCATGCGTGAAGGTGATTTACAAATTTCTTAATGCAGACATTAGTGTAATGAAGCGTACGAATTTTCGCCTCGCGAATGTAAAGTTGTGTATTGTCTCTCTTGTATAAGAAAATGCGTTGCGGTTGTTTGTCTCTCTTTGTAAGCACATTCGTAATCGTTATTTCGTAGATTAGCAGCATGTATTAACGCTTCGGGTTTGAATAATGTTTTAGTGTAGTTCTATTCCACATGGGATGAGTGGTTATAGCACTTGTCTTTGGGCTGGACGACCCGGGTTCGATCCCACTCACGGCATGCGAATTTTCGGGTCTGAAAACTCCATCTGTCCACCCAGCAGTAAAAGGGTACCTGACTAAAACTCAGGGAAGGTTCAAGGCAGCGGTAGGACAGGGGTGGCTCCGCCTTCCATATGATGTGCCCATGACACGGTGATTCTTAAGAAATCACCGCCGCTACGGCCATGGGCAGTGTGCGATGTCGGCAACGACACTCGTGCGCGTCCAGGCTATGCGACCTTTACCTTACATTATACATTAATAATATTTGTCTCCACTCGTTCTCTATAGGAGAGTGTGAAGGAGACCTTCGAAATACGTCTGCTCCGTTCCGCAGAAAAAAACCCAAGTTACTTGGCTTCTCTTCTCTTTCCGTCATTTACTTGCTATATATATACATTTTTGAACGCTTTGTGATGATTGCCACGAAGGCATCGATCATTTTCCTGTCTCTTAATGCTTTTGCCCATTTGTTTTAATGTATGTTAATGGATACTTTATTATTTCGATAATAGCTTATAAATTCTTTGAAGAAGGATAAAAGGAAAAAAAACAACATTTGTAGGATCTTATTTTAGTGTGGCAGATGAAAGCGTTAGCTCCATTGAAAAAAAACAAAACACAACAAATCTGGTATTAATAACAATCATTTATCTACCTATCTATGGCTGGTCATATCTACCAACCTATATAAGTAAGTGTATGTATCTATCTATATATGATCATCTGTATCTAGCACTATCTATTTCTGCTCATATCTATATCTGTGTGGTCGTATCTTTTACATATGTCTGGTTATCAGTCTGTATGTGGATGACTATATGAAGCTCCCTCCCTGGGTAGAGCTTATTTGTAAGGATATCGTCAACTGCCATTAGCTTTAAGGCATAGCTCATTAGGTAAAACTAATTCGAGCTCCGGCACTTGACAATGTTTACATTGAGATATTACTTGCATTCAGTCAGTATCATATGATAGCGCAGAGTAGGAGCGCTGACTGTCAGCTCAACGGTTGAGTTTTAATCCCGGCTAGAGGCACTAACCGGTCTAGCCGCACTGAAGAGCTGTGATACAGCGAAACAGTCTGTACGTGGATGACTATATATATATATATATATATATATATATATATATATATATATATATATATGTAAAATTAAAAATGAAAAACAAAAAACTATAATATTTATGTGTTCATCAACGTTTCGTCTTTATTGTAAAGCTTCCTCAGGATGAATAAAAATAAAAATAAATCATACAATCATCAATTCTGACTTGCCTAGGAGCGGCTCGGCTCGGCCGGTCTCTGAACAAAATAAACATTAAAAAATCAAGAAGATAAAAAAGGGGCCTGCGCGGTATCAGCAGCAATATGTAGAGTCTCTAAGGACGAGGAAGGATGTGTTGGTTTGAAATGAGTTTATCATTTAGCCTTTAACGAAGAATCGTTTAGCTGCTGTTCTTGTCTGAGTCGTCGTGTCAAGTGATACGCAGGGGTCGATGGTGGAGTAGGGCCGAAAATGTCCGAGCTACGACGTTAATGCCAGGTTCGTTAAAGAAGAAAGGAAGAAAGAAGAACAAATAATTATCAAGTAAAAATAAACGCAAATATATGATAAAAAATTGAAAAACTGGCGAAAAAGAGAGAGATAGGAATAATATGTACTAGTTTATTTATTTATGTGTTAAATGTATTTATTAATTCCTATTTATCCCATCATTTGAGTAATATTAATTAATCAACAAATATTAAATTATTATGAACGTATAAGCATATGCATATACAATATGTATACATATGTGTGTACATACAACATGCATATAGGTGTATGTTCAATATATCTTGTGTGTAAAAAAACAACCTGATTATTTGACAAAATATAGTGGGAGATAGGAATGTTAGTGTTCAGAGAGAAGAGTGAAAAATAAATCTAATAATATAACTTAGAAATATTGATAGTGTAAATATTATTATGTATTTAATTGCCCATACATGTGAGTAAACGTATATATGTGTACGTACACATGTACGCGCAACAAGTAGCTTAATAAGTATATGCATATACAATATGTGTACATATGTCTGTACATACAATATGCATATAGATGTATGTTCAATATATCTTGTGTGTAAAAAAACAACCTGATTATTTGACAAAATATAGTGAAAGATAGGAATGTTAGGTGTTCAGAGAGAAGAGGGAAAAGTACATTTAATAATATAACTTAGAAATATTGATAGTATAAATATTATTATATATTTAATTTCCCACATATGTGAGTAAACGTATATATGTGTACGTACACATGTACGAACAATAAGTATATTCATATACAATCTGTGTACATATGTGTATATACAATATGTATATAGGTGTACGTTCAATATATCCTGTGTGGAAATGACAACCTGATTATAGTTCGATATTATTTCCATCTCTCTCTCTATATATACTCTAAAATTTTATTTTGTAAAATAATAAATAGCATATTTGGTTTATATGTACGAAGTGTTCGGATGAGCCAAATTTATTCTTTATAATTGTCATTAATAACTATGAGAAAATATATTGAACCATATATATTCAAAACAATATATTCTTGATTCGGATCAGTTTTTTAATTCCTATCTAAACGAGATCTTTTGTGTTTGTAGTTCACACACACAAACACACACACACACACAAACACACACACATATATTTATTTATTTTGGTACAGAAAAATTAGTACAACATTCGTACCGTCGGTTTTAAACACGGAAGGACTTAGCCATCCGGCTCTCTTCAGCTTCTGAAGCTGAGGAGAGCCGGATGGCTAAGTCCTTCCGTGTTTAAAACCAACGGTACGAATGTTGTACTAACTTTTCTGTACCAAAATAAATAAATATTACGCTCTTAATTTTTAATTTTTTAACTTTAATTCTTAATTAATCGAGCACTCTGCTGGGATTTTTCCTGCTATATTACAAAGTTTTATATATATATATATATATATATATATATATATATATATATATATATATATATATATAAACGAAAATACGTCTAATGCAGTTAAGGGCGATTAATAATGTACTCGTCTGAATAAATCGGTATGTATTTAGTTATAGAGATGTGATTTTATTAATGGAAGATGGTGGGTCTTTTTGTCGTTTAATATTCTATTTCAGTTAGATGCGGCCAAATACAACTAACTCTACTAAAGTAGTTCTTCATCCTGACTTTCTTCCCAACCAACCAACCAACCACATCACCTCTCCATCAAAAATCTAAATTTGGTGATACTGAACGTTAGATAAACATGCAGCCTTCTTTAAAAAAAGAAAGGCATTTTTCTAATCACGGAACCACGAAATTTTGTCAACGAACGATTTACACAGTTTAAGAAGACCAAACTATTATAATAAAGTGAACCTTCTAACTAGTAAGTAAGCAATGAAGTAAGATACGCTGCAATCATAAATAGAAAAACAATTACATAAAAATACATAATATATATAAATATATATATATATATATATATATATATATATATATATATATATATATATATATATATATTTGTATTATAATGGAATAATTCGAGGAGGAAATCCGGGTATGAGAGCTCAATGTGGTAAACAGAGCAAGAATAACATAAAATATAATAACACGAAATTACATAAGTATCGATGCAATAACTTATTTCAACCTTGCGGTTTTTTCAAGCATCACTCCGGCAAATTACATTTTTGAGACTGAAAGAAAATTGAATTACACTACGATAATGCAAACACTTAGTGTAATTCAATTTTCTTTCAGTCTCAAAAATGTAATTGTCTGGAGTGATGCTTGAAAAAACCGCAAGGTTGAAATAAATTATTGCATCGACAATTATGTAATTTCGTGTTATTATATTCTATGTTATTCTTGCTCTGTTTACCACATTGAGCTCTCATACCCGGATTTCCTCCTGAAATTATTCCATTATAATACAAATATATATATATATATATATATATATATATATATATATATATTTATATATATTATGTATTTTTATGTAATTGTGTTTCTATTTATGATTGCAGCGTATCTTACTTCATTGCTTACTTACTAGTTAGAAGGTTCACTTTATTATGATAGTTTGGTCTTCTTAAACTGTGTAATAGGATGAAGAAATCGTTCGTTGAAAAAGTTTCGTGGTTCCGTGATTAGAAAAATGCCTTTCTTTTTTTTAAAGAAGGCTGCATGTTGATCTAACGTTCAGTATCACCAAATTTAGATATTTGATGGAGAGGTGATGTGGTTGGTTGGTTGGGAAGAAAGTCATGATGAAGAACGTACTTTGGTAGAGTTAGTTGTATTTGGCCGCATCTGACTGAAATAGGATATTGAACGACAAAAAGGGCCACCATCTTCCATTAATAAAATCATCACATCTCTATAACTAAATACATACCGATTTATTCAGACGAGTACATTATTAATCAGCCTTAACTTTATTAGACGTATTTTCGTTTATATATATATATATATATATATATATATATATATATATATATATATATATATATATATATATATATATATATATATATATATAACTTTGTAATATAGCAGGAATAATCCCAGCAGAGTGCTCGATTAATTAGGAATTAAAGTTAAAAAATTAAAAATTAAGAGCGTAATATTTCAGAAGCTGAAGAGAGCCGGATGGCTAAGTCCTTCCGTGTTTAAAACCGACGGTACGAATGTTGTACTAATTTTTCTGTAGCAAAATAAATATATATATATGTATATATATATATATATATATATATATATATATATATATATATATATATATATATATATATATATATATATATATATATTACGAAAAAAAAGGTTAATACCTTTTATTTATTTAAAGCTCTGTCGAGGCTTGTTATATCAAGCGAAATATTAGATAAAAAAGTCAAGATGAAGCAAACAAGAAATATTTTAATTTTTTATTTTGATTTTAATAAAAAAAAATATCTGCATGTAACACATGGTTTTATGAAGGAATTTTGCCTCTTTCTTATATATATATATATATATATATATATATATATATATATATATATATATATATATATATATATATATAGTATCTTGGTAAAATAAGTGGAAAAAAATAATTATCAAAACAGAAATTAAAATTAAGAGCGATATATATATATATATATATATATATATATATATATATATATATATATAACAAAACTATAACAAACTATAAGACAGTCTCGCCTGACAAAGTTGTTGTACAACGAAAGTTTGCAAACAAAAACATAAATGATTTTTTCATTTAAATTGTACTTTAAAATCTTTAAAATATTTCACTTAAATACATTTTCATGCGTGCCTCAAAAATGTTGTTTATTTTCTTATAAAAAAAAGCGCTAATTTGCGCATAACATCGACCGGAGTCTACTTATTTTAACATATTTTAGAACTTTATGTGTTCTTCTGCCCTAAACGTGATTCCACTCCTCGGGGTTAAAACCATCGAAATGAGGAAGAAAAAGAAGAAAATAACAAACTATAAGATAGTCTCGCCTTAAAAGTCGTTCTACAACGAAATCTTGAAAAAACAAAAGATTTTTCATTTAAACTGCACAATGTGCGGATTAAAAAATATTAATTATTTATTACTTACAGACATCGATGTTTCATGCCTACGCAATCTTCAGTGCAGGAAGTTAATACCCGACAGTCGACGGGCGCGAACTCTGATTCGCAGTCAATAGTGTAACCCGCTAGCCACCAAAAATTAACATAGAATTTAAGAGGAATTTAACTTCGTAATAGCCAAGTTGGTGGGTATTTACAACAAGCAGCGAAGAGTGATCAACAACAAAAATTGTATTGAATCTCGCAATATACATATATATATATATATATATATATATATATATATATATATATATATATATATGGACACATAACGAGCGGATACATATTTGTCTCGGCCTGAGGAAATCTAGCTTGTCAAAACTGAAACATGTGTTGGTGTGTTGCCGCCAAATATTCGTACAAATAAAATTGCTATATATATATATATATATATATATATATATATATATATATATAATACTGTTATAGCAACCTTATTACATAGACTGATGCCCCATAAAGTATTTAATGATAAGCAGTCATACTACGGCATATATGCGATGTTGAACACTTACTGTATGCGTTTACTGACTTGATCTATATAGAATTTTATTATCTTCATTTTCCTGATGATTTATGGTGGCCGAGGGGTAGAATACCGGATTGCGAGTCAGTACTGACTTTGTAACCGGGTTCGTTCCTTCCGAGAATTATCAATTACTCATACTGAAAATTGCATAAGCATGAAACATCGATGTATGTAGGTAATGATAATGAATATTTATTTAATATATATATATATAGATATATATATAATATTTGTTATATATATACATATATTAAACATTTATTTTATATATATATATTTATATATATTTAATTTTATGTATATATATATATATATATATATATATATATATATATATAAGTGTTTTAAGGTTCATATTTTTTAAAGAAGCATCTATTGTTAAATTTAATAAGAAATAGGTAAAATAAATACTTTTTGAAGCATTAAAGATGCGATATCAATTTTTTTTTTTAAAGAAAAAGAATTAATTGAAACCGATTTTTTTTTCTTTTTTTTATTATAAACTAGCATTTTGTTTTGTTAGTTTAAAGTGATACAGATATTTCGCCAAAAACTTGGCATCATCGGTGTGTAATATATCCTGATGTCATCGGATTTTTATTTTTTAAAATGCTATAATATATTATAAGTGCATTCCAATGACCAACGAAATTAAAAGAACAGATGGAACTTATTGTTATGGATGTATTGTTCGCTTGGTCATTGGAATTAATCTATAATATATATATATATATATATATATATATATATATATATATATATATAAAGTGGTGTACTAAAAGCGAACTTTTAGGAAAGGTAAAACCTATTGTGATGAGTATACAGCTCAATATCCAGGATAGAGCAGGTAGATATGACTTCCTCTGATGATAAGATTTTGATCTTTGAAAAGCCTGGCTTAAGGAAAATTTAACTTGAATAAATTCCATTTTTGCGGAATATACCTTGCTCTGAGCAATTGAATTGAATTTTGATTTGGCTTTTAGTTCTCTAATTCCTTTCCATTCTTCTTCATCACTCCTTCTTTGTTTATTAGTCAGGCGCAGAGGTAACAGCGCTGGGACGCCTCTAAACACTCAGTGCCTAGCCTTGTTTCCTTACTAGGACAATGAACGCCGTTCTCTTTCTCTCTATTTGGGCAACTCGGGGAAAGTTTATTCGTTAGTAAGTCTTACATGACCAGTCTGGGTCTCTCTTGTTCCGACAGGTTGAGGGTACAGGTTAGACAGCTTGTCTGGCTGCTGTTTCCGACTGACAGGACAGGAGCCCAAACTCTTGGGTAGCGCCAAGAACGGCTGCTCCATCATCAGTTGCATAATACCGTGGGTAGTTGTATGTGCCATGTCGCGCATGGAAAGGGACCCTGCAATTATCTACGGTGGGCTTTCCCGAGGCCACAACCCCCATGGACCAGGTCGTGACTAATGGACTGGTTGTGTGAGCTTATTGGCACCAAGCAAGTACCCACCTTGGCCAATCCACCTTATAATCAAATCAAACATGCCATTACAAAGAAATAAAATCAAACCTAAACCAGACACCCAAACAACACTTTCGCCTCCGCCCTTGAGGCTTGCATTCTCAAATATCCGGGGACTTAGAACCAACATCAACGACGTAGAAACCTTTCTCCTGACAAACTCCCCGGATATCCTAGCTCTTAGTGAAACTAACCTCCAATCCTCAATCTCTTCTCACCACTTTGACATGACTGACTACCTCCCACTCTACCGTAAAGACTCTGACAAACACATGCACGGGCTAGGAGTTTATGTTCGGAACACCCTCCCGCTGACTAGAGAACATAGGTTAGAATCAGATGACTACGACTACATGTGCTTTAGATTGACTTTACATCACAACGTTAGTTACTTATATTTCCTATATCGCTCCCCGTCGTCCCAGGACTGTACTCTGCTAAACTCTGTCTCTGAAAGCATAGATAGAGCACTCTTAATAGACTCGAATGCCCAGATACATGTATTTGGGGATTTTAATGCCCACCACCGCGACTGGTTGGGATTCTCCAGCCTTACTGATGCAGCCGGCAACTCTACGTATAATTTCTCCTTAGCTCACTCCCTCTCTCAGACTGTTGATTTTCCGACCCGCATCCCCGATCGTGTGGATCAACAAGCCTCACTTCTAGACCTCTTCTTGACCTCAATACCCGAGGCTTGTGTGACGAAAGCTCATAGCCCACTCGGGAATGCTGATCACATTGTGCTAATGATACATATCACACTAAAAAGTCGTCCAAAAGCTGATGAACCGTTGCTCAAAACAACAAGATACTACGAGCAAGCTGATTTTGAGTCAATCAGAGACCACATCAGTGACGCCCCATGGCGGGAAACCTTCTTACTCCCTGCCAACCAGTGTGCAAACGAATTAACTGAATGGGTCAAAGCAGGCATTGAAGCCTATGTCCCCATGCGAAAATTCTTTAGCAAGCCCCACTCTCCTCAATGGTTCACTTCGGAATGTGCAGCTGCCATTTCTGAGAGGCAACAAGCATTCCGTAAATTCGGCCGCAATAAGTCAGCTACTAATAGGCATAAATTTATAGAGTCAAGAAACAATTGCAAGGCTGTGATAGGCGAAGCGAAGAGAAGGTATAATGAGTTAACAAAAAAACGCATCCAGTCACAGAAACTAGGTACTCGCGATTTCTGGAAAATCTACAATAGTGTAGTGAATAATGGTCAATCTACGATTCCCCCACTTTCAAACCACAATGATGTCGTTTGCACGGCCACTGATAAGGCTGAACTACTCGCACAGCGTTTCGCTTCTAACTCTACTTTAGACTCGGGTAACCACCCTCTCCCTGAATTACCATTGCGAACTGAAGCCACACTTGATAACCTGGTCATCACCCCATCCCAGGTCAGAGACATTATAAAAAGCCTTGACACCTCTAAAGCTTGTGGGCCTGATCTTATACCTGTAATAGCAATAAAGAAATGCTCTGCTGAACTGGCCCCTGTTCTCTCCAAACTCTACAACAAATGCCTAGCTGAATCTTGCTTCCCCGATAGCTGGAAAATTGCCTCTGTGGTACCAGTCTACAAGAATACTGGGAATAGAACCGACCTTCAGAACTACCGCCCAATCAGTCTACTGCCGATCTTTGCCAAAATCTTTGAGTCCTTAATCAATCTAGCGATAGTACGTCACTTAGTTAATGCTAAACTTCTATCCGACCGCCAGTATGGGTTTAGACAAGCTCGATCTACTGCAGACATCCTAACGGTCATCTCTGAACGCATGTATCATACTCTCGACAAGGCAGGTGAAGCTAGGGCAGTAGCGCTTGATATATCCAAGGCCTTTGACAAGGTATGGCATAAAGGGCTTCTCCTGAAAATACGCTCATACGGTATTACTGGGCAACTACTTAATATAATTAGATCCTTTCTAAACCAAAGAAAAATCCAGGTTGTCCTCGATGGCCGTTCATCTAAACAACATGACATAAATGCTGGTGTGCCCCAGGGATCTATTCTTGGACCTTTGTTGTTCCTGATCTATATAAACGATCTCCCTGATGACATAGTGTCTGAGATCGGTTTATTTGCTGACGACACCACGCTTTACTCTCGCCATGTTGGCAAAACGGACGCGATCATATCTGAGGCAATGGCTGCATCCTTAGAAAATGACCTCCAGGCTGTAGTGGATTGGGGCCATAAATGGTTGGTGACTTTTAATGCCGCAAAAACAAAGCTCCTTTCCTTCAACAACTACAAGAAGCCTCTCCAACCACCGATTGCCATGGCAAATAACACCCTACCTGAGAGTTCATCATTCAAACTCCTTGGCCTAACCTTCACAGGTAACATGAATTGGAACACATACATTGAAGACATTGCCAAGGCTGCCGCAAAGAAGGTTGGCTCCCTCTACCGTGCTAGTGGACTCCTTACACCTGACATTATCCTGTATCTCTACAAAGCCACCATTCGCCCATGCATGGAGTATTGTTGCCACATCTGGGCTGGTGCATCATCTACTAGTCTCTCCCTCCTTGACAAAGTCCAAAAAAGAGTAGTCAACCTAATAGGTCCCTCACTGTCAGCTAAGCTCCAGCCCCTGTCCCATCGCCGCAATGTAGCATCCTTGTGTTTGTTTTACAAATACTTCAATGGATTATGCTCCGATGAGTGTGCTGCTCTGGTACCCCCTCGACGTAAATTCACTAGACTAACTCGACATTCTACTAAATCTCACTCATTCACTGTGGAGGTCCCCAGATGCCGGAGAGCATTCTACTCAAATAGCTTCTTTCCTCGTGCTGCTGGCCTCTGGAACTCCCTCCCTGCCCCCTGTTTCCCCGACAGTACTGACATGCAGAAATTTAAAACTAATGTAAACAGACACCTCGCTGCTAAGATCCCAATTTAAGCTGAACCACCAATCCTTCCCCCCCTTTTCCTTTTTTCTCAGTAGCCCCTTACGTTTACAGTGGCGTCCTGCCTTGTTTGGGGTGAACCATGTAAAAAAAAAAAAAAAAAAAAAAAAAAAAAAAATATATATATATATATATATATATATATATATATAATATATATATATATATATATATATATGGGGGATTAATAGACGAAAATTATTATTATACATTAAAACATTTCTACTGAGATATATTCAAAATAGAATATTTGGATGAAGTTTTATCCTCTTCAAAACAATTATATGTCAATTTCATCTGCAAAAGTTTCTCATTCTACTGAAAGGATTAGCCATCTAAAATGTTCTTCAACATAACCTCATAAGCCTTGGAAATCAACCAATTTCGTGGCTATGGCGTGGTCGTATTTCGAGTAGATTTTTAGACATCAACCTTTTCCTTCTTCCAACGAACGCTGACATTCCAAGTAAGGATTATTACACTAAATCCTGTTCAATCCAATACGGATCTTAAGCAGGTAATTAAACATCGCGGAAGGTAAAATAACAGAACCTATTTTAACTGTTTGCAAAATGTACGCATGGCTAGTCTTATTGCGTGAACGGCACCCAAAGTTGAAACCGGAATGATATCGGTGTAGAAAAGTGGCCAGAGGGTGGGGTGAAAAAGGAAACGAGTAATTATGGCGGTCGACAGTTGATGTTTGGCCAACTGCATTTTATACATCGCGAATGTCCGTCGTCTTCGGAAAGCTTAAACGAACGGGCAAACTCGACGCCATAAAACTGGAGAGGAAGTCAGAAGTAAAGCTTTAGTCTTATAAAGAAGATTCGAATAAACATAAAATTGTTTTGAAAATTTCAATGAACGTTGAGCCTCTTCGATGCATTTTATTTAAACGTTTAAGCTTCGCGAACTGTAATTGGCGCGAAAACGGTAAAGGGTGGCGGAATAAAATCGGAATCAGCGCATAGGAAAAATGAGATTCTGTGTTTAGCTTCAAATGAGAAATATAAAACGACCTTGTGCCAGCATAGACTGATCTGAGGACGTTAATAGAACACACACCATGCTATAAAGAAGTGTAATACACCTGCAGACATATCCGAAACAATTCTGGTTTAGTAACACGTTAAAAGACATTTACAATCACATTAGTCGTGGATGTACGTTATTATAAATAAAATTAATGTACAGCCTCTGTAAAACAATAACAGAAAAACATGCTTCGCCAGTGTTTACACTCGCTTTTTATCTAAATATATTACTAAAATATTCACATAAAATCATAGAATTGCGTCAGTAATTTAATTTTTCATATATAATTTATTACTTTTATTTTTGATGACCTACAGAAACAAAAGCACATATTGTTGACTTTTTATTTAGACTGAGGTATTTTTTTTTCAGATTTAATTTAAGACGGCGGCCGTTGCTTGACTTGCTTTCCAGTTTATGTATTTCTAATGAGTTTTAATTTCAATATGGATAGGACTGAACTATTGCGATTAAAAAAAACGTGAATTGGTATTGTTTTTTCTTCTTATTTGCATGTCAGTAAAAGGTAAACAGCAAGAATTTAATATTTACTATTTATTATTAAACATTTAAAAAAAATTACTATTACAGAAAATGAAATTTGCGTACCTAAAAGTAAGCAAGCAGTTTTTTTAAGGTTACGGGAGATTAAGTAGAAGCCCATTCTCTGTTTAATTTTATTTGTGGAAAGGGCTATGAGTGCAGATTCAATTAGTCGACGTGCTGATTTATTATGTATTATCTTGATTAAAGTAGATTTATCAAAGTTCAAACAATGCTCATACTCCATAGTGTGAGCATATAAGGCGTTAAGCGTTAAACAGAGAATGGGCTTCTACTTTATCTCCCCTAACCTATCAAAAGCAATTATTCATGAAAACAAGATATATCTAGACACCGGTTGATTCCATGAGTTTTAAATTATTCTTCCTTTGGACCCCCTTTCTACTCTTTATTATTTTCGTTTCTTTCCAGTTACAATTTTCTTTTGCTATGTATTTATCTTTGACTCTATACATATTTGCATATCTTTCCTCTCTACATGAACCCTACAACTATATATATTTCTAATAATTTATAGACTTTCTCGTCTTTTGTCATTTTTTGCATATTTTGACAAAGCCCATATAACATTTGGGCGAAACGTTGAGCTTTTAAGGTCTGTCGCTTATTTCATTTTAATTTCATATATCCCCTTTATTTTTAAACGCAATTTAAACAAATTGGATTCATCGCGTTTTACATTGCAACTTTTAGAATTAAGAAAACCAATGCCAGCAACAGAACCAAACCAGTACAAAAGTCGTATCGAATCTGATTTTAACTACTACTACTACTACTACTACTACTACTACTACTACTACTACTACTACTACTACTAAAACTACTACTACTACTACTACTTCTACTAAAACTACTAAAACTACTACTACTACTAAAACTACTACTACTACTACTAAAACTACTACTACTACTACTTCTACTACTCCTACTAAAACTACTACTACTCCTACTAAAACTACCACTACTACTACTAACTCTACTACTATTACTACTACTACTACTACTTCTCCTAAAACTAGTACTACTACTACTAAAACTACTACTACTACTACTACTACTACTACTACTACTACTACTACTCAGGAACCGTGCGGCAGGGATTCAAGTTTAATGATTCGAAATGAGTTGCCTTTATCAACCCCAAGATCCAACCTTATCTTCACTTTTTCCCTCTCCAAATAGACTCCTCGATTCTCCTCACCTTGATTTTCGCTTCAACTTCTAAGAAAATTGTTTAGACAATTGGCAAATATAGGAAAATACTTTGTTTCACAATATATTTATTTAGTTTTGTTTGTTTGTTGTATGGCTGTCGTAAATAAATCCGAGTAACGGCACGGCTTGCACCTGACTTCCGCGGTGTGAACGTGCGTCTGTTTCCGTTTACTGCACAGGCCGTGATCGTCCACTTGTTGTATTTGTCTGGAGTAGGTGCTCAATTCCGACACCGGTCGCAGTGCCAATCGTGTGGTCTAGATGAGTTGAAACAGAAAGATTCTCCCACTAAACAAAACTACAACTCCATTTTAAAACAGGCAACAAAGTTTTATTTTTCAAGGTTATGATGTAATCAAAACTATAAGCTCGACGAAATAAAAAAATAACGTAAACCGAACAAAAAAGAGAAAAGTGTAAATTTAAAGAAGTGAGGCTACCAATATTTGTGAATTTAAAAGAAATGTTTCCAAAAATTGTTTATTATTATTTCATTATTTTATAATTTTATAGCTTTATTATTGTATAACGCGTTTTGAGCACTTGTGTCCTCTTCAGATATTCTTTCCGTTTTGATAAAATGGTATTGTTTTAACATATGCACACACATATACACATGCGCGCATGCACACACACATGCATGCGCAGAAACGCCAACTCAAATGGCAAAATTATCTGAAGAAAGAGAAGATGCTCAAAACGCATCATGAAATTATAAAGTTATAAACTTATGAAATTATAAAATAATAAAATAATAAACAATTTTTAAAAAAGTTATTAAAATTTAAAAATATTTATATCCCCACTTCTGTAAATATATATATATATATATATATATATATATATATATATATATTATATGGATATATGTATATATATTATATGGTGATTGCAACTTCATTACAGCAGAATGTTATCTTTACAAGATTACAATGACCGCTTGTAAGTACGGAGACGGCTGAGCAGCACAAACTTGTTTTTCAAGTAACACTACAGATATGGCATACAAGGCTGCTGTTTTCCGGTTGTACATACCTATATACACTGTTTGATATATGTTTAGTTGGCTCCCACCATTTGATCTCATGTAGGAATATATGTACATGTAGGTAGCCATGTTGTGCGCTTGTACAACACGTACTCCTTTTCTACCAAATTTGGTTTAGTGACAAGCCAAGGCAAGAATACTGAAAGCCAATGTAGAGCGCAGGTTTTATATCAGAGTTTCCGTCTCCTAGATGGATGAGTTAATAAAATCTAACATGGATGATCTAACAAAAAAATTCAACCACACCGAGTGAGGTAGCATAGCGATTGGGTACTATACTAAGTATTTCTATGCTCCTGCAAATTAAAACAATCATTTTTAGGTGCGAGTGCAATTATGAAGTGAATAGACTCTGGGATAGCGGATAAACGTTCGAAATACAAATTTAACTTTAAAAGAAGTTATAACATAATTTAACAGTAAACATTAAAGTGTGTTTAAAGAAAAAAGAAAAGAATATATATATATATATTTATTTATTTATTTTGGTCCAGAAAAATTAGTACAACATTCGTACCATCGGTTTCAAGCAGGGACAGACTTAGCCATCCGGCTATCTTCAGCTTCTGTTGTCATCTGTTTCGGAAATGTAAAGTCACGTGACACTCTCGTTGGGACGCGTTATTTGCTCAGCGTGTTGTGTATGTTTGTTTAAATTTAAATATATTCTTATATCTCTTCAAATCTCCTTCGGTTTTAAATCTCAACCGTTTCCTCACACTAAATTTAAATTCATATATATATATATATATATTGAAATAGGAAAGTTAATATTTCTTCTTTTCAAACATCTTTTTAAGAATTTAATAATAAATGAGGCTAAAAGCCTTTAAAATCATGTTCAGATGCAATATTTATGAATAAAATCAAATAAGTATAGATTTTCTTTCATTTTACACTTTGCTCTTTTGACTAATAATTTCGCGACACACCTCGCATCTTTAGAGTATGAATAAAAGTGGTAATAATTCTAATAGTTCCGTATGTTTGTCAAAGTATAAAATAAAATCAGATTTGATTCATCATTAAATTCTTAAAAACAAGTTTAAAAAGTAAAAACCATTAACTTTCCTATTTTAATACACATCTCGCGTACATGTGCGTTACGTCATCTTTAAAAAGTGAATGAACTGTTATAACAACATAACGCCCAGTTCCAAACCTAAGGACTTCGACAAACATACGGAACAGTTAAAATTATTGCAACTTCTCTTCATACTCTTTAAAAGATCTATTCTGATTTTATTTTATGGCATCAGAACATTCTTTTAAAGGCTTTTAGCCTCATTATATATATATATATATATATATATATATATATATATATATATATATATATATAGTCTTAAGGGTAATATATTATTATTATTTTATTATTATTATTTATTTATATATTAGTGAAATTTTAAGCTGAATTATTTCGATACTTGATTATTGGGGAAATGGTAGTTTGATCAGTACCATTGGAGAGCCATGGATATTATAACTGTCCTGTTTTTAAATCTCCGAAACAGTTACATGGTAAACAGCTGATGATCCCCGTGTTAATACTAGACGCTTACGTTAAGGTCTCCTGTTTTTGTTACACTGTTAGATACTTTATCACTATTTTTATTTTACTTACTATTATATTTTTTTTATTTATGAATTTTCCAACGAATGTTAGGTCTGCAATATTTTAGATTTAGTTTGGTTCTCTGGGAGTTTAAGCTGCATTTTCTTTTTCTTCTTTTTTGTTTGTTTGAAATAACTCAAAGTTTCTTTAGACTATATATATATATATATATATATATATATATATATATATATATATATATATATATATATATATATATATATATATATATAATCCGAATATGGTATAGATCAACAGGGTATAACTCCAGGGGAGTTGAACCGGGTTTATGAGGGTCCTCAATAAAAAATATAGATCAGAAATATAAATATAAATGATAATTTATTTCATTTTGACTACAAAATTGATTTTGTTTCATGAGAGCAGTTTGAGGGACTCCCGATCCTCAGGCCTTGAAATAAAATTATCTAATTTTATTTCAAGGCTTGAAAATCTGGAGTCCCTCATACTACTCTCGTGAAACAAAATCAATTTTGTAATCAAAATTAAATAAATTATCATATATATATATATATATATATATATATATATATATATATATATATATATATATATATTACTTTATGCAATTTTGTATGAGACAACTGGATAATATAGTCTATTCCACGGTGTTATATAATCTATATATAGTTAGGAAGTTAGTAACTAGGCTATCAACGACGAAAGATATGTTTCAGCGATCAGAATTTTAAGATGAAAATCATTGGAAACACTTATCAGGAGTGATGAATATGAAGACGTTTTTGTGTATAACAAATGGATGAGTAATAACGAGATGAAAAAAAATCCGGAAGAACATGTTTAAGAAAGCTAAGCACGGGTGTTTGTCGTGTTGTCTTAGCAATTAACATTTCTTAATAAAAAACGTTGAAAAGGGTTTTAAAGAAGTTGTGGATATGAAGACATTTCTGTGTTTCACAAATGAACAAGTGATGACAAGAAAAATACATGTATTTGTATATTGGTATCATTTGTGGTAAATCACCCCGCAATCTACCTGAAAAACATAACACCTTACTGTCTAGGGGGTCTTTCATTTTTCCAAGACTCAAGTGGCTTAACATCACAGAATAAGCACATTACTATTTCAAAGGTCAGTCAATTATTTGGGTGGTCTCTCTTCTATTAGCTAAATATTCCCTCCCAGTGCAGGCCTGTCGTCCACACGTATTGCAACTATGCACCTCATGGCACATGCTAACATAAATACAGCGAATAGAAAAGATCGAGAAGCCTTTTACTGACATGATTTCCAAACGGACAAAAAGACCAATGTAATAGTGTAGTATATCTTCAACGAACAGCATATTTATCGAGTTTACAATGGATGCCGACTAAAACTGTCGCTGATCTAACTCACTGAATATGTGAAATAGGTCTGCTTATATCAAACCTAAATTGTCAGTAATTGGTAAGAAAAAGCATGTTGACATGGCTTATTTCATTTTCCTGCGTGTCTTGTTTCAGATAGCCACTGTCCCTTTTCCACCACAGGCACAACACAAAAGTCGGCGACGCTTAGACTGGAGTAGGGGTCCGTTATCACTATTAACAGTGAGCAATTCATTGATTGTATCAGCTCACCTACAACGTCCTATTAACTACAGTTTTGCCATGTAATTCCTAAATACAATGCATCTGGTACTAATGGAGATTTTGTATCTGTATGTCTGAAGCTAAAACTTTACTATTACTTTTATTAATGTACTGTTGTACTATCTTTTAATTCTCAGTTCAGTTTACTATACTATTTCAGACTAACGTTCTATCTTTCAATGCTCAATTCAGTGTGCGTAGTGTATGTACTAGTGTCATGAGACTATCCTCCCAGGCATCACCATCTCTTTTTATGGGTAGTGTAGTATATGTATATGTTGGTTCGTCATGACACCACCTACCCATGAGTCATCTCCTCCTTTTTTTAAGAAAAGAGGTAGTGTAGTATCTGTTCTGTGATCCAAGGCATCGCCTCCTGATTTTGAGTGTAGCGTAGTATCTGTTCTATTGTCATGGGACCATCCTCCTAGATATTACCTCCCCCGTTCAAGATAGTGTAGTATCTGTACAAGTGTCATGTTACACATCCTCCCCAGCTAGCAAAAATATGCGACCAAGTGAGTGCCAACATTTCAACATCTATTCTCAATTGAATAAGTGCAGCGAATGAATAATGTTTTCTAACAAAATAAAAATTATAACAATATTAGACCTATCATTGACCCGTTGAGTCACATACACTACCTCTATTTATTCTACTTTGATTACATTCGAAAATTAATAAACTCTGACGTATCAATTAACACCTTCTTATGGCATGAGTAAAATAAATCTCTTTATTTTAATATTCTCTTTATTAATGTAGAAGTTAATAGATGTATTATTATGCCATCAATTTTACATATCTCTTTGGGATACGTATGTAAATTTGATGGCAACGCTAAAAAGACAGTCACTCTTTCTCTTAATGGTTACAGGGGGAGAGAATAGATACACAACTAAAAGAGAGATGGGTGACTTATTCAGTTAATTATAAATTATGGATTAGTTCAATTAAAACTAAATTAATTTGAAATCTCAGAGCGAAGCTATATTTTAGCATGCATTATGTGTTATTGAAGTATATGAGAAAAAAAACCTTAGGGGAACAAACGTTGATTTATTCCCATTTTGTATAATGATAGATTTACCAATTGTTGTTATAACTCAAGGGTTACGCCCTTCCCCATTTCTTACTATGACCCCACTTACTTGCGCCCCCTACCAATATTCCCTTCCTTCGGTTAGTTGCTATCAACACAATTTCTGACCTAACACATCGCGGCTCCCACTCGCATCATAATTCCTGCGCTTTTCCGACAGCCGTAACTCATTCGCTTCTTCACGTACTGGGCAGACTCCTGTGCCTCGCAAGCAAGCCGAGGGTCCCCAGACGTTATTCCCACGAGCCGTCTGTGCAACACGAGCGCTTAGCCTCGACAGCTTTCCGAACCTTTGAAAATTTCCCTCGAGAGGAGAATCCAGTGTTTCCTGACAATGATCAATCGTCGAAGGTTCTCCTATATTTCCATCGGCTTTTTGTGTTCGCCCTGGAACCTCGGCCTTCGCACCTCGGAGAGGCAAATGCATTTTCAGGTTACGGCCTTTGTTGTGCTCTAATAAGGATCCCCCGCCCCAATATCGGGATCAGCGGCTCTTGTCGTTGGAACTGGCGGGAAGTGAGAGAAGACGACCCGCTTTCGGGGAGCAGATATATATCGTACACTTGTTGGAAGCGATACTTCCCAGCGTACTTATCGTGTCAGGGTGGGAGGTATTTTATTGGCAAAACAATAAGATACAGACAATAATATATCAGAAGAAGGCCAGTTTATTTTTGCAGTCAAATGCGAGATCAATAACAGAGTAGGTATAGATGGACACACACACGCACCTGGGCAAAAAAGACAGCGAAGAAACATATTTTCATGGCAAAAGTCGTCTGATGATTCTTTCAGTCGAGAATACGTCCTCAACAATCAGCCCAACATAGACTGTGCCATTTCGGTGCCCTTTTATCTGTCGGACTATGGTATTAGTGCTGTGCAGTTCTAGGATGCCCACCCTGCCAGACCTTGCGTTCCATCTTTGGGGAAGAGTTCATTGATTGCTATCTGCCAGCTTAGACCCCCGCCGAAGCGCTGGTTTACTTCTCATCCCACCTTCCGGCCTTGTGCTGCATTATACTCATGTGGGAATTATGTAAATACCAAGAGAAACAGACGGAGACAGAAATGTAGTTATATAGAAACACGGAAAGATACACAGACAAACACACAGTTAGAACAACTCTGACATTCATATAAATGGAGAGAGAGAGAAGGACAAACGGAATGAAACAGAAACAGATGAGAAGAAAAGAAATATAAACGGATAGACAAATGGAAAGAAAAACGCAGACATATACATATAGACAGGCATATACATATACATAGAAAGAAAGAGAGATACACATACAGAGGGGGAAAGGAAACATAGCCAGACGGAAACAGAAAAACATATAGAGTAACAGGCGGAAAGACAAAGAGAGAGAGAGAGACAGACAGACAGACAGACAGACAGACACAGACACAGACAAAGACAAAGACACAGACAGACAGACAGACAGACAGACAGACAGACAGAAGAAAAGGCACGGCGATATGCGGATATAAAAAAGACACATACAGAATAAATAAAGACACAGAGGCAGATAGAGGGAATGAAAAACGCACAGTTGAAATAGATAAACAAGCAGAGATAAAGACACACATAGAAATCCACGCAAATGAAGATTTAAAGATATGCAGATGTAAAAGAAAGGACAGAGGAAAACGGAAGGAAAGACCTCTCACCTATATATATATATATATATATATATATATATATATATATATATATATATATATATATATATATATAGGCGAAGGGTTTTGTGTATATATATATATACACCCCCCCATATATATATATATATATATATATATATATATATAGGCGAAGGGTCTTGTGTATATATATATACACATACACACATATATATATATATATATATATATATATATATATATATATATATATATATATATATATATATATATGGGTGCGTGTGTATCTGTATATATATATATATATATATATATATATATATATATATATATATATATAGGCGAGGCGAAGGGTCTTGTGTATATATATACGCACACACACCTATATATATATATATATATATATATATATATATATATATATGGGTGTGTGTGTATCTGTATATATATATATATATATATATATATATATATATATATATATGCGTGTGTGTGTGTGTGTATATACACACCCGCACACACACACACACACACACACACACATATATATATATATATATATATACATATATACAGACACACACGCATATATATATATATGTGTGTGTGTCTTTATATATACAGACACACGCACGCACACACCCACAGACACACAACGTTCGTTGTTGTTTTTGTCTCACTTCCTAAGTGATTAAGATGTAGAAACGTGCATTATTAGTCCCCCTTAACATTATAGGACGTATTTATCGTTAACATATAGGGTAGAGCTTATTTTTGTCAGGGTATCGTCAACGGCCATTAGCTTTAAGGCAATGCTCATTAGGTAAAACTAATTTCGAGCTCAGGCATTTGCAATGTTTACCTTTCGTTACATTGAGATATCTCTTACATTCTGTCAGTGTCGCATGATGGCGTAGGGGTTAGCACCGCCGACTGTCAGCCCGACGGTTGCGTTTCGATCCCGGCTTGAGACACTAACTGGTCTAGCCGCACTGATGAGCTGTGAAACAGCGAAACAGTCTGTATGTGGATGACTATATATATATATATTTCTTTTTTACGTACGTAAAAGTAATCCATGAACGCGTGTTTCTGGCTTACAACCGTCATCAGCATGGCTGATTTAGGCAAGGATTTAACCCTTGATATTGATGTCCATAGTCCAGCGTTTTACCATGAGACCAAGACGCCCTGTCTAGAAATATGTACGATTTGTATCACCTAAATATTTAATGTATTTTCATGTAATCATTTTTATTGCCGTGTGTGTGTATATATATATATATATATATATATATATATATATATATACTTTGTATAAATTTTACTTAAAAGCCCCTTTGTTAATATATATATATATATATATATATATATATATATATATATAGTAAATCAAATGCTTTGTCTTAGATAGAAACTTAACTAGACAAAGAAACCAAGACATCAAATTTACATAGATGAAAGTAAGTATATATGCAGGTGTACACCCTCCGTCAAATATGACGGAAAAATATACTTCGCTTGTGTTCGCACTAATATTTATATGTATATGAAATACGTCTAAAGCAGTGAAGTTTTAAAAATAAATAAGAAATTAAATAGCGTTTCTAATTAAACATTTTCAAAAATAAGAAAATAAAAATGTATCAATCGGAAAAAAGAAAGGAAAACAGAAACAAAACGTATAATTATAGAAATAGAGTAAATGATTTCCTACTGAATTCATATTTGCCGGACCTTCTATTTGCTTTGGTTTTGTCCGACAGATTTTACGGGCTAAATTCAGTGTGACGGGACGGAAATATATATATATATATATATATATATATATATATATATATATATATATATATACAAATCCCTACATATTGGGGTTAATTATAGAACAGGGGGTATTCATTTTAAGCGTATTGCGACGCTCAACAGCGTGGAAAAAAGACCAAATAATATAGATACACTAGCCAGCAAAAAATCATAGTGACGCTCTACAAGACGAGGAGCTGCGAATATATTTGAGCAAAATCTTCAATTTCTGATTCAAAACGGTTGACAACTTTGTTTACCTAAACATCACAACGTATATACAATTCAAGTGTAGCATTCGAAAATCCAGGAAAGAGACTTTCCCCAGTTCGCGAAATCATCAAGTATACCAAGATTTGTGTGAATAGGGCGTGTGTTCTAATAACTATTCTATAATTCTCTGAAACTAGGAGGGGTTTCCGCAAACATAACAAATTTCCTGAACGTTTTCAGCAGACGAAAAATCAGCACCAAGTAGTAGAGCAGTTCCCGTGAATTGAGTCTCGAATGATATTCTATTAAATGCATCCTGAAACCAAAACTTGTAACTAGTATAACTAAAGTAAACCAAACAGAAAAATAGATGGATTCTACATATGTAATGCGGGTCGTACTTTTAAAGATAGATACTATAACAACAAATGTTATTACAATCATAGAAAATAAAAAATAAAAAATAACTGGCTCAATATTTTTGGTACGTAATAGATAATAATAAAACGCCAATAATTAAGGGGAGAGCAATTAGAACAGCTAGAACATGCAAATATCTTAACGCACCTTCTTATCTTTGTCTTAATGAGAAATTAGAAATCATCAGGTTTTGTGACAGAGGTAAACTTCGTTTAAAAAAATCGATAATTTCTATTTATTGTAAACATGGATTCTACATATGTACTGCGGGATGTACGTATTTTAGCAAATAAAGCGGATGTCATGACCGAAAATCGAAACCAAAACTTTGAGATATTCAGACTTAGCTTCTACCAACTGAGATATTAAGAATATCTTATGAATTGAGCTTAAAACATTACATTAAAAATATTATAGCTTTGGCGTGACGTCATATATTTATGGTTTACGTCATGTTTCAAAACATGAATTAAAATATAAAATAAATGAATGGGTAAACATTATCAATAGCGTTGGAAATTATTTTAATAGAATAAAACAACTTATTTTGCTCTAACTACGTATTGGCGTTAAAAAACAATTGACTATTTAATATTTCTTTTGTTAATATCTAGTTATTAAAAAAAAATTGCTACATAAATGAATAAAGAAGAGACACATTTATTTCATTTATTTAAAGAATATTTAGCTGGCAATGCCAAAATAATAAACTGTTACTATTTTGAATAAATAAATACATGAATAAATAAAAAAAGGAACGTTCTCGTTTTAATTATTTAAAGAATATTTCTCTGATAAATACTACTATTTTTACGGAAGTATTGACCACAACATACATTTATTATTTCAAAAGAAATATCGTCGTCGTCGTCGTCGTCGTCGTCGTCGTCGTCGTCATCATCATCATCATCATCATCATCATCATCATCATCATCATCATCATCATCATCATCATCATCATTATTATTATTTGTACTCACTAGGAGTTCTCACACAGGTCATCAGTGATTGCTAACCGACAACCGGTTGTATTCCCTGGAGTCTGAGTGACAACAAGTCTCCCCAGATTTCTAGTATTCTACACCTCTTTTCGATTACCACCGCAAATAACATTGCAGTATCGCAACAGCCGTTTACCATTGATTTCACGCTGATAAGGACCAGTGGTTTTCTCTGGGATTTGAGTGGCAATAAGCCTTCCCAAAGGTCTCAGCACTTTCTGCACTTCCAGTGGAGGCCTGGTTTGTGCTGTCCCTCCTCGGTCTTCTCATCCTGCTTGATCCTATGGTACAATTTTGTATCTTTATTTTAATTTTCTATTATTATTATTATTATTATTATTATTATTATTATTATTATTATTATTATTATTATTATTATTAAGAATAGATTATACAGATTAGTGTAGAAAGCACCGTGGAATTTTCACGGGTCACCACTAGTAGATATTCGATGAAAGACCGAGCTAAAGACTAATATAGCAATAAAAAATATTTCGTTGAGCAAGTATAACATATTTACATATAAAGACGAAATATTGGCGAGGCGTTTTTTATTCCAGAATATGTTTTTTTAAAAACAAAAACTAAAAACTAAATCATATTACAAACAATGTCATTAAAAAATCGTGATATGGGAAGCAATCGGCGCTTTCTTACCGAAATTATTCGTCGAGTAGAAGTTGAGTATATTTCTTAACAAGAATAGCCAGTCTCGCGAGAAAAGAACATTCAAAAACAGTGGTTTATGTTTACATATTATCCACACACATTTCTGATGACAGCAAAAATGGTACTTACGAGATTTTTATTTAGACATTTATCGTTATTTAGATACGTGGAGGATGCCGGTTGTGGTGCGCCATTTCATCAATGCATCGTGACTCAAATGCTGCACCCCTCCCCCGGCATCTTCTGTGACCGCAAGAGCAGCGACCATCTGAAGTCGAAGAGATACCGAACTGCCGTGAAACACGGCGCTTTGTAGAGCTCCGAGCGTTTACCGACAACGAGGAAGGCGGAGCGATTATTCGCCGTCATAGCAACCAAAATGATCCGCTGGATGTCTGGAATTACACTGCCGTCGCGAATCTTGCTTTTAGATTAGAATTCGCTAAGAAACGACTGCGTAGAAGAACGATCACAGGATGGTCAGACACCCTGCACAAGAACTCGTGTAAAACCACCCTTCACCCGGACCAACCTTGTGATTGTGTCAAGTGGAGACAAAAGATCCATCATTGCGTGGATAAAGATTAACGCGAAAGCAAAGCAAAATGATTTAGATATATCATTTTGGCAAATGTGCTTTCCAGTTGTTTTCAGATTTATTGTAAAGTTATGTCCAATGTCTCTTTCACAGAATATTAAGGGACACTTTGAAATATATGGATATGTTTATGAGTCGAATAAAAAATGCAAAACATGATTATAGGCTGATGAAAAACGTGCCATCAATGAAATCGCGTATACATTAAACAATCCTCTTTGTTCATACAACCATGTTTGGGAAAGATAACATTCATTCTATGCCTGACTGGTCTATCAATACTCAGTCATCAATGTCCAGCAGTCTTTCTGGAAAATTTGAACTGAAAGCTTGATTTAATTCACTGTGGTAAGCTGCTCTATATTAGCGTTACATGCTTTTTTTACATAAATACAAGTGTTTTGACGATTAATCGGAATCGCGAATCGAAAACCTTTTGATGTATCGGAACTGGTAACGAATTCGGGAAAAATACCCTAATTTTTTTATTTCATAAACGATTTTTAGTTAATTATCTTTTTGTTTAAAATTTAAATTTTTACTGCTGGTACTAAGGATAAAATGATAAATATGATCATTATTTGATAGAGTGAAGGCACAGAATAGTTAACAAATACCCCATGTTAAAAATCGTTTTCAAATTGTTACATTATTATTAAGAAACTGATTCTGAACTTGAGAGCGTTTTTTTAAAAAAAAACACTAGTCTGTTCCCACACCGTCTTCTTATTTTGCATGCCACTCATCGACTATTTTCGATTGTTTATGAAAACATTCAAATTGCACTTTGTCAACTAACGACGAACTAGTACAAATTCAAATTGCATTTTGTCAACTAATGACGAACTAGTACAAATTCAAATTGCATTTTGTCAACTAAGGACGAACTAGTACAAATTCAAATTGCATTTTGTCAACTAACGACGAACTAGTACAAATTCAAATTGCATGTTGTCAACTAATGACGAACTAGTACAAATTCAAATTGCCTTTTGTCAACTAATGACGAACTAGTATAAATTCCAATTGCATTTTGTCAACTAACGACGAACTAGTACAAATTCAAATTGCATTTTGTCAACTAACGACGAACTAGTACAAATTCAAATTGCATTTTGTAAACTAATGACGAACTAGTACAAATTCAAATTGCATTTTGTCAACTAACGACGAACTAGTACAAATTCAAATTGCATTTTGTCAACTAATGACGAAGTAGTACAAATTCAAATTGCATTTTGTCAACTAACGACGAACTAATACAAATTCAAATTGCATGTTGTCAACTAACGACGAACTAGTACAAATTCAAATTGCATTTTGTCAACTAATGACGAACTAGTAAACATTTCAAATTGCATTTTGTCAACTAACGACGAACTAGTACAAATTCAAATTGCATTTTGTCAACTAATGACGAACTAGTACAAATTCAAATTGCAATTTGTCAACTAACGACGAACTCATACAAATCGGCTTAGTTATAAAAGAGAAATACATTTTAAGTGTCTCCAAATTTTCAATCAATTACAAGTAAAACATTTAAAAAAACATATTTAGAAATGTCTACTCATACAATATACGCCTCCCCCGTTATATTTTTGTTACGTTTTCAAAAATATATGCGGACATTACACCGGAGTTTTATAGTAATTTTAAAATTAAAAAAAAAGCTATAGATATCTGGTTAAATATTTAGAAATTTGTAAAGAATCGGAATCAGTAATTGTATTGGAATTGGGAATTTAGTACAGAATCAGTAATTGTATCGGAATCGGGAAATTCTTTTAAGATCGTCCCATCACTAATCACTATGTACTTTTCCACTATTTTGATAACACCATATTATTTTCTTTGTTTTTACCGTCCCCTTCCTCTCGTTTCGCCTCCTAATATAATCAGAAGAAGCTGAAATGTTGGAAAACCCTCTGAATTAGTGTCTTATACATATGGTTTCAATATCATTAAATTCGGAAATATGTATTTAGAGTTTTAAGGGTCTGTCCTAATGGGTCACTTATACGTAATTACACATAGATATCTGACACGTAACGGGTAACGTAGAGATTTAGGACCACTTCCATTGTCTATCTCATAGAATTTTATAAATACGATATAATTTTTATCATTATTTTAGAAGTTTTAGAGGAGGTTCACCCCCATTAGGTTAGAAGATCACATTGAGATTTTATACCACTTCCATTGTCTTCCCCAGAAAAGCTTATACATATAATTTAAAATTCATAAAAGTATATTTAAAGTTTTAAAGGGATTATACTTTCACTTAGAGATTCAGAACACTTCCAATTCTTTTCCCGATAATTTTTAATAATAATACACTTTTAGATTCTATGTAGAGTTTCTAACCTTTCTTCATATAGGAAACACAATAATATCACACACACATGCACACATACATTGAGTTTTATATATATGTATAAATTAAGTATGCAGAAATAGCGACATTATACAACGTATTTGCGTTATAGCGTAACTGAATATCAGAACTAAAGCATAATTTAGTATGTTCTTGTATTATAAACGTATAGAGGCAAACGCTTTAAGGAAACAAACGTTGCTTTACTGACATTTAGTATCACAATAGATAGTTATAGTTTTCTTATTGCAGCTGGGTACCTAATGCTAGAAGTGTGTTCTATGTTTTTAACTGAAAGGTTTAGGGTGTCTCTTTTTAGTGGAAAATCAGAGCAAAACCACAATTAAAAAAATGTATTTTCTTTTCAGAGTATATGCATCACTTTCAGCAAAGTCAGACACAAGGCCACTCCATTATGCTAGAACTTGATAGACATCCATTTTCTTTCACATATAATAGCATTCTAAGCAAACACCTGCGAGGAAACCAACTTCAGCTTCTGGAATAGAATTAACTCAGACAGATCCGTGAATCTATGACTGAAATGACCACGCGATTTTCTCGGCGAATGCGTCTATAAGACATTCGATGGCTCTCATGATAATAAGTGTCAAAGAATGCTTCTTTCAAAATTTCGGGCCGAATATCTAGCAATGCCATAGTGGAGAATTTCACCACCGCAGCAGAAACGTGGAGGGTTCTCAATTTCTAAGGGTGTACGATATTGCTCGTTCTCATGCATTTTCATGAAAAGGAAGAAGAAAAAGAGAACAAAAAATGATGCTTTTCACGTAATTGAGTTTGAAACAAAACCGCGCTCCGTCGAGCTCGGGGAATTAACAACGGGAAATTTCTCAGAAGTTGGCCCTCTTTGTTTCTGATTGGTTGACTGGGTAAAGGTAAGCGCGCTAAGAGAATCGGAGAATGTCGACGCTAAGAAGGTGAAGGTTCAAATATTGTTGCTTTTTTGCATAGTGCAATTGTTTGCGTACAGTTGTTTCATTTCACCATAGAATACAACTTAAAGCCACATTAAATTGGTCCGGTACTTAATGCAATGCCTCACATTCCATATATATATATATATATATATATATATATATATATATATATATATATATATATATATATATATATATAATATTTATAAATAAATATTAATTATTTATTACCTAAGATATCGATGTTTCATGCTAACGCAATCTTCAGTGCAGGAAGCTAATTCTCAACGGGCGCGAACTCCGATCACAAATCGCCACTGATTTGCAGTCAAGAGCGTTAACCCCTCGGCCATAGAGAATTAGCTAATACTCAAAGAGGAATTTAACTTTGTATATATATATATATAAATATATATATATATATATATATATATATATATATATATATATATATATATATATAAAATAAATATAAAATAATAAAATAGACAACACTCATGACTCTCTAAGGGCACTCCTATCATTCTATCGGAAGAATTGACCCAAATGAATTCAAACAACACACCCGAAGATGACCCACAGTAATAAAGGTCAGAGAGAAGTAAAGAATATGAACACACACACACGCCCGCGCGTATGCGCAAAAACGCCAAACTGTTAAAAACAACCCTTTTTTTTTAAACGAAAATAATATCAGAAGAGAGCCAAGATGCTTGAAACACGTTATGAAATTATACCATGATAAAATAATAAACAATTGAGGAAAGGTATTCAAAAATGTATAAATGTTGGTAGCCTCACTTTAAATATACACTTTTCTCGTTGGATGTGAACTACCGTATATTCTCTCTTTCCATCTCTCTCCCATTTTCTTTCTCTCTCTCTTTATATATATATATATATATATATATATATATATATATATATATATATATATATATGTATATATATATATATGTATATATATATATGTATATATATATATATATATGAGAAGAATGTTGTAGTTTTCTGCAAGCATTGTGCGTAATATGTAATAAGTATTGTTAGAAGGCAGAGACAATGCGTTGATTAGGTGACACCGGCGGTACGTGAAATGGTAAACAATCAGATAGTGACAATATTTAGAAATCAATAATTTTTAAATAATTTTATTACGTTTACCAGTGTCAAGTTCGGACCGTGCAATTTCAGATACCTCCGATGTTTGTAAAATCTTAATAACGGTTGTCAGATATCAATTAATTAATATTCCTCAAATACAGTTTATTTGGGGTATTTTAAAGAGATTTTAGGGTGGTGGGGTCTTATATGGTCACATCCGTGTATGTGAAAATTTAAATATTTCAGATTTGCATTGAATTTTCTTCAAAGCAAGATTTTCTTATATTTTAATTTCTCTTTCAGACCCGTTAAAATTAATCATTAAATTCTAGACATTTTCTAGAATCAAAATCATGTAATGAAATTTTATCTAAATCTAAATAAGGATTCTCGACATAAGGTTTTGTAACATGATATCTAAAAGTGGTATGAAACTGTTCTGTTGGGGGAATTAATATTCTTCTAGAATATATATACACACGCAACCCCCACAAATTATATATATATATATATATATATATATATATATATATATATATAGAGAGAGAGAGAGAGAGAGAGAGAGAGAGAGGGGGTGATTAATAAGTCATTTCACTTAGCTATTTAAAATGATTACCATATGAAGCACAAACATACTATGAACTTTTGATGATTGTTATCTTACTCTCTAATGACTGCTATTTGTTATTTTAAATTTGTTCGTTTATATATTTGTTTCTATATGTATTTATTTCATAATCAATCAAATATGCTACAAAGAGTCGTAAATTCCTTGCAAAAAAAAATGGAGCTATGCATGCAGAACGAAGGTGGAAAATTTGAAAATTTGCTGTAATTTCAAACTCCCATGAATGAATTTGTTTTATAAACTTTCTGTTTTGTATTACCGTATTTTTTAACTTTAGAATTTCAAAAATTTATAGCTAAGTGACTTATGAATCACCTGTATATATATATATATAAATATATATATATATATATATATATATATATATATATATATATACATTTGTAAGCAAATAGAAGGGTAGATATTTTATGTTTAAAGAGTATTTAACTAACAATGACAATTATGTTAAAGACGAGGAAAATAAGCCATTTTTATTTAATATATTATTTTATATATTAGACAGATGAATACAACTACCGTAGAGTTTCCGCAGATTTTCGCTAGTTATTATTATTATTATTATTATTATTATTATTATTATTATTATTATTATTATTATTATTATTATAATGATGATGATTATTATTATTATTATTATGATGATCATGATTATTATTATTATTATTATTATTATTATGATGATCATGATGATGATGATAATGATGATGATTATTATTATTATTATTATTATGATGATGATGATGATGATGATGATGATTATTATTATTATCATTATCATTATTATTATTATTATTATTATTATTATTATTATTATTATTATTATTATTATTATTATTATTATTATTATTATTATCACTCATTAGTCATCATCAGTAGAATGTTCACCGATAACAACCCATGATATTCCCTGGAGTCTGAGTGAGTAGAAAGAAGTCTCCACATATTACCAGTACTATCTACCTCTTTTCGATGCCCACTGCAAATGATATTGCGGTATAGCAACAGTCGCTTACCGTTGATTTCTCGCTAGCAGCGACCATTGCTCTCCTCTGGCATGTTGGTGGCAATAAGCCTCTCCAATGTCTAAGCACTCTCAACACTTTCCCACTGATTAGTGCTCTCTCTCCTCGGCCCTTCCATCCTCTTTGACCTTTCACGACCCTTTTATGTTGTATCAGCCGATTCTGGTGCCATCACCTAAGGGGGTATGATATTTCTTGCAGTTTCTGTTCCTTTGTTCGTGCGATCATGTTCTGTGGTTTTGTTTTCTTCCCACTGTAAATTCCATGTTGTTGGTTACCATTCGTAACTTATGCAGTTGGTTTCCGCACGCGAGGATTTTCCTTAAGATTGCAGCTGTTTTGATCATCGCCGTCGTTTGTATTGTCTCAGTGATCCCTTTGATTCTTATTTCTCTCAGTCATTTCTCATACTTTTTTGGAACTGTTCCGAGTGTTCCTACGATTATTGATATTATTTTGACTTTCTTCATGTTCCATATTTTTTTTCAGTTCTATGGCGAGTTCCTTGTATTTGCTTCGTTTTTCCGTCTCCTTCAATTTCACTCTGTGTCTGCTGGAACGACGAAGTCTACGATTTGGCAGGATTTTTCCTTTTAGTCGATTATTATGACATCCGGTCCCCTTGCTTTTATGAATTTATCTGTTTGTACATCCATGTTTTTCGTTTTCTGGTACTGTCTCTGGTTCATGTTTGTACCATTTGTCTGCGTGTTCAAAATGCAATCGTTTACACAGTTCCCGGTGTATCGCTTTCCACACAGTCATGTCTGTTCTCATATTCGTTTTGTACTAGTTTGTTGCATTCACTTGTTATATGATTTACTGTTTCGTCACTTTGTCCACACAGTTTGCATTTACTGTTTTCCTGGGTTTTCTGGCTTTAATGTTGTTTGTTCTAATCGCACTGGTCTGTGCTTATTAGAGTTGTTTATTGGGGCGGTGTTATATGCTGCGGTGATTAGCCTTTCAATGTTCTTTGTTATGAACTTCTCCAGCTCTTTTTTGTATCTTCTACATGATCTTCTATACTTACCAGTCCTCTTCCCCCTTCGTGTCTTTTTATGAAGAGTCTGTATTCATTGTTTTTGGGTGTAGTGCGTTGTGCATATTCATTAATTATCTAGTTCTCTGATCAAGGTGTTTGAGTTCTTTTATGAATGGTCCAGAGTATCTTATTATTGACAATGCCAAGGTGTTTTTTCTTTTACTCTGTTTCTGCTATATAATTTGGTTTCTAAGAGTGTTCTTGTTCTTCGCAAATATTCTTTTCTCTTTTTCTCTTTTATTTCTGTAGATTTGAATGCGGCTTCTTCCAGAACTCCCAGATATTTAAAGCGCCCTGACCGCCTCTTGGTTGAACAGTGCCATGCCCTCTCTCGTCTTAAGTTTCCCCTTTTCATCTCAAGCAATGCAAAATTTTTTTCGGTGTACAGGCTGCTAGAGAATTCCAAAGTTAATTCAACGTTTGCCTATTTGTTTTTTGGTTCTATATATATTTTAATTTTACACCGAAAAAAAAGTTGGTCCATAAGAACAACACATGCAACATGGTCAAAACTGATCCCCACTCCTAAAATGTAAATTATTTTTTTTTTAATTCCCAAAACCCCGGAATTCTCTAGCAGCCTGATAGGTAAGTGTACACCGAAAAAAGAAAAAAAATGATCAGTAAAAAGTTGTGAAAAACGGACTATGGTAACAGACGAACAAGACTGATCCCCCGTCTTAAAATGTAAATTTTTTGAATTTTTTTCCAAAAACGCCGGAATTCTCTCGCGACATGATAGGTAATTGTAAGCAGAAGAATAATCTTTAAAAATTGTAGATGGTCAAAAAGAGGGGGATCAGTCTACGTTGAATTTACATTGAAAAATAATCCCCCGTCTTAAAATCTAAACTTTTTGAAATTTCTTTCAAAAAACCCCGAAATTCTCTATTAACATGATAGGTAATTGTACACCGAAAAAGATTTTTTTAAAATTGAGATGGTCAAAAAGAGGGGGATCAATCTACGTTGAATTAACATTGGAAATTGATCCCCCTCCTAAAATGAAAAATATTTGAAAAAATTTTCCAAAACCAGGAATTCTCTAGAAGCTTGATAGGTAAGTGTACACCAAAAAAAGGAAAAAAATGGTCAATAAAAAGTTGTGAAAAACGGACTGTGGGAAAAGACGAACATGTGCCAAATGTTTTTACTCAGATAATTTCTATAATTTTAACATTTGGTAAATTTATTGATTAACACCTACAGCTAGGTTATCCAGACCGTTAAAAAAATGAGATTCCACTTTTTAGGGTAATGCTAACTTATTAGGGCAGTTAATTACTATATTTTTTAACACTAAACCAAAGCTCGATTGACCAAAACGTACAACCACACCTAATCGCCTTAAAAGTAAGCCCCCCTATCAAATAAAGTACAGAATCTATCTTCCATAACAAACCAAAGTAAGTAAGACTTACTTCATATAGTGAATGCGGTATTTTGGTGAAAGTGTCTCGTCTAAAGAAAGTCCAAGGTATTTTAGACAAAAGGTATGACTCCCGACCCCACAAAGAAATATTTGTTGTTAAAATTATATGACCATCCATAACTTTTCCCCTCCAAAACGATTAGGGGTTCATGCCTAAGTTTAAAGAATTTCATTCGTTAGTGTCTTGTAAACACGGGACAAATACTTTCCCAATTATGTATGACATGGATGAATATTAGTATTTTAGTAATTTCGATACATATTTATTAATTTTTTAAATAAGAAATAAATGGATATAAAAAAGACTCCAATTCGCTTAGGCGATGATGCGGGTATCTTTTAAAAACAATAAAAAATAAAAAATGGGGTTGGCGTTGCGAGAGAGAGAGAGAGAGAGAGCGAGAGAGAGAGAGAGAGAGAGAGAGAGAGAGAGAGAGAGAGAGAGAGAGCGACATAGACGGAGAATGAGATGGGATGAAAGAGGATCACTCACCTGTATGCGTCCGGAAATATTTCTTTATATGTAGAAAAATATTTACATTTTAATGACCTTGATCTTCTTTGAAAATAAATGAATTTATTTTTTTAATTAAATAACTTTAATTAATAACTGTTAATAGTGACGACATTATTGCATTATTATATATATATATATATATATATATATATATATATATATACTGTTTACAAAATAGGTATTGAAATTAGGATTACTAATTTCTGTATCAAGGTTGTTTATCAGTACTATATATATATCGTATTTAAGGTTGTTTATCAGTACTATATATATATCGTATTTAAGGTTGTTTATCAGTACTATATATATATCGTATTTAATAATGTCATGTTGTTTTATTGATTTAAATAACAGTAACCAGTTGTGATAAATGGAAACATACTTTTGCATTTATTCATTTAGATATATATATATATATATATATATATATATATATATATATATATATATATATATATATATATTATGTATACTAGTAGTAGCAACATATTTTTTGAAATATTGTGAATCTGATCTTCCTTACATTTGATTTAACTTAAATTAAAATAGTTTTAGACTATAGCACTAGCCTTACACTATTGAGCTATTAATATTACTTTATGTTATGCTATTTATATTTTAAATATTAAACCATTAAATATAAACCCACACAAACATATATACAGGGTGGGCCAAAATAAGGGTCCTATCTTTAAATTTGAATAACTTGAATTTGAATAACTTCCACAAAATAAAAGTTAAACTCACCAAACTTTATGTGTGTGTAGACTGACCCTTCCGAGATTTTTTGAAATAAACAAAACAAATTTTAGCCGAAAAACACTTCTTAAAACTTACAAAAACTAAAGTATTGTTTTTTACACTGTTTTGAGTTTTTTAAGCAAAAATAATGTTTTCTAAATGAGGGTACGTTCCTTAGGGCTAATACGGCTCATGCTTGCTTCGGAAGGGGTCCTTTACTTTTTTAAAATCAATAAATAAAAAAGTTATGAATTTTTAAAAATAGGACCCTTATTTTTGCCCACCCTGTATATATATATATATATATATATATATATATATATATATATTTAGATTTTTCACTTATAAAATAGATCATTCAGT
>OY744523.1:51700258-51755258 GCA_963556195.1 Sepiola atlantica | reverse complement strand
TGAAAGTTCTGGAACATTTTTAAAATGTTAAGTAATGAAAACAGACAAACAAATGCCTTTGGAGACCACGTTTTCAGATGCTATATTTTATTTTAAATTATTCAATTTAAAAAGGTTTTGTTCTTATATCGAATGATTAAACATTTTTTTAGAGAAAAAGAGTCCGAATATATTTAAAGGCAATATGTTAGTATTCTGTATGTCACACCTAAGTTTAAAGAGTATTTGGATGGCTAAAGATGCAGAAACAACGGGCGTATATTTAGAATATCCGTCCTTATATTTCAGAACTTTTGAATTGAGGATTAATAATCTAGAATATTCGTACAATTATTAATGTTTGACAGCGAGGGTGGCGGAAGTAGAGCGCCTAAAAAGGAAAGGGGACCTAAACACGGAAGCAATAAATAACATGCCTTCCACCCAGAACGGTTCTGTCTCAGACTTCCGACACCGACGAGAATAGACACGAGACGCGGTAGTCCCAGTTAGATCCTTCAAATCTCTCTCGCTCTCGTACACATGCATTTGATTTTTGTCTTTGTTCTGGTAAATTATCTCTTAAAAACAAAACCGGCGTCCACGAGGTTTTTGATCAATTGTCGACTCCAACAGCGCCAGCATCGACGAAACCTAGGTAATAACCGAAGATGGATCTGTGTATTATGTTATACACTCGCGACGGTAAGCAGTATACAACATAACATCCAAAATAAGAATATAATTGGGAAACATTATGTCATACTAATGAGTCACCACTGATCAAGACATAAAGCTATACAAAGATCAGGATTTATTAGATGTATAGATTGTCAGTTGAATGATGAAGAATATTATGAGAGAATTGGTATTAATGAATAGAAATAAACAAAATGTAGTTACTTATGAGGACTTATTAATATTTAATTTGAATATGACCAAATTGTTACCCGCAAGGAAGCTATCTAGTATTAACGTGTTTCACAGAAGAGAAGTTGTTGGAAATAATGTATGTACATGGAAGTTCTATTTCTATTTTGGTACACAGAGGATAAAAAGAAAAAAAAATTACAACGGTTATAGAGAGATGAGTTTATTCTGTAAATCTCTTATTAGGATGAACCAGGAACCACATCTCAGTCGGGCACCCTCAATAGAAATAACTATCGAGTAGAAAAAGACTAACAACTTCTCTTCTGTGAGAAAAAGACTGTAGAAAACTGAATATATCACCCTTACTAGATTGCGATGTTGGTTTTCACCTCTGTCACGGTAAGGAACGGTGTTATGACGGCACATCGCCAGGGTGGGAGCAGTAGTCTATCTTAAGACGTATCCGACTCTTATATAGGTGACTAATCAAAATAATACAACATATGTGTTCTTATTCAGGTGTCTAAAAGCATGTCCACCCGTTGGAGTGTCACGTTCAAGTCTTAAATATAAATATAAACGCATAGCGTGCAAATTGGATCGACACCTTTAGAAAATCTATTTTTTTCTTTTCACAGCGGCGTTTTTAATGCGAAAATGGTTTCTTTCGACTAAAATAGAACGGCATTTACCTCCGGATACAAAGTCTGTGGAAGTACCAACTTTTTCTACGCATACATTTGTAGTGTTAGCTAAGTTAAATGAGCTCGGAATAATCGTTTTTAGTGTTAGCTAAGTTAAATGAGCTCGAAATAATCGTTTTTAGTGTTAGCTAAGTTAAATGAGCTCGGAATAATCGTTTTTAGTGTTAGCTAAGTTAAATGAGCTCGGAATAATCGTTTTTAGTGTTAGCTAAGTTAAATGAGCTCGAAATAATCGTTTTTAGTGTTAGCTAAGTTAAATGAGCTCGGAATAATCGTTTTTAGTGTTAGCTAAGTTAAATGAGCTCGAAATAATCGTTTTTAGTGTTAGCTAAGTTAAATGAGCTCGAAATAATCGTTTTTAGTGTTAGCTAAGTTAAATGAGCTCGGAATAATCGTTTTTAGTGTTAGCTAAGTTAAATGAGCTCGAAATAATCGTTTTTAGTGTTAGCTAAGTTAAATGAGCTCGGAATAATCGTTTTTAGTGTTAGCTAAGTTAAATGAGCTCGGAATAATCGTTTTTAGTGTTAGCTAAGTTAAATGAGCTCGAAATAATCGTTTTTAGTGTTAGCTAAGTTAAATGAGCTCGGAATAATCGTTTTTAGTGTTAGCTAAGTTAAATGAGCTCGGAATAATCGTTTTTAGTGTTAGCTAAGTTAAATGAGCTCGGAATAATCGTTTTTAGTGTTAGCTAAGTTAAATGAGCTCGGAATAATCGTTTTTAGTGTTAGCTAAGTTAAATGAGCTCGAAATAATCGTTTTTAGTGTTAGCTAAGTTAAATGTGCTCGGAATAATCGTTTTTAGTGTTAGCTAAGTTAAATGAGCTCGGAACAATCGTTTTTAGTGTTAGCTAAGTTAAATGAGCTCGAAATAATCGTTTTTAGTGTTAGCTAAGTTAAATGAGCTCGAAATAATCGTTTTTAGTGTTAGCTAAGTTAAATGAGCTCGGAATAATCGTTTTTAGTGTGAGCTAAGTTAAATGAGCTCGAAATAATCGTTTTTAGTGTTAGCTAAGTTAAATGAGCTCGAAATAATCGTTTTTAGTGTTAGCTAAGTTAAATGAACTCGGAATAATCGTTTTTAGTGTTAGCTAAGTTAAATGAGCTCGAAATAATCGTTTTTAGTGTTAGCTAAGTTAAATGAGCTCGAAATAATCGTTTTTAGTGTTAGCTAAGTTAAATGAGCTCGGAATAATCGTTTTTAGTGTTAGCTAAGTTAAATGAGCTCGAAATAATCGTTTTTAGTGTTAGCTAAGTTAAATGAGCTCGGAATAATCGTTTTTAGTTTTAGCTAAGTTAAATGAGCTCGGAATAATCGTTTGTAGTGTTAGCTAAGTTAAATGAGCTCGGAATAATCGTTTTTAGTGTCAGCTAAGTTAAATGAGCTCGGAATAATCGTTTTTAGTGTTAGCTAAGTTAAATGAGCTCGAAATAATCGTTTTTAGTGTTAGCTAAGTTAAATGAGCTCGAAATAATCGTTTTTAGTGTTAGCTAAGTTAAATGAGCTCGGAATAATCGTTTTTAGTGTTAGCTAAGTTAAATGAGCTCGAAATAATCGTTTTTAGTGTTAGCTAAGTTAAATGAGCTCGGAATAATCGTTTTTAGTGTTAGCTAAGTTAAATGAGCTCGGAATAATCGTTTTTAGTGTTAGCTAAGTTAAATGAGCTCGAAATAATCGTTTTTAGTGTTAGCTAAGTTAAATGGGCTCGGAATAATCGTTTTTAGTGTTAGCTAAGTTAAATGAGCTCGAAATAATCGTTTTTAATGTTAGCTAAGTTAAATGAGCTCGGAATAATCGTTTTTAGTGTTAGCTAAGTTAAATGAGCTCGGAACAATCGTTTTTAGTGTTAGCTAAGTTAAATGAGCTCGAAATAATCGTTTTTAGTGTTAGCTAAGTTAAATGAGCTCGGAATAATCGTTTTTAGTGTTAGCTAAGTTAAATGAGCTCGAAATAATCGTTTTTAGTGTTAGCTAAGTTAAATGAGCTCGGAATAATCGTTTTTAGTGTTAGCTAAGTTAAATGAGCTCGAAATAATCGTTTTTAGTGTTAGCTAAGTTAAATGAGCTCGAAATAATCGTTTTTAGTGTTAGCTAAGTTAAATGAGCTCGGAATAATCGTTTTTAGTGTTAGCTAAGTTAAATGAGCTCGAAATAATCGTTTTTAGTGTTAGCTAAGTTAAATGAGCTCGGAATAATCGTTTTTAGTGTTAGCTAAGTTAAATGAGCTCGGAATAATCGTTTGTAGTGTTAGCTAAGTTAAATGAGCTCGGAATAATCGTTTTTAGTGTTAGCTAAGTTAAATGAGCTCGGAATAATCGTTTTTAGTGTTAGCTAAGTTAAATGAGCTCGAAATAATCGTTTTTAGTGTTAGCTAAGTTAAATGAGCTCGAAATAATCGTTTTTAGTGTTAGCTAAGTTAAATGAGCTCGGAATAATCGTTTTTAGTGTTAGCTAAGTTAAATGAGCTCGAAATAATCGTTTTTAGTGTTAGCTAAGTTAAATGAGCTCGGAATAATCGTTTTTAGTGTTAGCTAAGTTAAATGAGCTCGGAATAATCGTTTTTAGTGTTAGCTAAGTTAAATGAGCTCGAAATAATCGTTTTTAGTGTTAGCTAAGTTAAATGAGCTCGGAATAATCGTTTTTAGTGTTAGCTAAGTTAAATGAGCTCGAAATAATCGTTTTTAATGTTAGCTAAGTTAAATGAGCTCGGAATAATCGTGTTTAGTGTTAGCTAAGTTAAATGAGCTCGAAATAATCGTTTTTAGTGTTAGCTAAGTTAAATGAGCTCGGAATAATCGTTTTTAGTGTTAGCTAAGTTAAATGAGCTCGAAATAATCGTTTTTAGTGTTAGCTAAGTTAAATGAGCTCGGAATAATCGTTTTTAGTGTTAGCTAAGTTAAATGAGCTCGGAATAATCGTTTTTAGTGTTAGCTAAGTTAAATGAGCTCGGAACAATCGTTTTTAGTGTTAGCTAAGTTAAATGAGCTCGAAATAATCGTTTTTAGTGTTAGCTAAGTTAAATGAGCTCGGAATAATCGTTTTTAGTGTTAGCTAAGTTAAATGAGCTCGGAATAATCGTTTTTAGTGTAAGCTAAGTTAAATGAGCTCGGAACAATCGTTTTTAGTGTTAGCTAAGTTAAATGAGCTCGAAATAATCGTTTTTAGTGTTAGCTAAGTTACATGAGCTCGGAATAATCGTTTTTAGTGTTAGCTAAGTTAAATGAGCTCGGAATAATCGTTTTTAGTGTTAGATTAGTTAAATGAGCTCGGAATAATCGTTTTTAGTGTTAGCTAAGTTAAATGAGCTCGGAATAATCGTTTTTAGTGTTAGCTAAGTTAAATGAGCTCGGAATAATCGTTTTTAGTGTTAGCTAAGTTAAATGAGCTCGGAATAATCGTTTTTAGTGTTAGCTAAGTTAAATGAGCTCGGAATAATCGTTTTTAGTGTTAGCTAAGTTAAATGAGCTCGGAACAATCGTTTTTAGTGTTAGCTAAGTTAAATGAGCTCGAAATAATCGTTTTTAGTGTTAGCTAAGTTAAATGAGCTCGGAATAATCGTTTTTAGTGTTAGCTAAGTTAAATGAGCTCGGAATAATCGTTTTTAGTGTAAGCTAAGTTAAATGAGCTCGGAACAATCGTTTTTAGTGTTAGCTAAGTTAAATGAGCTCGAAATAATCGTTTTTAGTGTTAGCTAAGTTACATGAGCTCGGAATAATCGTGTTTAGTGTTAGCTAAGTTAAATGAGCTCGAAATAATCGTTTTTAGTGTTAGCTAAGTTAAATGAGCTCGGAATAATCGTTTTTAGTGTTAGCTAAGTTAAATGAGCTCGAAATAATCGTTTTTAGTGTTAGCTAAGTTAAATGAGCTCGGAATAATCGTTTTTAGTGTTAGCTAAGTTAAATGAGCTCGGAATAATCGTTTTTAGTGTTAGCTAAGTTAAATGAGCTCGGAACAATCGTTTTTAGTGTTAGCTAAGTTAAATGAGCTCGAAATAATCGTTTTTAGTGTTAGCTAAGTTAAATGAGCTCGGAATAATCGTTTTTAGTGTTAGCTAAGTTAAATGAGCTCGGAATAATCGTTTTTAGTGTAAGCTAAGTTAAATGAGCTCGGAACAATCGTTTTTAGTGTTAGCTAAGTTAAATGAGCTCGAAATAATCGTTTTTAGTGTTAGCTAAGTTACATGAGCTCGGAATAATCGTTTTTAGTGTTAGCTAAGTTAAATGAGCTCGTAATAATCGTTTTTAGTGTTAGATTAGTTAAATGAGCTCGGAATAATCGTTTTTAGTGTTAGCTAAGTTAAATGAGCTCGGAATAATCGTTTTTAGTGTTATCTAAGTTAAATGAGCTCGGAATAATCGTTTTTAGTGTTAGCTAAGTTAAATGAGCTCGGAACAATCGTTTTTAGTGTTACCTAAGTTAAATGAGCTCGAAATAATCGTTTTTAGTGTTAGCTAAGTTAAATGAGCTCGGAATAATCGTTTTTAGTGTTAGCTAAGTTAAATGAGCTCGGAACAATCGTTTTTAGTGTTAGTTAAGTTAAATGAGCTCGAAATAATCGTTTTTAGTGTTAGCTAAGTTAAATGAGCTCGGAATAATCGTTTTTAGTGTTAGCTAAGTTAAATGAGCTCGGAATAATCGTTTTTAGTGTTAGCTTAGTTAAATGAGCTCGAAATAATCGTTTTTAGTGTTAGCTAAGTTAAATGAGCTCGGAACAATCGTTTTTAGTGTTAGCTAAGTTAAATGAGCTCGGAACAATCGTTTTTAGTGTTAGCTAAGTTAAATGAGCTCGAAATAATCGTTTCCGGTAGTGTTGCTTTGGATATTACTTCTGTTACTAATTATTCTTGCTTAAACGTTATGTTAATAACACTTCCTGTCAAAAACCAGATGTTTACTACTTTACATAAAATTAATAATAATATTGTTACATTACATTACATATTAGGGTCCAGGCTGAGAAGTCAGTCAGTAGCAAATAGTGAAAAACAAAAAAAAAAAACGGACTTCTTGCAGCCTGGATCTTTGTCCAGCGCTCTTAGTAGCCACGACCACTACTTTTCCTTATCAACCCAGCATGTCAACCCTATATTTTGATGTACTTGCATGACATGTTTCTTCAAATTATCATCCTAAGGAAGTCTTACAATAAAGACGAAACGTTGATGAATATATAAAAAGTATCTCTTGGTTTTTCCTTTTTCATTTCCTTTATATATATATATATATATATATAGGCGAACATTATTAAATAACACAGAGTGTTTTTCTTGATAGTACTTTTTTATTTTTTTATTTTCCTTGTCTTTAAAATGTGTTATTACTGCGGAGTTTTTTTTTATTATAACCGCTAATAATTTACAACTTAAAAAAGAGCGTCAATAATATTAAGATGCTACATGAGAACTAGATTACGTTCTAAGAGCGTGTAAGATCAATTTGCCAGCACCTAAAAACATGACTGCCCCATCTTCTATATATTGACACATACTAGTTAAGACTACTAAAATAATACACCACGGTACCGACACCAAAAGATTAAAAGATCTTGACGCCCACTACAGTTATGTGCAATTATACGTTTTTAATCTTGAACGTGCTTAGAACGTAATCAAATTATCAGCGGTTAAGCAATAACACTTTTGAATCTTGCACGCTCTTAGAACGTAATGACGCTCTCATGTAACATCTAAATATTATAGGCGTTCCTTTTAAGTTGTAAATTACTGGCCGTTATGATAAAAAAAAACTTACAGTAAAGACATATTTGTAAAGACACCAAAATTAACACCGCCTGAAGTATATTTCACGAATCAAATCGAAAGTACTCGCCAAAAAAGGAAAGAACATGGAACAAGAAACGCAGGGTACTTACATACACCAATTTGACCGAAACACTAAATGGATCATCCGAAAAACAGAAAAAAAGGTCTTATGAAGCAATAAACTGTGTTATTTGATGATGTTTGCCTACATGAAAATATGCTGCATTAATACGTAATATATATATATATATATATATATATATATATATATATATATATATATATATATATATATATATATATATATATATATATATATATATATGAGAAAGGAAGAATGAGAGTAATCCGACGTAATGGGAAATGAAAAAAGACTGACTGACTTCTCACAGCCTGGACTCTTTTCCAGCTCTCATAGTAGCCACAGCTACTATTTTACTTCATCTCTCCATCATGTCTACCCAAAATTTCGATGTACTTGAATTACAATTTTTCTCTAAATTATCATCCCGAGGAAGTCTTGCAATAAAGACGAAACTTTGATTAATATATAAAAACATATCTCTTGGTTTTTACTTTTTCATTTCCCATATATATATATATATATATATATATATATATATATATATATATATATATATATATATATATATATATATATAGACAAATGAAAGAAGAAAAAAAAAATGTGACCATGGCAAATCTATTACATCTTCAGTTATTCAAAACAAGGTATATTCAATTAAATAATATATATTTTTCTTTCCTAAATCCAAGGCTTTTCAACGAATGGATTCTTATCACCAGACGGATGCAAATACATAGATAAGTTAGCGAGGGATAAACTGGCTTGGCTTAAGGAAGGGAAAACACATATTCTTTAATTGAGTATACCTTGTTTTGAATAACTAAAGATATAACAGATTTGCCATTGTCACATGTTTTCTCTTCTTTCATTTATCTATAGAATTGCTCTATTCCGTATATTAAGCTTTAAACACTTCACGATAAGTTCACATTTTAAAAGTATACATTCTACTGTTAGTTTCTAACTTAATATATATATATATATATATATATATATATATATATATATATATATATTATTTCCCGTATTTACATAAAATGTTATAAAGAGATATAATCTTTTATGTATCAATTTTCAGTATTTACTTCAAAAGTTATTTACTTCAACGTGAGTATTGATTTTCTCCTCTCCAGGAGTTAGGCACAAGGCCAGTTTTTATCCTACTCCCACAAGTAAGATGTGACCCAAGGTCGGGTCGGGAAAGTGGGACTTTAAAAGCCAGCACCCGAGAGGTGAGCACGCTGGCCATTTAAAAATGGCCTGGGCAGCCCCGTCGGCATTCCCCGGTAGGGGCGCCTCAGACGGTAAGCAATACACTTACTCCTCCCCAAAGAGGGGAGGCAAAGCCTGGGAGGGTGGACCTCCTAGAATTGCACAGGACAGACCCATTGACCGGCGTAAGTCAAGCCCCAAAGGACAAGACAATACCAGTATTGGGTGCAGTATCCATCTAAACAGATACTACACTTTGATCTTAGCAAAAAGGCCAAGGATGCGGATACGTGAGTAGCTCTAGGTAGTAAGTTATGAAAATATATTTATGACAATTAAGCAACACAGATGCTTCCGCGTTTCATCCCTGTAGGTAATCGTCAGGCTAAAATTCATGGAGTTTGTTTTGCCGTGTGTTTTTATATATATATACACGTAGTGTTTAGTCTAGCTACTTAACCAATCAGATACTTTGTTGTTCTATTAGTCAATATATATATATATATATATATATATATATATATTGAATTATGCGACTACAATATGTGTTTGTGTGTGTGTGTTTCCTTTTTCCACGTTAATTTTATGTTATTATTTGTTCTTTACTAAACGTCAAGTACCAAAGCGAACTTTTTAACTATTCCTATTTAATAAAATCATTTTCGTTTCTTCCCAAACAAGTCAACCATTGTTTTCTTTTATACCCGGCCAACGTCGAGTATGTGCAGTTACAAGTCATACATTTTCAGTGTTAGGTAAGATACAATAAGTGTGGGGGGGGGAGTTAGGGGTAGGCGTAGCTAAGATACAAGAGCTGGGGGTAGTCGCTTCCGAGGTAGGCATTGTTTCTTCGGTTACACATAATTCTTGCTTAACTGTCGGGTTAATCAACTTTTCCGGTCAAAAACGATTTTTCCTACAATACATTTAATAAATGAATAATAATGTAATTACATTATTCATACTATTTGTTTTATGTCTATGTCAGATACAATTGCGATCGTCCACGTTTTAGCGCGTCTCTAAAACGTGTAATACGATCCTTTTTTTTTCTTCATGGTTTTTGTGTTTTTCTTGTTTGTTTTACGCCTATAATATAGACACGTAGAGAACAGGAGAATAGAAAGAGAGAAAGAGAGAGAGAGAGAGAGAGAGAGAGAGATAGATAGATAGAGAGAGAGAAAGTCGAACCGAGAGAAAGTGAGAGAAAGATAGCGAAAGATAGATAGATATATAGACTGAGATAGCTAGCTAGCTAGATAGATAGATGGGCAGGTAAGTAAGGAGAGAGTGAGGGGGGAGGGAGAGCGAACAATCGATAGATATATAGACTAAGAGATAGATATATAGACTAAGACAGATATATATATATAGAGAGAAATAGATAGATAGATAGATAGATAGATTAGTAGAGTAATAGATAGATAGATAGATAGATATAAAGATATATAGATAAATAGATAGATAGATAGAGAAAGAGAGAGAGAGAGAGAGAGAGAAACATAGATAGATATATAGACTGAGACAGATAGATAGATAGATAGATAGATAGATAGACAGACAGAGACGGGTAGATAGACATAGAGAGAGAGAGAGAGAGGGGGTAGATAGAGAGAGAAAAAAAGAGAGAGAGAGAGAGCGGACAAGACAACTCCATCAAAAAGTTATCTCCATCTCTGGCAAGACTAGGTAAATTTTCCATTCATCTGCTAGAGAGAGAGCGAGCGATGAAGAGCCATCGAGAGAGCGAGAGAGAAAAGGAGAGACAGGGAGAGAGAGAGAGAGAGAGAGAGTAAGTTGCTAATTAGAATTTACTTAAAGACGAGGCGAAAAGTCTGCGGCCAGAAATTACTTGTAAAGCTGTCGTTTCCCCCTTTTCTCCCATTGTCGTACGGCTCTGGCTGGCCGACTCGCAACATCCCCGTGACAAACAGTGTGTCAGTTTGCGAGGCGAGGCAGATCACTCTCGACTCGCGTCTCATGCCATCTATCACCTCTAGCCATCGTTAGGTAGCCTCACCCAACACTCATACCCTGCTTATTGACAGAAAATTTGCACCAGTGACAAGGTCATATCGATCATGCAAGGACAACACCCAACCCATGCTCCGTGTTCACAGCGCACACCAAACAATAGTAACGCGAGACTTTGTTTTGAGGGAACGAGAATGTTTCTGTCGAATCCCCCGCCCCCTTGTAATTCATTTTTGCTCTTCCTAGGGTGATGGGGGTGTAGGGCTTCTTTTGCCACGGGATTGGAAATGTTACGGCTTTTGTTTTTCGGAAATACTGACATAAAATGCTTCCGTCATTTCATTTATTATTCAAAACAAATGTTAATAAAATATTACCAAAGTCTTCTCGGTGATACGTTTCCAATTCTGCAGTTGTTGGAGATTTTTTATTCAACGATTCAGCAAGGATTACAGTCTGCTAATTTCACTACAACTTCTGTTGCTTAAATACTCTTGACTGGAAGATACGTTCTCGACAATCAGTCCGGGAGAAACTGGGCCATTTCGGTGGCTTTTTATCTATCGGGCTTAGGTATTAGTCCTGGGTAGTCCCAGGAGGTCCACCCTTCAAGGCTTTGACTCCGCTCTTTGGGGTGGAGTAAGTGTATTTCTAACTGCCTGGAGCGGAATGCCGATGAGGCTGCACTGAGTAGACCTGCTAATATATATATATATATATATATATATATATATATATATATATATATATATATATATATATATATATATATAAGAAAGAGTATTTAGACATATTTTTTAAACCATTGTTTCGTAATAGTATTTTATTTTTTGTTGAAAAAACCATAACAATGGTGGTGTAAAATAAATAAAATTTATTTTAATCTTAGCTTTCGAGAATATACTTCTCATTTTCAAGGAGTGTTTTTCTAGTATTATCTTTCTCGAAAGCTAAGATTAAAATAAATTTTATTTATTTTACACCACCATTGTTATGGTTTTTTCACAAATATATATATATATATATATATATATATATATATATATATATATATATATATATATATAAATTTAGTTCATATCTGTTTTTTTATTCGTTTGTTCCGAAACTTCTTGGGTTATTTTGATTATCTAATTAAATTGCATTGTCTACATGAATAAATATGTTTTATTTTGACTAAAGGAAATGCAACATTATCATGGAAAAAATACGACGTTTCATTTTATTTTGTTTATATCATGACAATTATAGCTATTAAAAGTAACAATAAGAATGTTATTAAGGAGTTCGGTGCTTGGACCAGGAGTGCACATTGACCCCCATTGATTCGCGGGAATACGTAATTGAATACCGGAAAAAAGGTTGTTACTTGTTTCATATAAAAAGTTAAACAAGGCTGTAGAAATTAAAAAATGTGGGTTCGTTTTTTTTTAAATATTATTAGTTCGAAAATGGTCATAGTAGATCCGATAAGCTTAGCCGAACGAATAGTTTGCGGCTGTGTACAGTAAGCAAATCACTTAGGCATAATACAGTACTAACGTTCATTATTAACTAGCTCTCCCGACTCAGTGTTTTCCGGTAGTGTTTTTACTTAAAATTTGTTTAATTTTTCGTTGTTAAGACTTTGCTGTTTTTTCCAGCAAATATAAGTTTTTATTATTCCAATCAAACGGAAACAACTCTGTATTGACAAACACCAATTAATGATAGGCTGTCGAACATTTGTACTAAATATGGTTTGATTGTAGAAGGGATTGTTAATTTTATTAACGATTCGATTGGTGGCATTTCTGTAGGCTAATTTTTTTTTAACATATTTCACCCCAAACAAGGCAAGCCGCCACTGTAGACATTATTTGCCATGACAATCGGTGGTTGAAGAGGTTTCTTGTAGTTATTGAAGGAAAGGGGCTTTCAGAACACGAGTTAAACCCAAAAAGAGAAAGAAAGTAAAAGAAAAAGGGAAATCTCCGGATTAAATCGTACCCTTAGACGTGCATACCATGGTCCAATTTTAAAGATTTATCTCAATTGCGTAAACGCATCCTTAGGATTCTTGCATACAGAACTCCTCAGCCACCTGTCACGTTCAGATTTAAGTTAACATTCTATATTTCACATCTTCTCCAGTTCCGATTATATTCTTAGAATACTTACTCTTCGTTTTCCAGGAAAACGCCTTCAAAAACCAATACTCTCTTCTCAGTCTTTTATGGTAGGGATGATAGTCTGCATTTCTGGAAACACATTACCGATAAAACGACGTTAACATAGTTTAGAGATTTGGACACATATTATCTGGGCAAACAAAGCAAGCACACACACACATACACACACACACACACACACACACACATATATATATATTAGGTAAATAAAATTAGAACATTATATATATTAGTTCAAAGAATTCAAACAGAACGAATATTTGGCGTACAATCGTTTTCATACAATTTGGAAAATTTCATTTTGTATTATCATTTAGATGATTCCAAAAGGTATTTATAATATAAGCACATACAGAAGTCAAGATATATATATATATATATATATATATATATATGAACAATATTTGTTGTTGTTTATTATCTACGGACGTATACGTTTCGTCTCTTTTCAATCGAGACTCTTCAGCGTAGAAGTATGACTATTCACTACCGGTAACTCGGTTCGAAACCCTGGACTAAAATTTCCTTACCCAAATGGGAAGAATGCTAGAATTGTGTAATTCCCAGACATGCATCGCATTTTCGGATTTGTTTTCCGCAATGATCTCATAAAAAAAAAATAATAATAATGACAATGACAATGGTAATGCTAATGATAATAATGGTAATGATAATGATAATGATAATACTAATAATAATTACCCAATTCAATTTCACACTATATTTAACCACTTGCTGTTTAAACTGTTATTGATTGTTTTTGTCTATGTTATTGTTTTCTCATGATTATCTAAAAGTCTAGCTCCATCCGGTAAAATCAAAATGCCAGCTTCAAATGAATCTTGTTATCCTATTGACAATGGCGGGGATTTCGCGTGAATGTTGACTTTTTAACATTTAATCCTTGAAAATGATCTGACATTCTTATAAATGGTTTTTCTTTAGGTCTCTGATGAGCAGCGTATACTTTCTCCTGGTTGTATCATCTTACATGTTACGAAACAATTGTAAACTCCTCGAAAATTCTGTTATCGCAAAATACATTTTATTGTTGAGGGACGAATTTTGGTCATTGGAATTTATCTAATCACTATATATATATATATATATATATATATATATATAAATTTGTAAATTAATTAACATATATACACACACACACATATATATATATATATATATATATATATATATATATATATCTCGCGCTCTCTCTCTCTCTCTCTCTCTCTCTCTCTCTCTCTCTCTATATATATATATATATATATATATTACAGCAAAGAATACAGATGTTTGTGACATTTTTGGGGGTGGAATGAAATTGAAAAAGTATAAAAACGAGAGGAAATAATTAAAAATTATTTTTTAATTTTTTATTTTAATTTTTTAATTTTTTTAAAATTAAATTTTAAAAAAATTATTTCCTCTCGTTTTCATACTTTTTCAATTTCATTCCACCCCAAAAATGTCACAAACGTCTGTATTCCTTGCTGTAATTAAATTTTGTACCACGAAAAATTTATTTAAATATATATATATATATATATATATATATATATATATATCATAGTCAAACATGTAGTGTGTAAGCTCAATAGTTATTAATTTATAATTCAAGAGCATTTATAAATATACCACAAAAAAGTAGATTCCAACGGCGATATTATTATTTTCTAACCAATATATACTTTTTTACAATTAGAGTTTACAACCATATCTTGAATCTTTTTGAGCAATGATTCATCAGAAAAAATCAGAACAATAACCCGTAAAGTAGTTAAAAAAAAAGAAATATCTATTGTTCGTTCAAAATACACGTGCATTTATGCACAAATCGATGCTATATTTAAGTTTTTGACGATTTATTGGCTCTAGAAGATTTAAGATATATTTGAAAACCTTTTTTTTTGGACACGGCAATTGTAACAATTGCTGGAAAATCAAGATATTACCGTAGAATCTGACTTTTCTGTCTCGCTCTTCAGTAGCATCCATGCTATTAAAATTTGAAAACCCAAACATGATGCAATATAAAATGAATGAGATCATATTTTAAAAAGCGCTAAATCAACTACTCCAACACATCGCCCGGACTTGGCCTCACTTTATACTGTCGTCTCGAACACATCGACGAACATTTTTCTCTCAACCGAATATATATATATATATATATATATATATATATATATATATATATATATATATATATATATATATATATATATTATTTTATCCTACATACGTATACGTGTCAGCATTACGGGACTCGTCAGTGTACAGAAGATTATTCATACCGGTCGCTGGACTCGAACCCCGGAACAGGAGTCATGTTTCAACAAAATGAAGAATAAAGAAAAAGAAAAGGCTTTCTTAGTAATAATATATTTATCGAAAGTCTTGCCTAAAAAAATAAATGAAAAAGATTTCATTTATTTTATATTGCATTATGTTTACGTTTTCAAATTTGTTTATGTATATATATATATATATATATATATATCGAATGCGGTGACCGGTATAATTAATCTTCTCTACACTGACGATTCCCGTAAGGATAAAATGTATACGCATGTAAATAAAAAGCAAATATTTATAATTATTTCTCACCCCCCTAATGTTAGGCTGGGCTCTGTAGTGAGTAGTATTAACACAGCCTTTACTGTGACTTCAATGCATGTTCCTTTCAGTAGGTGATCACTTCCACGACAGCTGCCTTTAAATAGGATAAATCTCTTGCTTATTTACCGCATTGTTGATAGTGGCCGTTGGAATTTGAGTTTGAAACATGACACTTGTTCCGGGGTTCGAGTCCAGCGACCGGTATTAATAATCTTCTATACATTGACGAGTCCCGTAAGGCTGACACGTATACGTATGTAGAATCAAATAATATCTATAATATATATGTATATATATATATATATATATATATATATATATATATATATATATATATATATATATATATATATATATATATATATATAATTATTAAAAGGAAAAATAAACTATACACACATTAAGGTTGTATACATTATAAATTATTTCGACCCTTTAATTAGGTCTCCTCAGACGCATAAAAAAACACGTCAAAAACAAATAATAAGAGAAATTGATCATCGTCTTAAAAAGATTAATTCACTTTGTTGATTGGTCTATGTAAAAAAAGGGTAAATGGTAAAATAATCGAGGAGGGGTGACAGAAGTAAAAGATTAATTTGACTATTTGTTTACACATGCGGAAATATAAATATATATATAAGAGAATTCGTTTTTGCTATTGAAATAAATAAATTATCTCAGTTAAAATTTCGAATGTGAGCTTTATAGGTAAACATATAGGATGACAGATTCGATCGTTCACAATTAAAAGCTCCCTTTAATTATTTACGATTAAAAATTAAAAGACAAAAATGCAGGACGAAGATTTCGGTTTAGATTAGAAAATATCAAAAACTTAATTGATTTTAACGTCAAGATTCGAGATGATCTACAATACGGAATTAAAGTTTGGCGACATTTAAAAACAATTTATTTACAAATTGGTGTTTTGCTAAATTGGTAAAAAAAAACCCAGAAAAACTTACTAATTTACTAAGAATTGTTATTTACAAAGAACTTCATAACGTGCTATGGATTTTAAACCTGTGCCTGTGTCTACATTTAGCCATCAGTTCATCTCGTCTATTTAAAATGTTATTGTCTTCGTATTTTAATATTCTAATTTTTTCCTCAAGGCACAAATTGCATCTATGTCTGAATCCTTTCGGAGTGTTGGAATGATATAGTATGGACCATGAAACAGTTGGCGTTAAATTGTTGTTTTTTTAAAACACCTATGTTTGATTAATTCCGTTTTATTGGTGTCATCCGAATTTAAAAATTTGGAGATATCTTTCCAAATATGATGTGAGGTTAAGATCGGATTCTAACTCTGCCTGATGAGATCTTAGTTTATAGTAACTGTTGATCGATAACATCGACATGCCAGTGTCGCAGATTTTGTACATGTCTGTGTAAATAAAATTATCATATATATATATATATATATATATATATATATATATATATATATATATATATATATAAGTTTTAAACCACCATTCACTCTTTCTCTTTCTATCTATATATCTATCGATCGATCTATCTACCTAACTATATCCAACTCATAGTATAAACGTGGAAGACTAGAAAAAGTGGCCCCTGCGAAAGGGTGTCCATATGCGTGCAATTATCGGCACGAGAACTAGAATACTTCATCTTAAGACGTACTTTCTCAAAGCGGTCAGTATCGAACGTCACAATTACATTTGCAGAACGACAATGTTGTAACTGGTGCAGATCCTGCCTGCGTCTCTCTTTTCCCTTTCTAGCATCCTTTTTGTTCCTCGAGAAGTAGCCCACGACTGTTCAGGGAATTGTAAATTTTCTCTCTCAGTTGTGCCGTTAGGATTTTCCACGTTTTCGGTAAACAGGTTATTGGTCTGTAATTGCTTGAGGTCGTTCCTTTCTTCGCGTCTTTTTGTATGAGCGTTGTCCTTCCTTTGGTCATCCACTCTGGTACGTTTGTTTTATGGATAACTCCTCTCAGTTTCTGTGCAAGCTTTTCATGTAGGGTCGTGAATTATTTGAACCAGTACGCATGTATTCCATCGTTACCTGTGTTTTCCAGTTTGCCATTTTCTTTAGTGTTGTCTTGTTAGTTTCTTTATTAATTTCTGTTTCCGTTCCTTCTTTAATTTCTAGAAGTTTATCTTTCATGTCTTTCGGTCATTTAGCATTTTTGTTGTGATCTTCAGCCTTTTCATATATCTTGCTCCAGAAATGTTTTGTTTGTGTCGGGTCCGGTTGTTCTGTTGTTGTTCTTTCTCCGTTTACTTTTTTGTAAAACTGGCTTTCATTGTTTTCAAAGGTCCTGTGCTGTTTGTACTGTTCCGATTTGTATTTGTATCGTCTTAATCTTCCTTCTTTTGCTGCTATCTTTTGTTTTAGTTCTTCATGTTTCTTAGTTAGTCTTTCCTTGCGATTCGGATTTCTGCTCCTCCATCCGTTACTTTTCTCCTTCATCCTATTTAGGGTGTTAGCTTCCTTTTGAAGTTTGGTGATCGGGGTTTCCAGTCTGATCTCCCATCCAGATTTCGTCTGTCCATTCTTTTGGTCAGTCTTCTTTTCCCTTTTTAGTTTCATACTTATTGATTTTGCCCCCGCATATATCAAGTGGTTTAGATCTGTGATAGTGTCTCTTGGGATATACGTGAGTACTCTGTTTACTTTCTCTGTTTCAACTTTTAACTTCTTCCAATCTTCGTTCCTTAGCGATGGGAGTTTTGTTTTGTTCTTGGTCATATATATATATACAGGACGGCGCAAAAGTCACGCATTAGTTTGAATCAGTAACAACTGATTCAAACTAATGCGTGACTTTTGCGGGATTGTTTGGTGAGCGCTTAATTAGCAGATTTTCTGATTTTAACTGGCCTTCACGTTCACCGGATTTAACAGACCCTGACTTTTTCCTTTGGGATTATCTTAAAGAAAGAGTATATGCGAACAAGCCCACAACGATTCAAGAGCTTACACACAATATCAGACATGAATTCTAAGAACTAGAGCCAGTTATTCTAAGGAGTGTAATGGAAAATGCCCTAACTAGAGCCCGTCTTTGTGAGGCCGAAAATGGTGGCCATTTAAAGGATATTATTTTTAAAAACTACTGCAACAAAATTATTATATTTATCAGAAAAGCCTAGTTTCTATCACCTAAACAAACCATTGCGCGACTTTTGCGCCACCCTGTATATATGAAGAGCTCGAATGCTAAACGCGATAAATCCAATTGGCCATAGTTGAGGCATTCAACAATAAAAAGATTAATCTATTCAATCTAGACTTCGACTAAAAATTTATTTTAACTGAAGGCAAAAAAGAATTATGTCGATATCAGATTATGTAAAACATGATTTTGGAAAGTGATCGAGTGTTGAAATGCCACACTTTTTGTAATGGCGTTTATCGCGTTTTTTAAATAGCATTTATCGCGTTTTGCATACGAACTCTGCATTCACATATATATATATATATATATATATATATATATATATATATATATATTACTTTTAAGACCGACATTTTCTGTTTCAAATCTTCATAAACTTGATTAGAACCTTAAGTATGGTGATTTTATCTTATTTGTTTTAGTAATTATTGCTTATACTTATTTCATTGTAACACACAAATGACATAGGTTCATCAATGTTTCGTGATTTAGTCGCAATAAAAAGACAAGCAAAACCATTGGTTCCATACATTATTATTCGGAGAATAAACAAAAAAACACACACAGACCGAAATAACAAAAAAAAAACAAAACGAAAGAAAAAATGATGGCCTCCAATCGGTTTTTCTTCATTCGCTCATTATCGAATAATGCAATGGCGATTTTACCGCGAAAATATCAAATGCCCTTCGGTCCCAGGGTGACAGTAAACTTCAACGATAATAACGGGTGACATGAAAGACTTAATTGCTAAAGAGAAAATTGCTTTAGGGAGGAGGATGTCCAGATTCGTCAACTACTTTTTGATGGTACGCTGACGTTTTTTGTGCTTGTGTTTTGTTTCTTTTTCGATTAGTTTTATTTTAGTTTTCTTCTCTTAAGGGAAAGGCCAGTTTATTCTTAATAACGTGAGCAAAGACTATAAAATCGTAATGAATTTTTTCGGGGGCTACTTTTTGTCGTTATTGTTTGTGTTGACTTCATAGAGTATTAGTGGTCGCAGTTACTATTCATGTCGAAATAATTAGACCGTATTTGGAGAGGTAAATACAATCCATCACGTCACGGCTGATTGGTTCGTTATTAATGAGAGACCTTCGAGCGAGAATGGAAGTTTTATGTCCTTTTTTTATAAGTTTTAGACAATAAATTGTTCATACTTTTAGCACCGTGTTAGTCGATATTCGTAGGTTTTTCTTTAAATCAATATATTAAACTATTGTCATTTTTTCCAAGTTTATTTTTTTTTTATTTAAAATCATCCTGAAGTTTAAATTAGCTTTGTTCCTTCGTCACTTAATATTATCGGGAAAATTAAATTTTCTCATTTAAAAGTTGTAATATGAAAATAATTAATCCCTCGACAAATGTTGCTTTATACCTGTTATTTTCGAAATTATATTTTATAAATGACAAGCTGGCTTTGCCCGCTAGCTCTCGATTATTTATATATATATATATATATATATATATATATATATATATATATATATATATATATATATATAGTTAGGTTCATATTATATTCCAATAACCATGTTTTTATTATTTTTATTATTATTTTTTCACATTTCCAATAAACATAGCATTTCTGTGAGATTTTTTTTATCACTAATTGACAATCATTGAGCTGAATCTTTTAAGGAGATTGCAAAGGTACTGATAGTATATGCTAATACAGATATTGTCATTAATATATATATATATATATATATATATATATATATATATATTATTAAAAATAACCGACAATTTTTGTCTGCCTATTTTAGTGTTGATCCCTTCAATTTTCCGGATTAAAATCTTAATCTCGGAAGGAAATTGGCTGATGAAACTGCCATAGTGTACATGTTGGTCCAGAGTACTTTCTGACCCGTCTGGGTCCACCGGAAAATTGAAGGGATCAACACTAAAATAGCCAGACAAAAATTGTCGGTTATTTTTAATAATACGTGTCTTAAAGAAAAAATGCTGCCTCGATACACACACACACACACACACATATATATATATATATATATATATATATATATATATATATATATATATATATATATTATGTAAACTATCCTTATTTGATATGTATTAAATAAGTTATACATTTCATTGAAATTGGACATATTTGAATTTTCGGTGGGTTTAAATTTCTGTGTGGGGGAGGAGGCTTGTGCCCCGGAGATCCTCTTAATATTATCAAAATTTGCTGAAATGTTGGGAATAGACATCATTTGTGGTCATTTACCTATGGTTAAATTTCATTAGAATCACAGGGAAAACATTTTTCAGTAAGAGGGGGGGGGGTGGAGAATCTCTATATATCATCAACATTTACTGAAATTTTGGGAATAGACATGCGTTTTGGTCATTTATCTCTGGTTTAAATTTCATTTGAATCAAAAGGAAAACAGTTTCCAGGGTGGGGGAGTGCGCCCCCGGGGCCCTTCTTATATTATCAAAATTTGCTGAAATGTTTGGAATAGACATCATTTTTGGTCATTTACCTATGATTTAAATTTCATCTGAATCTAAGGTAAAACAGTTTTTAGTGGGGGGGGGGGCGCTCGGGGACCCTCAGCGTTGAAATGATATATTTCTTATATCGATTATTACCTTCAGTTATATCTCAGTAGTCCACATGCCAATTTCCAAGCAATTATGTCCAGCGGTTTGGGTGAACATAAGGCACAAATATCAGACGGACACATACACACACAGAGTTACTATTTTATATATAGAGATATGCAGACAAATATACATTGATATATAAAAATAAAACAAGTGAGTAAAACATGGATCTACTTTTACAACTTAGGGATATTAACGATCTCTAATTTTTGGAATTTAATTTTGCTCTAGAGTTGCGAAGGAATGTTTAGCTTCCTGCCAGAATCACAATCATCATTCATAATTCTTTTGCGTCTACAACGCCATTTGGTGAAATTCTTATCAATAAATGTGGAGTCTATTATTATTATCATTATTTCTACTCACTAGGAGTTCTAACATAAGTCATCGTCAGTGATTACTCATCGACAACAACCGATGGTATTCCCTAGAGTCTGAGTGACAACAAGATTCCCCAGATTTCAGTAGTCTCTACCTCTTTGTGATAACCACCGAACATAACATTGCGGTACATCAACAGCCGCTTACCGTTGATTTCTCGCTGGTAAGGACAATTGGTCCTCTTTAGGATTTGGGTGGCAAAGAGCCTCTCCAAGGTCCCAGCACTCTCCGCACTCTTCCAGTTGAGGTCTGGTTTGTGCTGTCCCTCCTCGGTCTTCTCATCCTCCTCGACCCTCTACATATATTTTGTGTGGCGTCAGCCTAAGCCGGAACCATTTTTTTTGGGGGGGGGGAAGCAAGGGGCGGGGGAGGACAGCTTATGGTGTTTCTTGCAATTTCTGTTCACTGGTTCATTTTAGTATGGTGTCAGCTGAGTCCGTGTAAGTTATTACGAGGTAGAGCTAATGAAGTGATGTTTCTTGCAGTTTCTGTTCCTTGGTTCGTGATGTGGCGTTCTTCGTGTGGTTTTATTTCCTTCCTTTTGTAAATTCTATGTGACTGGTTACACTTCGTAGCGTATGTGGGTTGGTTTCCGCATTCGAGGATTTTCCTTAAGATTGCAGCTGTTTTGATCATAGCCGGGCTTTGTATGGTTTCAATGATTCCTTGGATTTTAATTTCTCCAAGTCTTTTCTTCAGGTTTCTTGGGACTGTTTCTAGTGCTCCTACGATTATTGGTATTATACTGACTTTCTTCATGTTCCATATTCCTTTCGGTTCTCGGGCTAGTTCTTGTCGATTATTGTTATTGCTTGTATGAGTTTGTCTCTTTGTACAACCATACCTCAGATGATATTGTGTTTTTCGTTTTCCAGTACTGTTTCTGGTTTATGTTTGCCCTATTTGTCTGCGTATTCAAAATTCAATCGGTTGCACAGTTCCCCGTGTACTGCTTTTCCAACGCAGTCATGTCTGTTTTTGTATTCTTTTTGGGCGAGTTTACTACATTCACTTATCATATGATTTACTGTTTCGTCACTTTGTCCACACTGTCTGCATTTACTGTCTTCCTGGGTTTTATCTATTTTAGCTTTAATGAAGTTTTTCCAAATCGCATTTTTCTGTGCAGTCATCAGTAAAGATTCTGTTTCTCTGTTCAAGTGTCCTTTTCTTAGCCATGCCCAGCTACTTTCGTTGGTTTCTTCTCTTGACAGTTTTATGAAGCGTCAATGTAGTTGTTTTTCTTCCCACTTTCCTATTCATATATTTTTGTTTTTGCTTTTGGTGCTTTACGATTTCCTCGTCGGAACATTGTCTCTTGCTTAATGTGATTAACCTTTTTGTGTTTTGAGTTATGTATTTCTACAGCTCTTATTTGTGTATTCCTCATCATCTACTATACATACCAGTCCTCTTTCCCCATCGTTACTTTTGATGTAGAGTATGTCCGTATCGTTGTTTGGTGTTAGTACGTTGTCCATCGTCAGTGATTTTCTAGTTCTCTAGTCAAGGTGCTTGAGTACTTCTTTAGTCCAGCCTATTAATGGTTCAGGGTATCTTATTAGTAATACTGCACCGGTGTTTATACTTTTTACAAAATGTCTGCTATATAATTTCGTTTCTAAGCTTTTCGTTGTTTTTCGTAAATATTATTTTCCAATATTCTTTTTCATTTCTGTAGATTTGATGGTTTCTGCTTCCAGAACTCCTAGATATTTGTAGCTATCTTTGGTTAAGCAGTTACATGCCCTCAGTCGTCTCCGGTTTTCCTCTTTTTATTTCCAGTAGTGCACACTTTTCCATTCCGAATTCCATTTGGATGTCCTGACTGAAGATTTTGGTCGTATTTATCAGCTTTTCCATTTTTTTGGTACATTTTGCAAATAGTTTCAAGTCGTCCTTGTAACATCAGGTGATTTACTATGTGTCTGTAAACTTGAATCCGGCATCAGATTTTTTTAGTATGTAGCTGAGCGACATCACGAATATTATTAGCAGTAATGGTGATAGGGAGTCTCCTTGGAAAATTTATTCTCTGTATTTTTAAATCTCGGTCAGGTGTTGTCCTCAGGCTGTCAATTTCAGTCTCCATGTTTCCATTGCTTTCTTAATAAGATTAACAATGTTGTCGGGTATTTTGTATATTTTTAACATTCAATTATCCATGCTTGGGGTCTTTTTCGTAGGCTTTCTCGTAGTCAACCCATTTCATGGATATGTTCTTTTTTCTGCTTTTTACCTCCTTCAAGATCTTTGATCTATGTATAGCAGATCATGCGTCCCTCTTTTCCTTTTCCGGCATTCTTTTTTTCTTTGGGGAGCAGTCCACAATTGTTCAGGGATTGGTGGATTTGTTCTCTTATTTGTGCCGTTCGAATTTTCGTCATTGTTGGTAAACAAGTTATTGGTCTGTAGTTGGTTTAGATCGTTCCCCTATTGGCATCTTTTCGTATTAACGTTGTTTGTTTGTTTGTTATTTACTCTGGTACATCTGTTTTGTGGATACAACCTCTCAGTTTTATGTAGGGTCGTGAGTTTCTAAAATTATTATGCATGTATTCCACCGTGGCCTGGTGCTTCTTGTGGGCCATTTTCTATAGAGGTTCGTAAATCGTTTCTTTATTAATTTATGTTTCTGTTCCTTCTTCAATTTCCTGTAGTTTATCTTTCATGTTTTTCAGCCACCTGGTATTTTTGTTGTGTTTGTAGGATATTCCCATATCTTTCTCCAGAAGTGGTTTGTCTCTATCGGGTCTGGTTATTCTGTAGTTTGTTCTGCGTTTACGTTTTTGTAAAACTGGCTTTCATTGTTTTCAAAAGTCCTGTTTTGTTTGTGCCGTTCAGATTTGTATCTATATTGCCTAAGTCTTCCTTTTAATGCTGCTATCTTTTGTTTTAATTACTCATGTTTCCATCGTTTCCTATTCTCTTTCATATTGTTTAAGGTCTTTTCGAAGTTTGGTAATCTGGATTTGCAGTCTTATTTGACACCCAGGATTTTGGTCAGTCTTTTACCTCTTTTTAGTTTCATACTTCTTAATTTTATCCCCGCATATATCAAGTTGTGATGATGTCTGTTGAGATGTACGCGGATACTCTGTTTACTTTCTGTTTCAACTTTTAACTTCTTCCAATCTTCGTTCCTTAGGGATGGGAGTTTTGTTTTTCCTGTCACATGAATCGTTTGATGTTTTCCACTGCTATTGCTTCTTCCTTAGTGCATTCTGTGGTTTTATAATCTTCGCCTTATTCAGTTTCATTGTTTATGTTTTGCCTGTCTTCTTCCTCGGTGTTTTCGTCAGGTGGTGTTTCTTAGTCTGTCACGCCATTTATCTTTTGTTTCATTTCCATTAATTCCATCTACAAGAACCACACCCCCTCTTGAGTATCTGTCTTGCTTTATTTGCTATCCACTGTTCTGTTTTATGGTAGTCAGCAGAGATGCCTCATAGAGCTTTCATTCGTTTCCGGTATCCTCTTTCTGTTGGGTAGCAGCTTTTGTAGTAGCATTCCATTGCCAGTCTGTTCTCTTTTGAAGTCAATGTTTTTCTACTGATTTTTCGTTTGTTCTTTTTATTCCTGGTTTCTTGTGTTTTGTCCGTGTCTTTGTCATTTCCTGGAATTAGAAAAGTTACTTTATATGATATTGTTCCTGAATTTAAAGGAGACAACATTCGCAGGATGCGGACCCCCCCCCCCAATGTTGGCCATCGATGAAACTCAGATATTTCTCCTGAGTCCCACGGCGTTTATTTGTATTCGTAGACATTTATCATGGTTTGGTTTTGTGGCAACACCAGACTCAGGTTTAGTTTACTTGTGATACTTTCAAAGGAGTAGTGTTTCTTTCATTTTCAAAGGTTAAGGTGCACTACCACACATACATGACATTTACAGAAGAAATAAATAATAATAATAATAATAATAATAAAAATAAGAAATAAATAAAAATTATATATATATATATATATATATATATATATATATCAGGTTACCTTATTACTTAGTATACATTTTCTAGGATACTTTAATTGATTAAAAAAAGACGATAGATGCCCCTCCCATGTTCGTCTTATGAATTGATGCCTAGTTATCAAACGCTTCTTGCTCTACTTTAAAATTCCCATAGAAACTCTTTAAAAATAACAGAAACTGTTTCTCTCATGTGACTAATTAATTCTTTTTTCTTATTTCAATTCTTTTTAACTCAAGAAAACGCTAGAATAATATCCATTCCTTCCTCTGAACAGGAAGTCTTTGAATCTAGAATTATTAGTTTTAAAAAATCACAATATAACATTTATATAGATACCGTAAGATGTGTCTTGAGTAGGCGCTAGAGTTTTAAATGCTCATTAGCACTCGTTATAAAATAACACAGACATTTTTTCTCATGTGAATAATTAATTCTTTTTTTCTTTCAATTCCTTTCAACACAAGAAAACGGTACACTAATATACACTCCGCTTCCCTGAAAATGAAGTCTAACAAGCTGGAAGTATTAGTTAAATATAAAAAAATCACAATATTTCATTTATATACAGGGTGGCACAAACGTCGCGCAATGATTTGTTTAGGTGATAGACACTAGGCTTTTCTGATAAATATGGTAATTTTGTTGCAGTAGTTTAACAAAATAATATCCTTTAAATGACCACCATTTTCGGCCTCACAAAGACGGGCTCTAGTTAGGGCATTTTCCATTACGCTCCTTAGAACAACTGGCTTTAGTTCTTGGATTTCATGTCTGAACTTGTTTTTAAGCTCTTGAATCGTTGTAGGCTTGTTCACATATACCATTTTCTTAAGATAACCACAAAGGAAAAAGTCAGGGGCTGTTAAATCCGGTGAACGTGAAGGCCAGTTAAAATCAGAAAATCTGCTAATTAAGCGCTCGCCAAACAATTCCGCAAAAGTCACGCATTAGTTTGAATCAGTTGTTACTGATTCAAACTAATGCGTGACTTTTGGGCCCCTGTAGATACCGTAAGATATGTATTGAGTAGGCGTGCTTGTGTTTTAAATGCCCATCGGCACTCTTTATAGAATAACAGAGACACTTTATTTTTACGTGACTAATTATTTTTTCTTTAAATTCCTTGCAACTCAAGAAAACGAAGAGGAAGTCTTAGAAGCTAGAATAATTAGTTAAAAATAAAAATAAAAAATCACAATTTTAAACTTATAAATTAAAAATATATATTATTCAACCGATTGGCCCCTACTTGCCACAACTTTGTCTAAACGTCTCACAAATGATTGCATCACATTTTCCAACATTTACGGAATTATTTTCATAATTTTTCCTTCAATAAATAACTTGAATTGATATATTGTGTGTGCTAAGAAACACCTCAAGAAAACAACAGCCACCACTTTGTCAAAACAATAACTACTCTTACGTCTTCTTGTCAAGATGGCGGTAAAGTAAAAACAAGATGGCACAAAAGAAAATGGCGTAAATAAAAATACAGTAATTCAGTAAAACAATTACAAAACAAATTTAGTGTATACATTTTAGTATCAGAAATATAGTTGTTATGTTATTAAAAATTAAAAATAGATCATCACTTTTTGAAGACCCTGTATAATCAAATATAGTTACTGGTATGAATTATCACTGTGTTATTTTTTAAATTTAAAACAAAATCTATATTATAGTAAATATTATATTTATTAAATTTGTTGAGGAATCTATTAGTTAAAATTAAAGACACACACACAAATCACACTCACATATGGAATCGTTTATAAAACTTACGATTTTCTCCGCAATCTAACAATATTGATTGAAAGTTGCTAGACCAGTCAGGCATGGACTGAAGCTTTTTTGTAACAAATATGGTTGGATTGAAGAAATGATTGGGAATTTCATTTAAAAGATCACGCATATTTCTTACGTTGCAATTATTATACAGTTGTAGCTGGAAGGTACAAATCTCTGGTAATGTTATAAATACATGCATTTAACAAAATAACGATGCTACCACTTTTTCTTATTGAAATAGCTCCAGACAAGGCATGATGCCACTTAATGTAAAGAGGACAAATACTAATTCAGGGTCAAAATCTAGCCAACAATAAGTGTTAGATGGAGAGATTCCGACTCAGAAAACAGCAATTCTTCCACCTTTGTCAGAAACATCACTCATGTAATCTGAGAACTAAAAGACAAAATAAAGGACGAGGTTGCCGAAAGTAAACCGAAAGTTTAGTTTCCACTCTCCTACTGCCTTTTGGCTAAGATCAAAGTGTAGTATCTGTTCCGATGGATACTGCACCCCATAGACTGGTATTGTCTTGGCCTTCGGGGCTTGATTTACACCGGTCTATGGGTCTGTCCTGTGCAGTTCTAGGAGGTCCAACCTCCCAGGCTTCGCCTCCCGTCTTTGGGGAGGAGTAAGTTTATTGCTTACTGCTTGAGGTGCCACTACCGGGGAATTCCGACGGGGCTGCCCAGGCAATTTTTAAACCCCACTTTCGCGACCCGACCTTGGGTCACATCTTACTTGTGGGAGTAAGATAAAAACTGGCCTTGTGCCAAACTCCTGGAGAGGAGTAAATCAATACTCTTGACATGGACTTTGCAAAAACGTTACATTAAATAATACAGAGTGTTCCAGAAGTATTAGCCACATTTTGACAATTATTAATTCGGTACGCGCAACTGTTGGGCCAACTGTAGCTTGTAAGGTGTCACACGCTGTTGCATTTTCAAGACACACCAAACAGTTGTTATAGAAGCTAAAGTTCCGTACTTGCTCCGTTCTATTGTTCTACTGTCGGAACTCGCTCAACCGTATCATCCAAAGTTGAGGGACGTTCCGTTCCCTTAGCTGGGCACAACATCTATGAATTGACCAAGCATTTACCATCTCAATATAGCCTTCTTTTCTGATGCCGCGTTTTATAATCTTACACGAAATGCACGATGAACAAGTGTCCATGTTCAGCTTTTTTCTTTTCAAATTCAAAGTAGAAAAATGCTTGTTGAGTTTAATCAACTGAATATAGCTCCACATGATCGAGTATTGACGAGGTCAGTGACTCTAATCTTAATATCATGTGATGAAATAACTACGCTACAGGAACTACCACGTGACATGTAAATAGTGCCAAATTGGGCGCCAAAAGAGATTCAACTGTTGTATATTTAGTTCGTAATAAATGTTCGTGCCTGTTGCACGTGTATTAAGTTTTCCTCATTGATTCTTGTCTTTTCTTCCTCGTCTTTGTGGTTCACTGCCGACCACTATGTCTCACACTAACAAGCAAAGTTTAACAACGTTTTTTCTGGTTAAGTGAACGCTATTACTGGATCATTAGACATACACGCATCATTAGCATTACAAAACAGCTTTAAATTAGTATTAGTTTAATTTTACTATCATTCATAGTTCAACAGATATCAAGACTTAGAATCTCCTTAAGGCTTCTGGAACAATCTGTATTTGGGAGACATCTCACAACGTGCTTTCAATATGAAATCGTAACAATATTACACCATTACAATTAGTGATGGGGGGATTTCAATATTTTCCCGATTCCGATACAATTACCGATCCCGGTTCCGATTCTTTTTAAAACCTCTAAATATCTAGCTATAGAGTTGTTGTTTTTTTTAAATTTATTTTCGGATTACCATACAAAACCCATGTAATACGTGCATATATTTTTGCAAACGTAAAAATACACTTGTGGACATATAGATGTTAGTATTATTAGTAGTCTAACATTCATAAATATTTATCGTTTTATCATTAATAATAGCAATGGAAAATTAAGTTTTAAACAGAAACAATTAAAATAATTGTTTTGAGCATCAGCAAATAGGCACAAATGAACCCAATTCCGATACCGATTCCGATACCGATTCCGATACCCAACACAGTTCCGATTTTTCCGATTCCTGATTCCGATTAATTGTCCCAACATTTGTTACAAAATTACATCGTTACAACATTTTAGTTTTCCCAAGGTTACAGAGAAATTCGTATTTTCTAAAAACTAATTATTAAATGTAAAACTAGCTTAGCACTTTACGAATGAACTGAAATCGCATTAACATCATAACTTAATAATATTTTTATAGTCATTTTTTCCAAAATGGTATTTGTTTTTAATTATGAGTTTGAAAGTACAATGTAAAATTTACAGTATGCATTTTATTAATGATTACATTTTTGTCAGGGTATAACATTCTCGACGTTTTTTTAGAATTTACCTAAGGTTAAATATAACCAGAGGATGGGAATAAGTGTAAGATAATGAAGAGTGGCACAAATGAATCATAGACGAGTTCATTGTGGGTGGGACATCGAGAAAGAAAGAAAGAAAGCGACTTGATAACTGTTAAAAATGGAGAAGGTTCCGCAGTACAAGCGAGACTTGAAAGGCGGCGGTTTCAGAAATGCGAAGAGCCGGAGCGCTTGGTGATCGGAGTATTGAAGTACCAGAAGAATGGGAGTTTACCGATGTTTATGGCACCGATTAAGCTTTATTGGCTATGGTAACCAAACCCGTCTTGCTGTTAGGCTTTCGTGTCCGCTGACTAAGAATGCGACTGATAAGCAAGTTGGTACTGTGAAGGAATACCCTGACTTTTATTTCATAAAACCGACAATTGGAAAGCCTTGTGGAACAATTGCTTCAGTTCACGCTCGGATAGACAATGCAGAGCAAATTGTTTTTCAATCGGATGTATATATGAACGAGTTTCTAGCTGAAACCAAGTCTGTGACCTCAGCAAGAAAAATACTTTCATGAGACATAAGTATGTCTAAAGATTGTTTTATATGGGTGTGCGTAGCCGGCGTAAATTATCCGGTGATGAGAAATGAAGAAAAACCAAAGTTTTTTCATATACGTTCTGATCTTTATCATTCTTGTTGGATCTTTCCGGGTAGCCCGAAAGAACGGGTAATTCAAAATAAGTACAGGTGTAGTATTTCAGTGGAATTTGTTGTGTTTAAGTCTTAGAAAAGACGGCATTTTCTTTCCAAAATATTATTTATTATTATTATTATTATTATTTATTATTCCAAAACGGGAAAGTAACTACATATGGACGAATACATAATTAGGTGCCGTTATATAAAAAAAAAATGCCTGCGATTGGAAATCAAATCGGGTTCATTTATTTTCTGGTAAAAATTAAATCGAATTACATTTTTTTGTTCTGAAGAACATAGTGCGATTATCCCCTAAAAGTACGAGTTATTCTGAATGAAATATTGGGTTTGCAAGTTGCGATCTATCGATGTCTACATATGAAGAAGACCGGATCATCTTTATAATATATATATATATATATATATATATATATATATATATATATATATATATATATATATATATATGGTATTTAGATCTGTATGGCTACGTGCCCTTCCTCGTATCTATTTGCTTATCTGGTATAACAGGTTCTTAAGAATTTATTAATGCATCTTTGATTCCTATATACTTTTATATGCTAACTACCATATCACAGGTTCTTAAGTGTAGTGTTTTAATAGTATTATTATAAATACTGCTACTAAGTAGTAGTATTAGAAATGTAAACATCAGTTTCGTTCCTTGTTTAAAATAAATCAAAACGTTTTTAGACTATATATATATATATATATATATATATATATTCATATATATATATATTCATATATATATATATTCATATATATATATATATATTCATATATATATATATATTCATATATATATATATATTCATATATATATATATTCATATATATATATATTCATATATATATATATATTCATATATATATATATTCATATATATATATATATATTCATATATATATATATTTATATATATATATATTCATATATATATATTTATATATATATATATATGTTCATATATATATATATATATATATATGAATATATATATATTTAGGCAAACATTATTAAATAACACGGAGTGGTTTTGTTTGATGCGACTTTTTTTATTATTTCAATTTTCCAAATTGTCCATCTAATGTTTCGGTCAAATTGATGTAAATATGATCCATGGCTTTCTTGTTCCATTCTTTTTTCTTTTTTGCAAGTACTTTCGATTTGAATCGTCAAATCATCTTCAGGCGGTATTAGTTTTAGTGTCTTTACAAATTATGACTTTACTGTTGCGCTCATTTTTTAATTATAACGGCGAGTAGTTTATAACTTGAAAAAGCGTCTGTAAAGTTGAAATGTACATGAGAGCGTGATGGCGTTCTACACATATGAGAGATTTAAAAGTTTGACTGTTTAAACCCTGAAGACATTGATGACGTTAAAGAAAGTGCATACAATTCAAACGCATAACTAGCTAATGGCTAAGAATTTGGTCATGTTAATTATTATGCTAGACACTTTAAAATGTTGCGACTAGTTTCATAATTGACATTATTAATTGTGGGATGTTTAGTTTTTATGTAGAGGGCTTCGAGTATTTTTAATTTTTTTATATTGGTATCGTGGTGTATTATTTTGGTATTGTTAACAAGGATATTTCTATATTGGGAGGGGGTGCAATTATGTTTTATTAGGTGTTGGCATATAGAGCTAGTGTCACTGACACATGAATTTGTAAACAACAGAATTCTTTTGAATGGCTGGCAAAACATCCTTACGAAAAGAAGAGAAAAAGGTTCGAGTCGTGTAAACTACTCTCAGCATGGTTGCTGGAAAACAGCGTTGAGTAGAAAAATGCCATCCTTTTGACACTGTCAAGGCCGTCAGAACCCAACCATGGGAGTTTCAAATAAATAGGGCAACGTGACGGGCCAATAAATTTACCACCATTAAATAAAGCAACTTTACGTGCAATGGTGCCTTTTATAGTATTGATGGGATATCCATTTGCAAGAAAAATATTAGTAATTTCACCAAGTTCCGCATCGAGTCGTGTTGGTGAATAAATCATAAGTGCTCGATGAGTGAGAGTACCAATAATATTTATTTTTCTTGCTCTTGGGGCGAAGGAAAACCAATTTAGATAAAGGCCTGTAAATGTTGGTTTTCTATACACGCAGGTTTCACATGATAAATCAGATTTAGACACTAAAATATCGAGGAATCGCAAGGAACCACAATCCTCGACCTCCATAGTGAATTGCAACGATGTATGCAAGTCACAAAGGAGACGAAGAAACTGTACAGCATCACTCCGTGAGGGAACACAAGCAAAAGTGTCATCAACGTAACGCGTGTAGAAAGCCGGCTTGGTCACCTTGGAAAATAATTGGTTTTCCAAAAATCCAACGAAAATGTTGGCTAACGATGGACCAAGAGGGCTGCCCATGGATATACCATCAATTTGCCGATACATTGTATTATTGAAACTGAATGAAACGGATTTAGTAGCAAGTTCCAACAGTTCAACAAAAATTCGTTCAGGAAACTGAGGAGACTTTAAGGGGCCACGGTAAAGATAATCTGCACATATACCAATGGTTTCATCCAAAGGTACATTGGTAAACAGACTACTAATGTCAAAGGAAGCCAAGAACTCGATATCCTTTGAGAGAGATAATTTGTGTATAGAAGACACAAATTGAAAGGAATCAGAGATAAAATAGTCCGAATAAAAAGTAAGTACGGGCTTAAGAATATCAACTAACCATTTACCAAGTGCATGTTGTGCAGAACCCAACATTGGTAGAATAGGCCGTAAAGGAACGTTGGGTTTATGAACCTTGGATAAGCCGTACATTCTAGGCCTTGGAGAGCCGATAGGTCGTATTCTCTCATATATCTCTTTAGAAATAAAGTTGAAGAAGCCTTTTCTGGATTTTTATTTCCATACGAAAAGTGTCATCATGGCTTAAACCACCTATCTTGAAAAATTTATTTTATCATCCAAAATGTTAGACATTTTGGAGATATAATCTACTTGGTTCAGGATTACAACGCCTGAACCTTTGTCTGGACGAGTTCGACTTAAGTAATTTCACAGTTTCAAAATGATTTTTCTGCCAAATACAATCGCTAGACTTAGTACGTATAGCAGAAAACCTCCGACCTAATTCACCCAATTGGATTTTAACGCTAGTTAATTCATCAGTGGAAATAGGCGAATGTCTTCTTTTTTTTTTCGTCTCTCAATCGTTTTCTCAAACTGAAACAATTTTTTCCGCTCATATCTCATTCGACTTTTAGTTTTTAATTTACCATTCTGACGTTTCCTCTTAGAGGGTCAGACGATGAGGCCTTAAGGTAATTTTAACAATTTTCCTTTTTTCCACCCGCTTGTTTCATTGATTGAAATAATGCTTCCTCTAAAATTTATCCTACGATTCTGTTGTACACGAAAGTATATATATATATATATATATATATATATATATATATATATATATATATATATATATATATATATATATATATATATATATATATATATATACTGGTTAGTAGCATTCTAAAGATTAGAAAACATCAGTCCATGATCACAATTTTAAAAATCTTTTATTTATTTATTTAGTTTTATTCTAATATTTTATCTTTCCCGTCTTACGCGCATTTCACAACCCGGTAAGTAAAATATAGTATTTAGTTTAATATGCTGCTCTTCAGAGACAATCAATTCAATAATAATAATAATAATAATAATAATAATAATAATAATAATAATAATAATAATGATAAACACTATTCCAAAAGAAGTAAGAAGAAAGGTGAACAAGAAACATGAGAAGAACGGCAATACAAACTCTCTTTAAAGATTACATTCTGTGAAAAATCTTTCCGAAGCATAAGCTGATTCTGAAGCCGTCATTTGGAAATTTGTAAGAAGATCTGGGATCGTCAAGTTTCCATTCAGAACTAAACACCGAACAGAATCTAATACATTTTAAAATGTCAATTGATAAATTATTGTTAGTCCTAAATTTACATGATGATGTTTATAAAGTGTCAGATTTTATTTAATGGCTGAATACGAAACTATGGCTTATTTGAAAGGTTATTATGTAATCTACAACATATTGTATTAACTCTAACAAAAATAAACTTAATATTCTAGATAAATAAATTTATTACCTATATTTTCTTTTCATACTTTTTTTCATAATTAATTTGCCGTTAAATAATTCACAATTAATTATCTGTTTTCTAATGACTAAGGAAGAGGAGGCAATCTAAGAGACGTAATTCTGTAGAAAAAAGAATGGAGTTATATCCCCATTAATCTCACTTATTTTTTATTAAAAAACTAAAAATTAACTTTCTATATTTTACTCATAATATTCATTCTGATTTCCTACGTGTATATTTCGAGTTAATCTATAACTCCCCCGCACCGCTAAAAAACGACTAATGTTACAATCTAAAAAGTGAAAACTCAAACTAAGAATGAAACATATTAATTCTTAAGGTACAACAATTTACCAAGTTGGATTAGGGTTGGGGTTTAGGGTTGGGGTTTAGGGTTGGGGTTTAGGGTTGGGGTTAGAGTAAGGGTTAGGGTTTAAGTTTAGGGTTTAGGGTTACGTTTTAGGGTTATGGCTATGGTTTAGGGTTGGGTTTAGGGTATGGGTTAGAGTTAGTGTTAAGGTTTGAGTTTAGGGTTTGGGTACAGGGTTAGTGTTAGGGGTAAGGGTAAGGGTAAGGGTTAGGGTTAGAGTTAGGGTTTAAGGTGAGGGTTAGCGTTAAGGTTATGGCTATGGTTTAGGGTTGGGTTTAGGGTATGGGTTAGGGTTAGGGTTAAGGTTAGGGTTTAGGGTAAGGGTTAGGGTTAGGGTTAGGGTTTAGGGTTTAGGGTTTAGGGTTAGGTTTTAGGGTTATGGCTATGGTTTAGGGTTGGGTTTAGGGTATGGGTTAGGGTTAGTGTTAAGGTTTGGGTTTAGGGTTTGGGTACAGGGTTAGTGTTAGGGCTTAGGATAAGGGTAAGGGTTAGGGTTAGAGTTAGGGTTTAAGGTGAGGGTTAGTAAATCAATCTGCGAATTCTTAAGCTAATACATTGCAAGCTATCTATACTCTAAAGATTCTTATTCTATTCACTAACCCCCAATATAGTACCGACTCAATATAACTTGGTGTATTTCTAGATCCATCATGAAGGTCACACATTACACCTACCCAGTTATTTATATTTAGATAGAAACATCAACCTCATAGCAAGGAATAGATTGTTAACCTTCTACGTTCCCCCATTAAGTCATCTCTATCACTATTTATTCCCACCCTGATATCTGCTTAATAGTTCGTACTATAAAGAAGTAAATCGGATTGTCTTTTCTTCCTGACTTATGGGAAAACAGTATTACAATTCTATAATAAAGCTGCAAAAAATTAAAACGCATCCAACGTTCATTTTACTTAAACATATTACGTTTGAATTTTGAGTGAAAAACAAATGCGTATGCGCTAAATGAATGTTGGTTGCATTCAAATTCTGATGCCTGACTGTTGGAACTTTATACACTGATGAAGACTCCTCATATATATATTGGTGATATTTTGTATACCATAAAAAGTAAACATTCTGGAAATAGGCAAAACAATTGTTTTTAGATAAACGTGTTTTTGAATGAAATGAGGAATCTTTCTCTGAATGGCTAAGGTTTATATGATGTTAGATTAAGAGCTCAACTCCTACACTATTGAGCTACTACATACACTTTTGTGTTAACTTAAATACATTTATATAATATATATATATATATATATATATATTTATATATATATATATAAAGATAGATGAAAGAAGAGGGATAAACATGTGCGAATGACACATTTATTTCAACTTCGATTGTTTAATGCAAGGTATGCTCGGTAAAAACATGTAAATTATTCTTTCCTTAAGCCAAAGCTTTTCAAAAATTAACATTTCATCATCAGAGGAATTACATAGATAAGTTGGCAATCGAAAAGCCAACATTCAAAATTTGAAAAAATATTAAATAATGGAGATGATAAGATTTTAATCTTTGAAAAGTCTTGGCTTAAGGAAAGAATAATGAACATATTTTTACCGAGTACACTTTGCATTGAACAATCGAAGTTGAAATAAATTTGTCATTTGTACATGTTTATCCCTCTTCTTTCATCTATCTTTATAATTGCTCTATCTCGTATATTGAACTTACACCATTTCACTATAGGTTCTATCTACTAAAAGTATACTTTTAGTTTCATATTTTATATATATATATATATATATATATATATATATATATATATATATATATATATATATATATATATATATATATGTGTGTGTGTGTGTATGTGTGTGTGAAATGGGTTTAAGAAATGTGGGAAAAGCGGAGTAGCATACAAACACACACACCCACACACACATACACATATATATATATATATATATATATATATATATATATATAATCTCACATAATATGTGATATTGCTGCGCTAATAATTTAATATTATTTATTTGTAGATGCCTACTGTTTTTTTTATGATCTTGTATAAACCCTTATCCTCGAGTGGCTTTTTGGCCTTGATAAGCGGTGACTCGTTAGTGCATGAAATAAGAAACTTGCGTGAAGCGAACACGTTATGTCAAACATTCACAAAATCTCCATTTTGTTTTTTAGCCGATACTTAAAGTCTAATCGACATACACATAATTTAATTATCATGCTGAATATGCATGTGTAGATGTGTGTGCCTATGTGTGTGTGAGAAAGAATAAGTGTGTGTGTGTGTGTGTGAGAGAGAGAGAGAATGAAAAGGGGAGAGAGAGAGAATGAAAAGGGGGAGAGAGAGAGAGAGAGAAATAAAGAGGGGGCTGTGTCAGTTGACTTAAAGCGATGAGTTAGTCTACCAGCCGATGGCGAATCCAGGAAAGCTATTTTATTTACGAATATATCGGAGTTGAATGAATGCGTCATCTACTATGGAAGAGATAAATCAAATAGTTTTATCACTCGACCAATGATTCGTCATTTCGACCGCCGTGCGTCTATCTTTATAAAACAACGAAAGGAAGAATGCAGAGAGTTTAGAAGCAGATCAATGCAATGATTCGGTAAAGCCTTTTCGACATCTCTAATGGTCATTCCGACGTGTTCGCTCCCGCTTTCTCCGGTTATCTGCCCGGCCTAATACGATTATAAGCCAACAGTGGCTGCTTCGACAACGATTATGTAAGCCGTAGTTATTTAAGTCTGAGATAATCAATGGATGAATATAATCTTCTAACGTGTATCAGTAACAAGTAGTAATACTTTAACGGCAAAAATAACTCGGCAAGGGAGAGAACTGTTGTATTAGAGAGTTATTTCTGTGGTGTGTTTCCCGGTTGGAACTTTAGTTATCGCTGGTGGACGCCTCCTATAGAGTCAGCATCGTGCATGCAACGTGGAAATAAACATTTCTAGTCACGTCGACCCTCATCGGGCACGGCATACTTCTATTCTTGTCCTGGATCGATGAATAGACAAGATAATATGTATATTTCTAATCCCCATAAAACATAACTAAGCTTTCTAAGTATACCATTAGGGTTACCCGGTGTTTCCAGGGTTGAAGGAACAACCCTACATGCAAAACTATAGTAAGCTGTGAGGAGAAACTTTCATTGGTATATTTATTTTTAAAAGGTTTTTTTTTCTTATATTCCATGAAAAATGCCAGTATACTGAAATCATGTGCCCTTAATAGGGTTAAGATGAAAATTCATATACACTAAATGTACAAAAACAAGGAAATTCCCAAATTTTTACACTTTTATTGTCATTAAGGGTATGCGAGCACAACAAGGCTATTTATTTTACTGGTATGAATTTTTCTTCAGCGCACCTCACACACTTCATCCACTCATGCATAGAGATTTATACTGTAGTGATGTGATAATGAAATGGTTTGGTTGATATGTAGTCATACCCTTAATGACAATAAAAGTGTACAAATTTGGGAATTTCCTTGCTTTTGTACATTTAGTGTATATGAATTTTCATATTAACCCTATTAAGGGCATATGATTTCAGTATACTGACATTTTTCATGGAATGTCACTACTTTTGTAAAGGCTGATTTTGTGCAAAGTTTTAACTAATTTGGTTTATTGGTTTTTGAGCTATGATTGATCAAAGAAATGATATTTCCAGCATAGGCCATTCTTGAAGTCTATTAAGGGATAGAGCACTCTCGCGCCTCCCTTGATTCACCCAAAACAAGGCACTTTGTAACTGAGACGTAAGGATCTACTGTGAATCAGGCCCCAGATTTATGAGATATCCTAAGTTAAAAAATTGTGCAGCAAGATGTTTGTTCACATTGCATTTACATTTTTGCATATTTAAACGGTCATAGCAAACCAGGGTTATGGTTAGGGAACCTCTACATTGAATGGGTGGGATTTTGCTGATTGATCGAACATAGCTCATTACATTCAAGTTCATGCCTACAATATATGCCTCAAATTTCATAAATATATATCCATTAGTTTTTAAGCTGTGGGTGCATTTATTTTTAACAGGGCTTTCTGCATAGTCTGCTCCCTTAAAACCTAAATAAAACTTAGCTCATTACAATCTCCTTCATGCCAAATTGTAAACCCATACAGACCCTTCATGGTCGTCGACCCCAACGTCTGTTCCGTGGTTTTCTCTTTGTCTTACTCTTCTCTGCCAGGCCGTGTCGTCTCTCGTTTTGGTGATCGCCGAGGACGTGAACGCTTCATCCACCCGGTCACCGATCAAACGAAAATATTTTGTCTCTATAACCTACTTAAATGAGTTCGGCGTAGGGATTGTTTTCACCCCTCTGCATAGATCTAAAATAGTTCGACTGTCTAAAATAAAAAGAACCAAATAAACATGATATAAAAAAAAACATTCGTATTAAAGTAAAATATATTAGTGAGCATTTATCAAATATTTTTTTATCCATCTTTAATACAAAAGGTAAAATAATTGATCTTCAAAGTAAACAATGCGTCAAATACGTACTATCATTTTATGCGAAAAGTATAAACGATTATAAATATGTTATTCGGTCGGCTTAACAGAAACGCTAAAATGTCGGAACATTTGTTTCAATGTTATTTTCATGTACTGTTAATTTTTAATAATGACTTTTCCAAAATTTTTTCAGCAATAAAGACATTGTATCGAAGGTGCAGATTCCAAATCTGCAGTTAATTTGAATCTTAGATCAACTTTATAACTGTGATGCCGCGGCGCACATACAACTTTGCTTTATATAAATAGACTTGCCAAAATACCCGTCAACGCCGGATTTCTCAAATTATCTCTCTGCATGTCAGTTCAAATCATTTTTTTTTACTTTGAATAGCAATAAAAGCATTGAAAAAGTAACTGTATTATTAAAAATATTCAAATCATTATAAAATATTTAAAAAAAATAAGTATTAAAAATATTAAAAGTTACTGCATTATTAAAAATATTAAAATCATTAAAAATTATTAAAAATAATAATCATTGAAAATAATAAAATCATTAAAAATCTAACTGCATTATTCAAGTTTATGATGATGATCGATATTGGTTAGGAAATAATCGGAATGCTATAGTAAAAAAAACAATTGTCTAATGTTAGATTTGAACCTTGATAGATGGCGTAACATATTGGAACGGAAGGCGAACTTTTATCGACACGGCCATCGATCAAATAAACATATTTTAAGTTATCGTACGCATACACACTCCCCGTAGAGTTAAAACAGTTCGATTGTCTTAAACTAATAAAGAAACAAAAAAGATCATTTTTTAATAAAAAAAAGAATGTAAAATACGTTGGATGATTAGACTAACATTTTTTTTACTTATTCAAATGTTTCCTTATTTATTTTTCTTACTATTAGTAAAAAGGTTCAAAAGTAGGTTGTTTTGTCGGCTTGAACAGAGTACGCTAAAATGTTGGGAAATTTGTTTCTAATGTTTACTTTACGTAATTTTCATTTTGAATGATGAGTTTTACAAACAATTTCAAGAACTTCTGACATCGATAATGACATAGGATCGAAAGTCTTGATTACAAATGTGCGGTTAGTTTGACTCTAGGATCAAGCGTTTTACTGTAGGGCAGTGACACACATTCATACATACACACATACAGACAACTCTTCTTCATATATATATATATATATATATATAGAGAGAGAGAGAGAGAGAGAGAGAGAGAAAGTGAGAGAGAGAAAGAGATAGAGAAGGAGAGAGAGGGGGATAGATAGATGAATATTTATCTAAAAATGTAATTACTTGTGTCGGGACGATTAATCAGATTTAGAATCGGGAATCGAAAAAAAATGAACTTTTTGGGGTATAGGAATTTACATCGGAATCGGAATAATTTGACTCTAATAACCGATTCCAAAAAATAGTTCTTTTAATCTATCTTTTTTTTTTAAGATAACTTTTTTTGCTGGTACTAATGGTAAAATGATAACTATTTATTGCTTTTAAACTACCAGTAAAACTAAAGTCTATAAATATCAGTAACAAATTTAGATGAAAATTGCCCCTGAAAAGAAAATGGCCAGGTAAAAAATACGACAGGCAGAAATCGCACAAGTGGATGAATAGGAAAAGGGCACAAGTGAAAAATATAGATGAAAATGTCACAATGAATTTATAAAAAGTAGATAGTCATTTTCTGCTACACTCTCCCCCAAAACAACTTTTTTGGCGATTGTAAAATCGGAATTAAAATCACTAATTGTATCGGAATCGGGAATTTAGAACAGAATCAGTAATTGTATCGGAATCAGAAAAAAATATTGGAATCATCCAATCACTAGTTATTACTGCATATCTTCTTATGTAGCTATTTCATGAAATCCAAAATATTTAGATTTTAATAGGGTTAGAATTTGTAGTGTGTCTTAGAATGCTTACAAAAATAAACAAATTGAGAATCTTGCTCAACTTGCGCCGAACGTTTATTGTTCAAATTGCATGTAACGCAGAGATATTTGAATTTTCAAAAAGTTTGCGCATTTTATTCACCCACACTTCTTACAATACTTGAATCTTAAATGTTCAGAATCTTTTTTAATTTATTTCCAATAGCCATGGTTCAAATTACATGCAAATCAGACGTATATAAGTTTACGTACATTCTATGACCCCCCAAACCATTAGAATATAAGCAAACTATTACGCAAACCTATCCAGTAATCTACTTATTAGAAATATGTCATTAGTTTGCTTAGGGATCAAGCTTTAAACATTTATGCATTGACACAAGCGCCAACACTACTACATCTAATATCTATCTAATCTATTAAGTAAAGTCAGCCTCTCTCTCTCTTTCTCTCGATTTTTGTAATCGATTGCTTCCTTTGTACAAAACCAATACTTGGTTCTAATTCGTCTTTTATTCTGATGTATCGTCGCCGCATTTCGTTAAGAAGAATAAAATGTTATTCGGTTTAATTCCTTAAAGAAAATACTTTGACAAGAATTATTTTCATACGAACGCCATCTTAAAACGAACGACACTCTGTATTAGTTACTTCTCTTTGTTTGGAACAATAAATAAATATTTTGGAAAATAACGCATAGTCTTTTTAAATACAAAAACACATTGTGAAATAGAAAAAACACTCTTAATTCGAATTTTTAAGCTTTTTAGGATTAAAAAAACTGAAATGATCCAGCCGTTTGCTTCTGTAGGTTTTTTAAGCAAGAACTTACACACATGAATAAGTATATTATGGTAACTTTCTTAGGAGGAAACTAGGTCATTTGAACATTCAATTTTTAAAACCGTTTCAAAGGAATACACACGGGCCAATATTGTTGTCACAATCAATTTGTTATCAACAACTATACCCTATACTATAGAATTTTGGTTTCAATAAGTAAACATTATAAATAAGTGGCATAATTTAATTAATATATATATATATATATATATATATATATATATATATATATATATATATATATAAAAGGAAATTGTAGTTTGCTTGAAGCATTGCTGGTAAATATAAATGTAAGTTTGTAATCCGAGGCAGGAGCAATGTAATATAGGTACCGGAAGGTGGAACAGATGAACAAAATTAAATAAGAAGAGAAAATAAGAATGGAATCTCAAATCAATTTATTAATATTTCACGTAAAACAGATTAAATACCAGAACAGTAAATAGAAAAAGGTTTACTGTCAAGCAATTAAAAAGTTCCGGAAAAGATAAATTTTAATTTTCGAGAGCGGGACCTCTCATTATCAAAAGATCAAAAATATGAGCGAGCCGTCGAAAAGGCGAGATGGAAACAATTGTTGACGAAATACCGCAGAGAATTGATGGTAGATACGCAGAAAATGAGTTTAGATAAGGACAACTCATTTTCTGCCTGGATATTCTCCCACATTAAACCCTGACCTCATGTCTAACTCTGCCCTCGTACGGATGCAAATAAATAAGAACATCTGTTAATTTCGTAGGTGTTTACAATTAGTGTATTAACGCGATCCGTCGGCTTTAGTCAATTGTTCCAACATTCACATCATGCACCGCATCAGATGTGAAAGTATATTACTAGTAAATATTATCACTTTCATTAAAGTGCTCAATTTTTATTTTTCGTTGGTAGAGATCTAGAAAAATTTGTTTCATTTTTTAATCAGTTACACATAGTTTACTCTATGAGATCATTATCACCAGTGGAAGAAACATCTGTACGTAACGGCATTTGACTGTGGTGCTGCTCATGGCTTATGATAGTGTATTTAGATGAAGATAATGTCTTTGAAAAGAGCCAAGAACAACGCTAAAAATTGATATAAATATAGATAAATTGGCGAATGAAAAAGATGGATAAAAACACGAATGTTATAAAATAATCAACAGTTAGCAAGTGAACGGGGTTTGTGAATGAATGCGAGAACACATGAGTTTAAGAACAAAACATATTTATATATCAGCAATTTTATTTACAGAGATGTAAAATATACTTTGAAAGTTCGTTGAGAAGGTTTAAAGTTTTTGATTAAGAAATAGACACGAGCGTAAGAAAATTAGTTTGAAAGTTCCGTTTTGTGTGTGTGTGTGTGAGTGAGTGAATGAGTTAGCGAGTTGGTGAGTGAGTGAGTTAGTGATTAAGTTAGTGAGTTGGTGAGTGAATGAGTCAGTGAGTTAGCGAGTTAGTGAGTTAGTGAGTTGGTGAGTGAGTGAGATAGTGAGTGAGTTATTGAGTTAGTGAGTGAATGAGTGAGTGAGATAGTGAGTGAGTTATTGAGTTAGCGAGTTGGTGAGTGAATGAGTGAGTGAATGAGTAAGTGAGTGAGTTAGTGAGTTAGTGAGTGAGTGAGTTAGTGAGTGAATGAGTGAGTGAGTTAGTAAGTTTCTGAGTGAGTTAGTGAGTGAGTGAGTGAGTGAGTGAGTGGGTGAGTGAGTTAGTAAGTTTATGAGTGAGTTAGTGAGTGAGTGAGTTAGTGAGTGAGTGGAAGAGAAAGGTTACTTTATTTGTAGTTAAGTTGTTATTGGAATGAAAGCAGTCATGATGTAAGGAATTTCAGCTTAGGGCACTCCACTCGTGTTTTTGGATGGACAGTTGTTGTTGTTGTTGCTGTCGTTGTTGTCGAGCGTCAGGACACACCGTTGTTCTCACCCGGAAAGAACTCTGATTTCGTGGACCAGATCACTGTTTTTATATGGTTAGTTAATTTTTAATAGGCTTGTTGCTTTTTGAATTTAAAACAAACAGGACTCATTTTCACTGGTTGAAAAATATCGACTTTGCACATCTATGTTATTTAAAACAGGAATCACTTTTAATGGTTGAAAAATATTTAGTTCACATTTCTATGTAAAACTCTGTCGTTCCGAACAAATGACTTTAGTGAATCCTGCTTCCAGGGGCAAAAAAGATAAAAGTTGATGCCGAACAAACAAAGACAGAAAAGAGGTAGATAATACAAGGTAGTCACTTTTCCATGCCTGATCGTCTCGCATATCCATTTTTAATCTACTTCAATACCACAAATGATGAAAGTAATACTGAAACAATATTGTATACAGAAAATGTATAGACGATATTTGAGACGGATTATTACCACGCAACTTTGAATAATATTTTTATAATAACCACGAAAAAGTTATCTGTTTTAATTAAGAGAAAACAGACGAAAGTTTTAACTAACAAAGGCAAACTTTATCTTCATCACCTGATTTTAAATCAGATTGAAAAGAATTTGAAATAAAACCCAAACAAGATTGAAAACTAAAACTTAAAAAAAGTAACATCAAGTGTAAAACATCGTAAAGGATTGAACGCTTATAAGTTAGATACGATTTCTTCATGAAAATAATGAGCCTAATTATTCTACAAATAAAGTGTGTAAAAATAGATCATCAACAATTTGCTTAAAATATATTTTTAAAAGTTAGTTCGAATTAGGCCATAACACCGCGGAAGCATTAAAAGATGTTTTGTGCGCGAGAGATGAAGACGCCGTTGATCATGATCGATACACCAGATGGTTCAATAAGTTTCGTTTTGCTTTAAAAAAAAACTCGGCAATCAGACATGGGCAATCATGTCTAAAACAGTTGATTCGAAGATCACGCTTTATACCACTGAGGGACATCTGACGTGTATCAATCTCAGAGCAGCAGTTGAGTTCTGTAATTCACAGTCTAGTCTGATTCTTCACCTTGACCATCTTGGCAAAAGTATCCGGTTCTAGCGAATTGTTCAAAATATTCCTAAACCTTTGCCTCACCATTGATTTGGGTATCTACATTTAGAAATGTCCTAAATAATTTACATTCAATACCGTTTTCGGTATTTATGAACGTAGCCAAAAGTTAATCGTGAATTCGCCGGAAACCCCAGTTCTTTTCTGATTAATCAGCAGAAATATAAGATCGAAACAAGTTTATTCACATAAATACTGTTTGAAAACGAACTGTTAAAGTAAAAACTTGTGCTTATAATTGCAAAACTGGCATTGAGGGAAGTATTGGTCAATTTGTTGTGAACGCGTGGACATTAGATACCGACGACCCTTCATTCCCCGTTCGGTTATTACTCTGTCCTCCTCTTTCCTTCTTTCCTTCTTTCTTTCTTTCCTTCTTTCCGTCTTTCTTTCATTTTTCTTTCCTTCTTTACTTCATTTATCTTGCGAAAATGTGTCACTCAGTGTAGAAGTACTGAAACAATTAGGCCAGTTTAACTATTCAAATATTTGGATTTCGATTTAAGCATCAATCAGAAAGCGAACGGGAAGTGACGGTGGTTAAGTGGATAACGACACGGACTTAAGACCTGGGTGTTCCAAGTTCGAATCCAGTCGGTTCCACAGTACCACTTTCGCTTAAGGATGTTGGCAATCTTCTTGTGGTCCTTCCCGTAAGTACCCGATGTATTTCCAGAAATATTTATAACTAGAAAAAAAACATCAAGGAAACAAATGCCAACACCAGAATCATCTGATTCGCACGAAAGAAGAAAGCGAACACATTCCAGAAATGATAGCACATTTTTAGACTCAATCTAGTGATCCAAAAGTCCATGAAAACAGAGTCGATCCAGGAACTAAACTAGCATAACCTCAATTGTAACCCGTGTCGTGAGGCATTACAGGATCATTTGTACCCTATTCGGCTTAATTAGTGCTAATATAACTAACAGAGATACGATAAGAATTGAACTCGGCATAGCCGATTTCGTAGTCATGAAGGGTATCATTTAAACCAACCTCGCAAATACAGTATCTTGCGTGTTCGACATTAAATAACACTAGAAAGTGTTGATATCTTGTAGAACAAGCCATTAAAACAATCCTGTTTATAGAAAAAACAAAAGAAAAACAAAACACGACAAGGTTTAAAGAAATCTTACGGTAAACCACAATCGAGACTTCGAGCAAGATAAAAGCCAACCACGTTTCGATAACTGGTTAGAAGATTAAATAAAGAGAAATGGTTTCAAATGCTGTTTGCTTTGAAAACCTTCTATTATTGTAAGACTTTCATTTTCTTTCATCTGCTTAGAGAATCCATATGTCTCTGTCTGTCCGTCAGTCTGTTTTCGCGGCTAGAGTAGTCGCCTGTCTGTCGACCGACTGACTACACCCCGACCGTCCAACAACACTTCGATGTTTTCTTCACCCCTTTCTCTAGAATTTTCTCTCCCCTTCCACTTGCCCGATTCTCTTTTATATAAACGTTTCTGTTTTTCGCTACATCTGCTCTTCCGTCCACTGGGAGGGCGACATAAAGTCAAGCTCAAACTCTGATGCCGCTCCCTTGGGTCGCGTCCGGGTGAAGAGCGAATACGGCCGACATCCAAAGGAGTCCGATATTCGGATCGGAGCAACATTTAACTGGCGACAACTTAACTCAGTCGATATATATATATATATATATATATATATATATATATATATATATATATATATATATATATATATATATGTAAAGGTAGTAACATTTAACGTACGCCGACTAGGAAAACAAAGCAGCACAATTAATGCGAATCCATACCATCTTCTGTAAACAATCCTTACTTTGAAACATGGTCGTTCTATTACGTTCAAGTAAGAAGAAACGTTAGATCGTCGAAAGTGGACGAGAGAAAACAATGAGCGTTTCCTTTGTTGTTGTGCGTCTACCGTTAAATGCAACCAGGCAGGTGGGGAGTAGACAGGGTTAACGGGGAGTTGAAGGGTAGTGAGGGTTAAATAAAAATAATGCTCATTTACCATTACATCGCTACAAAAAGTCACTTTGTTATTTTTTAAATAGTACAAATGTAAGGAATGGCTACCCCAACAGACATAGTCCTTGGCCTTTTGGCTAAGATCAAAGTGTAGTATCTGTTCCGATTGATACTGCACCCCATACTGGTATTGTCTTGGCCTTCGGGGCTTGACTTACGCCGGTCAATGGGTCTGTCCTGTGCAGTTCTAGGAGGTCCACCCTCGCAGGTTTTGCCTCCCCTCTTTGGGGAGGAGTAAGTTTATTGCTTACTGTCTGAGGCGCACCTACCGGGGAATGCCGACGGGGCTGCCCAGGCAATTTTTAAATGGCCAGAGTGCTCACCTCTCGGTCGCTGGCTTTTCGAACCTCACTTTCCCGACCTTGGGTCACATCTTACTTGTGGGAGTAGGATAAAAACTGGCATTGTGCCTAACTCCTGGAGAGGAGTAAATCAATACCCCAACAGACATACACACTTGGGCTAAACTACAGAATAGTTAACAGTCGAGAACTCGTAAACAAAAAAGAAATGAAGCTAATAAATAATTCATACTAAACGCAGTAGAATGACATTCTTTAACGCGTTGAAACTGTTTGTAAGATTTTGTATTTCCGAATTTGATTTCGTTAAATTGCCTTTAAAGTAGTTGCCTGTTTGTCGACCGACCGGATATACTCTCACCATGTAACTGAACTTTGATGTTTACTTTCACCCCTTTCTATAGAACATGCCCCCCTCTCCTTTACACACATTTACCCGGTTCGTTTTTACATAAACTTTATTGCTTTTTGCTACATCTGCTCTCTTGTCCACTGGAAGGATAGGGCGACATGAAATCCAACTCCAACTCTCGAAACAAATAAAAATGGCTGTCGAAAGTTTCGAAGCGACGGTGATTAGGTGTGGTTTTACTAGCATTTTATTTGGGGATGGCTGCCGCTCGGACTTAGGGTTAGTGACAGAGTAAGTAAATTTATTTTATTTTATTTTCCGCATGAAGTTAAGCGAAGTTAAGCGAAGTTAAGCAATCACCTCGTATTATAGACTGCTAGGTATGCCCAATAAACAACGAAAAAAAAGTGGACAATTGTCATTTGTTTATAAAAAATAAATAAAAAATGTTAAAATATCGTTTTCATTATTTTCTTTTAAACTTTTATTAAAAAACAGTTCTCAAATTCATGTATAAAAACATCAGATTCATGTCACGCAATGTACTATTGTAATAGTTTAGGTTTGTTTATCTTGTTATTGCGTTGGCACTATAGCCGGGCTTAATTTCTTAAATGAAGTATGGTAGGCCAACAACGTAAAGAACACACACACTATCAGCAGCAGTCCCCATAAAAGACCAACTAACGAAAATAGTAGATTATATCGCCACGTGGCTCCTGTAAAAAAAATGCATGTAATTTTGACTGAAACAATATTTTTCATATAGAATGATCAAATGAAATGTTAATATTTTTAGCTAAATTTTCTTAGTATTAAATTTTCTTATAATCAAGCAAATTTGCATTTTCGTTACACTGATTTATATACATTTCATTGATAATTATTAATTTCTAAACATCTCCTAAAATAAATAAGAAATATAGATAACTTTTTATATCACATTCTAAAAAATGCGGCACACCAGAAGAGTACCCGACTCAAAATCAGTAACAAACGGTGTTCGATCATATTTAGTTAGTTTGGGTCGCTTATTCTTCTTGTTTTCACAGTTTTTTACTTCTTCTTTCGTCTGAATCAGATGATTAGTTTCCCCGATGTTATTCTAGTTAGAAATCTTTCCGAAAGGACCACGAGAAGGTTGGCAACATCCCTAAGTGAAAGTTGTACTGTGGAACCGACCGGATTCGAACTTGGAACACCCAGGTCTTCAGTCTGTGTCGTTATCCACTTAACCACCGTCACCTCCCAAAGTGTTCTACTGATATTTATTAATTAATTAATTTATTAAATTGTTAGGTGAAAGTACAGAATAGTTAACAAAGGCCCCCTTACCATGTTAAGAATTGCTTTCTACATAATCTTCTGCAGTTTACGGACCGTGTTGGAATAATAACGTTATTATTTAGAAAGCCATTCTTAACATGGGGGTTAGGGGGTATTTGATAGCTATTCTGTACCTTCACCTAACAATTGGATAAATGAATACATTTGTGAAAATGAAACAAACTCTTGCCGGAAGTTGTATTAATGGAGAGTAGAACGTGGACCTTGGGTCTTCTTTCGGCAGCCTCGTAACTCTCGCTTCCCGTATTTTGTCCTTTAGTCCTCACATTCCATGAGCGATGTTTCCGACAAAGGAGGAAAATTTGCTGTTTTCTGAGTCATAATCAATCCACCTAACACGAATCGTTGATTAGTTTTTGACCTTCAAGTGTGTTTTAAAGCTCCTTACATCAAGTGTCTTCATGCTTTGTCTGGAGCGATTTCCATAAAAAAAGGTTTAATATCAAGAACTAAATCTGATCGAACATCATTTGCTGCTGACTTTGAGTCGAATATTCTTCTGGTTTGCAAAAAATCCTTTCAAATTAATAACTTAATCGATTATTTATTTTTATTTTTTTAGGTATTCCTTCATCCAAATCTTATTTCAATGATATACAATGTATGTGAGTACATCAGCTCAATTATGAGAAAACGTATTTTACGAGGAGGACACGGGAGTGTCAATGAGCAACACCAAGACGAAGCAAAAACTTATTTTTATTTTATATTTACAGTAAACGTTTATTTAAATAACACTGAATCTCTCGTTATTTCATATACCGACTATATAATATTAAAATCGGGTCCAAAAAAAAGTTTTTTTTTGTCTTTTACTGTTTGAGAGGTAAATAAGGGGCAGTAACTTTTACAACGAATTTTAAACACGATTTTCCAGTAATCGAAACTGATGGCTTTAATTGGCGTTGCACATAAAAGGGTTAGGGTTAGGGTTTAGGGTAAGAGTTAGGGTTTAGGGTTAGGGTTAGAAAAATATTGTTCGAAAGCTAGAGTTGTTGTGAAGAGTTAACTGCCCTTTATTTACATCTCTAATACTAAATGACAAAAATACTTTTTTTCGGCTTTTTATTATACAAGCACCGAAAATCTTGGTTAAAATTCGAAGTAAGAGTTACCTGCACCTTATTTACCTCTCAAACAGTAAAAGTCAAAAGAAACTTTTTTTCGGTCTTTTATTATACAAGCACCTAACATCGGTCCAGTATTTAATTTGAGTTAGATTTTGTCAAAAGTTCCTGCGACTCTTCTCCCCCCCCCCCACACACACACACTTTTGTGGCATAGACAATAATTGAGCATACCTATCAACTGCCGTTTTATTTTTCGTGAATCGATAAGTCGGTTTAACGAAAAAATATCTTACAAACAGTGTTCACACTTTAAAAAAGTACGGGTCGATAGATAATTTAATTCTACTGCACTTGGTATAAATTATTTGTTGTTTTTATTGTTTACAATTTCTCGACTCTTAACTATTATTCTGGACTTTTAACCACACTTGTATTCTGAGTATATTTCGATAAAAACTAGTATTTTAACGAATTTAAATTATTATTTTTAAGATGATAGAATCTAAGCGGCCTTAAGCCTGGTCAGTACTTTGATGATAAGAAAATACCAGGTGCTGTATGTAGAATAACTTGGCATTGCTATTAAAATGTTCACTAATGGAGCGGGAGACCGGGGTTCAATCATTAGTTAAGTCCAGCAAAAAATGTACTTGATACTTTTGATAAACACTGCTCATTATAAGGTGAATATTAATGATAAGTAGAACAAGCCAAGAAAATGAAGTGGCACTCTCCCCTACATCTCGATGTAGTAGTCAGCGAAAAAGAAAGCCTCCGGTTCCCCTCGATTACGGTCGATCCATTTTTTTTTTTTTTTTTTCATGTAAAAACCTGCCATTATGGCTGACCTATTAATCTTAAACTATAACGAGCAGTCCTTGGCTCGCCCCAACTGTTCATACTAGTAAAGGTTCGCCTAGACATCATTCTTGCAACCTAGGGGCTGGCTTGATCAATCACACTCTTCTTTGCCGGAATGAAGTATGATGCAGCTCGGTTTTAGGAAGTGCGCATTCTCCCTAGCATTACCTCTTCCTTCGAGAGAGTGGGTTAGTTTATTTCAGGTCGCTTAAGTCGCCCCGACGGGAAATACCGACGTGTCCGTTGCCGGCTATTGTTCTGGGTTCCCTTATTTAAACGAGTGCTTTATTTCAAGGTGGAAACCGATACGTACATGTTTCCTAATAAATAAATGATAGCGGCACTCTTTCTGAAATTGTTGTCATTCATTTCTTCTTTTTAATCTTTGGAATATTATCGATTTACAACACATTTCCATGTCATCGATCGATAAATCTCAAGTTTAACGGACATTTTAATTCAATAGATATTCGGTAGAAGAACCCTACTAAAAATTACCCCGCTACCTGAACAACAAACCCAATGCGGTTTGTAGTACAAAGTACGTTTTATCAGTAACCCAATAGGATGAAATCTATTCGTGTCATTGAGCAATTGAATAACAAATCTTTTCTCTCATATTTCTGCTTCAACATAAACTGTCACAGATAGCTGTCCACCATTCCTCGATGCGTTCAACAGTGGCGTTTATTCTTCATTTTTACAGCCTGACTCTTACTTAGCCCTAACTCTAACTGTAAAGCCAGGCTTAATAACAACCATAACTCTAAATCTAAGCCTTAGCCTAAAACTATCCCATACCTAACGCATTTCTAGATATAACTCATAAAAGAAAGTCAAGTGTGTGTGTGCGCACTGCGCAAAACTGTTGGGGAATTTTTTTACGAAGATTATTTTTCCATTAGTGACGTCGATTCTTGTAATATGATTTTGCAACCTCTGAGATTACGGCATAATCACGTTGACACACCGGTTCGAATAAGATCACCGAGGTTAAATAACGTTGAGTCTGGTCAATACTAAATGGGTGATCATTTCGGAATACAAGGTGTTGTATGTGCTCTCTGCTTATATCAACATTGTTTCCAGTCGTCCTGGACATCTCCTTGCTACTGGAATCAATCAGTGCCGATTCGGGAGAGGTGTGGATCGGGATTGCGTAACACTTGCTTCACAATTACACGCGAGGCTACCCTTACAGGTGTATCCATTGTCTCTCACGACTAAACAGAAGCCATGATTATTGGGGGGTTGCATGGTTCCATCTATCGTAGTTTACCCACCTTCCGGTCTAAAGAGAATGACATCGCCAGTAGAGAATAGCTTTCTTTGTTTTCAGCGTCTGTAGTAAAACAAACCCGCCAAAAGTCGCGAACAGCTCAGTACAGACACTAGAAAACACTAGAAAACTAACAGCGTACATAACCAACAAAATTATAAAACAGACATATGCAATTTGCGGTTAGCAGTAAACAAACCATCCGATATATCATACGTAAAAGCCGATAGTGTGTGGGGGTCCCTGGGTGTTGTTTGCAGCGTCCCGGCGGGATTGGAGACTAGAGCATTATTGGACATGAAAATCGAGTTACCGGTCTGATTGAACGCAACGGCGATAAACAGGGAAAATACAGCGTGCAATTTTATGTGCCTTTTATCTATATGGGCAGGACAATGGGCGGAGGTGGCGCGGACAAAATTGTCGGGTAGCGGCGGAAAAGGGCGGATGTGGGTGGTTGCGGACGGAATTGTTGTGACCGGTGCGACCAGCCTCCTCGCTTTGATCTGCTAAATACTGAAGGGGAATGGAAAGGCGGTTGGAAATGAGGCGAACAAACGGGGAGCAGGATAACTGATGCCTTGTTGCATGCACAGCCATTGTGCACAGCTTCGGCTTTTAAAACGTCGCCCATTGTCTATAGCATTATTCTGACTATCATATTTTGTTAATACTACTAATAATTTTACTACTAATACTACAACTACTAATAATAAAAATAATAATAACCCATTGATCAATATCTATGTAAATCCTCTTCCAAAGTGATTTCAGATATGACTCCTATATATATATATATATATATATATATATATATATATATATGTATATAAATATATATATATTTATATACATATATATATATATATACATTTATATATATTCATATACACACACACACATATATATATATATATATATATAAATGAAAGAAGGAGAAAGTAAATTACCAATAAAACTATCAGCGTTTCGTCAGCATTTATGTATATGTATATATATATATATGTGTATATAGATGTATATGTATATATAGATGTATATATATATATATATATATATATATATATATATATATGCAAACATTGTTAAAATAAACAGAATTCGTCTGTTTAATTATATTTTTTTTAGTTTTTGCAATTTTACGGATGGTTTTTTCTTTATTAAAATAAAAAAAAATAATAAATGTTCTATAGCTTTACGGACCTTTTCGATTCTTTGTCGAAAGCAAGTGAACAAAAAAGCTGGAGAAAGAAAAGTTTTTAAAAGACGTCGGAGAAACGCGCAGAGAACGTTTTTCGCATTGTTCCATGAAGTCGTTGACGATTTAAATTCAGCAATGCCGGATGGCATTACAGAACAAACTCGCATTACGTTAAGCATTTTAAAATGTTTCCACTGGTTTCATATATGATGTTGTTAATTTTAGGTTGTTGGGTTTTTACGTAGATAGCTTATATATTTTTAATTTTTTAAAAATTGGTTTCGGAATGTATAATTTTAGTGTTATTAACTAGAAGGTGTCTTAAATCGGGGGGGGGCAGTTATGTTGTTGCAGATGTTGGTAAATTTAGTTAGTATACAAGATGCATGGTCAGGCACCGGGATAGGACATTCTTAGTAACACCAATGTAGCTATATATATATATATATATATATATATATATATATATATATATATATATATATATATATATATATATATATAGGTTAGGTGTGTAACCACAGCTTAAAATCTAGAGAATATTTGCTGTATTTATATAATAGTGCTGAATATGAATGCCGGGTTTACGTGGACTGACCATAATTGCACATTATGTCTTCCCTGTTACTTGTGTTGGTGAGTAAGGAAATATTCCACCGCTCTAACAGTTTTCTTAGCCGGTATAAGTATTTTTTAAAACTGAACTAAACAAAATATATTTGTGCCAATAATCTAACGTTATGAAAAACCCCCAAAATAGGTTAGTTCGAATATTTATCGATATTACAGACGGATAGCTATGCATGTCATACTTAGAAAATCAATACGTTAGACATAAAGCAATGTTGACAAAAGAGAGTGAAAATCGATACATATATACGGAGCGTCTTATAATCATGGAGTCTGTTTTATTGTCAATTTCCAAGAGTGTTATCATTCCGTCTACATTTAAAATGCTGTCTATTGTAAGATGCAGAAATTGCAATATTTATCACATGTAAGTCGGTCCCATTTAACTTTGACATTAACTTTCCATTTAAACCTTTCACCGAGCCGGTTAACTAGCATTCAGCATGACTGGTTAACCGACCGGTTAATACCAGGCGATGATACGTCTTTGACATTATTATGGTAAACACAGTCTGCCTCGCTGGTGAGTAGACCTTTTTATTGGATTGAGGTATCCTTTGTTTCGGTCTGAGGATATGCACTCTCCCAGGAAGTAATCGCGCCGTTAGTAGAGCGGGGGTGCTATTGCCGATCGCTTAGCCCCCCTTCTAGGAATGTCGATAGAATAGTTTTAGGCTTTTTCTACCTAACAAAAGTGCCCCCTCTCCTCCGGTAGGCTGGTTTCCCTCTCCTCCAACCATGTGGCGTAT
>OY744523.1:51682758-51692758 GCA_963556195.1 Sepiola atlantica | reverse complement strand
GTCCTTCGCACTCCTTCTCTGTCTATTAACCAGGCGTAGACGTACAATCACTGGGACGCCTCTGAAGATACCTAGTGCTTGATCTTGTTTCCTAACTAGGACTATGAACGCCGTCTCTCTTTCTCTTTATCTGGGTAAATGAGAGGAAAGTGTTTTGTCACTAAGTCCTACATGACTAGTCTGGGTCGCTTTTGTTCCGACATGTTGAGGGTAGAGGTTAGAAAGCTTGTCTGGCTGCTGTTTCCAACTGGGAGTTTTAGCCCAAACTCTTAGGTAGCGCTAGGAACGGCTGTTCCGTCAACAGTTGCATAATATCGTGGGTAACTGTATGTGCCATGTCGCGCATGGAAAGATATTCTACAGTTACCCCTAGTGGGCTTTCCTGAGGCCACAACCCCCATGTGCATAGACTGGTGGTGTGAGCTTATTGGCACTAAACAAGGATCCACTTTGCCCTCCCCACTCTAACTCAAAACAAACATGAATTTACAAAATAAAAAAACAAACCTAAACCAGACACCCAACAAAAACATCTTCATCTGCGCCCTTGAGGCTCGCATTCACGAATATCCGGCAACTTAGAAACAACATTAACGACGTAGAAACTTTTTCTCTTGACAAACTCCCCAGATATCCTAGCTCTAAGTGAAACGAACCTTCAACCCTCAATTCCCTCTCACCACTTTGACATGACTGATTACTTTCCACTCTACCGTAAGGACTCTGACAAACATATGCATGGGCTAGGAGTTTATGTTCGTAACACCTTCCCCTTGACTAGAGAACATAAGTTAGAATCAAATGACTAAGCCTACATGTGCTTTAGAATAAATATACATCACAGCGTTAGTTACTTATATTTCTTATACCGTTCTCCTTCGACCCATGATTGTACCCTGCTTGAAGCTTAGATAGAGAACTCTCATTCGACTCGAATGCCAACATACATGTATTTGGGGATTTTAATGCACATCACCGTGACTGGTTGGCATTCTGCAGCGTTACTGATGCAGCTGGAAACTTTACGTTTAATTTCTCCTCTGCTCACGACCTCTCACAGACTATCACTTTTCTGACCCGCCTTCCTGATCGTGTGAGCCAGCAAGCCTCATCTCTCGACCTGTTCTTGACCTAACTACCTGATGCTTGTGTGGCGAATGCCCATAGCCCGCTCGGAAACTCTGATCACGTTGTGGTAATGATACTTATCATCTTAAAAACTCGCCCAAAAGCTGAAGAGCAGTTGCTCAAAACGACGAGAAACTATGAGCAGGCTGATTTTGAATCCCTCAGGGATCACATCAGCGACGCATCATGGGGTGAAACCTTCTCACTCCCTGCTGATCAGTGTGCAAATGAGCTAACCGAATGTGTCAAAGCAGGCATTGATGCTTATGTCCCCAAGCGAAAATTCTTCAGCAGCCCCTACTCTCCTCAATGGTTCACTTCAGAAGGTACAGCTGCTATTGCTGAGAGGTAGAAGGCATTCCGAAAATTCGAACGCCATAAGTCAAATGCGAACAGACAAAAATCTATAGTGGCTAGAAATGATTGCAAAATACTGATAGATGAAGCAAAGAGAAAGTATACAGAGATAACCAAAAAACGCATTCAGTCACAGAAACAAGGTACTCGTGATTTCTGGAAAATCTACAATAGTGTGATGAACAATTTGACAATCGACAATTCCCCCGCTATCAAATCACAACGATGTTGTTTGCACGGCAACTGATAAAGCTGAACTACTGGCCAAGCGTTTCGCCTTAAACTCCACTTTGGACTCGGCAAACAACCTTCTCCCTAAATTCCCATTGCGGACTGAAGCCACACTTGAGAACTTTGTCATCAACCCATCTCAGGTCAAAGTTATCATAAAAACCTTGACACCTCCAAAGCCTGTGAGCCTGATCTTATACCAGTAATAGTAATAAAGAAATGCTCTGCTGATCTGGCCCCTGTCTTTACCAAACTATACAACCAATGCCTTGCTGAATCTTGCTTCCCTAATAGTTGGAATATTGCCTCTGTGGTACCAGTCTTCAATAATTCTGGAGATAGAACTGATCCTCTAAACTACCGTCCAATCAGACTACTCTCGATCTTTGCTAAAATCTTTGAATCATTAATCAATCTAGCGATAGTCCGGCACCTAGCTAATGCTAAACTTCTTTCTGATCATCAATACGGATTTAGACAAGCACGATCTACCGCAGATATCCTAACGGTCATCGCTGAATACATATATCATACACTTGACAAAGCAGGTGAAGCTAGGTCGGTAGCGCTTGATATATCCAAAGCCTTTGACAAGGTCTAGCATGAAAAGTCGAAAGAAATACTGTGTGACACACTCCCTATACACTATTAGTGGTTTATTGCAGTCAGTTGAGATAGATAGATAGATAGATAGATAGATAGAATAAGATAGATAGATAGATAAATAGATAAAATAAGATAGATAGATAGATAGATAGAATAAGATAGATAGATAGATAGATAGATAGATAGATAGATAGATAGATAGATAGATAGAGACAATTTAAATCAAAATAGAATTCTGAAAAAAAAAGGATTACAAAATTTAAAAAACAATAGATTAAATAATTTAAAATAAAAAAGAATTGCGGGAACTTAGTTGCCAAACAATTTTTTTAAGCCTAAAAACACAAGAGTAAACTATTAATATCGGACAATATGCTATAATAAGCATTCGCACAAATACCTCGTCTGTCTACCACAACTACAAACAACTTTCTTTTCTTTCCGCTTTTGTTTTAACATTAAACGTAATTTCAGTGGAAAGAGTTTCATTCAATCAACGTATATCTCGAAATAGTGTATTTTACGTCTTTTCTTTGCCTTGCCACACACACACACACACACACACACACACACATATATATATATATATATATATATATATATATATAAACGATTAGAATTAAAATTAAAATTGTTTAAAATACACAAATAATAATAAATACATAATTAACGGATTACAAAAACCGAACTGAATCACTACCATTGTACATTGATTCAAAATGGTGTTACCAATCAACTTATGGCATCGAATAATTTAATTTCAATTTCCAATCCTTCCATTAATTAAATTATAGTTTCTTTATTTAACTGATATATTTAGGTCCTTAACACTAACGTATCTTCATGCATAACAATATTAAGACTTTAAAATAATTTTCTAAATACTCATGGATTGACATCCTACTATTTTGTCATCGGCGTAAAAAGCTAAACAAAGTAATGCCAAATTCACTTCAACAACAAAACGCTCAAACCTGGGGCAATAAAAATCGGCTCTCAGAAACAGTCTAACAAAAAGGCGCAAAAAAGGCAAAAATGTTGATCACGTGGATTGCTTGCAACTACGTCGGTACGGCCAATATAAAAAGAATCACCCGGCGCCAAACTTCCTCTTTATCCTCTTTTCTCTCTGCCGCTTAACAGAGAGTACACGTCCTTTCACTCCTCGCCTTTGGTCACGGGGCGCCAGCGCCAGCGCCTTGGCTGATATACTAAACACTCACACACACATACCCACATACACTCCTATCATTCTGCATAGTATGCAACCACACACTGCTACACACATATGCGTAAAACTACACACTGCTGACAAAGACACACACACAAATGCCTACACGAATTCTCAACTCACGTGCACAGCCATTCGTACAACTACACACACACACATACAAACATGGTCGCATACATGTGCTTACTACCATTCCAGGAACTGACTCCCAACAGAAATTTCAAACTAACATTTTACAACCATATAAGATTTTGTACATATATAACACGTTTGTGTTACTTTTAACCTACGTTTTATTTTTCCTTCAACTATATGCATGCCTTAACTTTTATTCAATCATTTCATATATGAACCACGATTTAATTCTTACCACGTGGTTCGCACGTCTCTACAAAATTGAATCAACACAACTTAAATGTGAGCCTGAATTTTAGCATATTCTCTAAGACGCAATATCTTACTAAGCCAAGGTCCGTGCTCCCATATAGTTGGTGACCCATCACTTTAAAACATGCAAACCTTCTCACAAATACATTCGAACACAAACAAAGCAAACAAAAAACAAACAAAATATTTTACAAGACGCCATTTCTTTCTTTTCTTTGTAACATGTGCGCGAAACGATAACACTTACTCGCCGATATTCTTTTTCCGTACCACGTGGAAATGAAAATTAAAACAACAAAAAAGAAAATACGAATTTCTATTCTCTGTTTCAATAACAGCAAACAAAAAAATACGACAAAAAATAATCTACGACCTTCTATTCATAACATACCATCACATATATTTAGAGAAAAGGATTTTGCCTGTAACTCCCGTTCCTTTCCCTCTTGTCCACTATATCAGTTCGTGCACAGGTCTGACTGACTATTGTCTGTGAAGCCAATGTGTGTCCAACTTGCACTTAACGTCGATTATGTCTGTTGCGTCGATGAGAATTCCAATTGTTCACCACCCGTATCCCAAAGGAATACTTTCTGATGTTTAGCCTACTAGACTTCTTTTCCAGTTTCAGGTTGTTACCTCTTGTCAAGAGCAACAGCAACAGCAACAGCAACAGCAACAGCAACAGCAACAACCAAACGAAACCCAGAAGCTTTTTACTTCAAAACAATTTAAAAGCAAAATATTATCACCTATTTAAAATTCAATATTTTTTTTATATATTGGATACGTAACTTTACGCGTAATACACTTCAACAACAAGAGCCAATGAAACACTGACTACCGCTTATAACAATAATAACAACAAAAGCATGACGACATTTTCTTTCACCGCACACAAATTGAATCTTTTCATCCAGCTAATAAAGTGTATTTGTTTTCGTGATGCTGTAGACACACTTTCAACTCTCAAAAGATATACAGCTACGTGAACGAAGCCTGACTCTGGACCTCAACTCAAATGAAACAAAGATATACGCCAGGGCTTCACACTAGAATACACTTAACTTATCTACTGGTTTATGGAATTCAACTACAAACGTACACACTCACTTGTACCTTCAAATAACTGGCCACAACATCTCTCGAAATCTCCATGCATCGGCATGTGATAATCATCTCACCAGCAAGACGAAGCCATAACGTATATCACCTTTAGAAGCATTCATCATCAGTATGCAGTTAGATTTGTGGTAGGAGGAGTAACCAAGGTCCTTCTTCATTATTCGACAGATCGTTAACTTGTGACAGTCTATGACAGCGGCGATGTTATCGCACCTCTAGCTCTTACTGCAACATCGTGCATTCACGGTAGGCAGCCCCCATTGTAGAAGTAAAGAAAGCCGATTGTTCAATTCGGTTCTATGTTGATTTTTTCACTGGTCTCAACACAACACTAAACGACCACCAATACCCATTGCTAATCCCAGATTATCTCTTAACAATATTTGATGGTGGGACCTGTTTAGCAAAATTAGACCTCACAGAGGCTGATCTGCAAGTCGAAGTGGCAGAAACCTCAGGGAGCTGCTTACTATAAACGCACACGGTGAATGATTCCAATCCACTCGTTTAGCTTTTTGGGTAAAAACAGCCCCTGCAATATTTCATCAGATCAGGGACACAGTGCTCACTGGTGTGGAAAGTGTAGCTGCATACTTAGATGACATGATTGTTGTTGGGTAATCCAACCACAAGTTGACAAAACGGATCAGTAAGGTCCTTACCCGCACCCAAGACTTTGGTTTCCAGCTACGGCTTAAAAGTGCCATTTTTGTTTACTTTCCATAAAATACTTGGCATTTATTTTTTGATTTCTAAGGTCGTCGTCCAGATCCTGCTAATGTAGCAGCCATTCACCACCTGCCACCCCCATCGGACGTTAGCAGTCTACGCGCATTTCTGTGAATGGTGAGTTTTGATTTACTTCTCTCCAGGAGTTAGGCACAAGGCCAGCTTTTATCTTACTCCCACAAGTAAAGTGTGACCCAAGGTCGGGTCGGGAAAGTGGGGTTTGAAAAGCCAGCGCCCGAGAGGTGAGCACTCTGACCATTAAAAATTGCCTAGGCAACCCCGTCGGCATTCCCCGGTAGGGGCGCCTCAGGCAGTAAGCAATAAACTTACTCCTCCCCAAAGAGGGGAGGCGAAGCCTGGGAAGGTGGACCTCCCAGAAGTGCACAGGACAGACCCATTGACCGGCGTAAATCAAGACCCGAAGGCCAAGACAACACTAGTATGGGGTGCAGTATCCATCGGAACAGATACTACACTTTAATCTTAGCCAAAAGGCAAAGAAAGTTGTGAATGGTGAGTTACTACGGTAGTTTCTTGCCTTCACTCCATCAAATCAAATCACCACTCAACAAACTGTTGACAAAAGACGCAAAATGGTCCTAACCCATGGACTGTCAGAAATGATTTGACAAAATCAAAGCACCCATTAACTGTGTGCTACTGCTCACACATTTATATCCAAATAAGAAGATAGTCGGGGCAGCGGATGCATCAAATCATGGCGTGGAAGCAGTGATCTCGCATATATTCACAGACAGAACTGAGAAAGCTATCATGCATATAGCCAGACAGACACTACTCAAAACAAGGGGGGAGGAACAACAGAGGAGATACTACATTCTTTCCTCCTTTCATATATAATAACACCAAATGGTGCTGTGAAGAATGGTCTGTCTCCAGCAGAGGCCCTCATGGAACGAAAACTCCGTAACACACTGGACGCTTTACGGCGCCAGCGACAAAGGCAACAACCAAGCCATAAAAAACAGAAGCATTTCCAATTGGCACACCCGTGTTTGTTCGGAATTAAAGACCTGGCAAGCCAAACTGGGTACCGAGTATCATCCGAAAATTAAATCGACAATTTCTGTACGATATTCATATATGGAGTCAATTCGGGGCACGGCACAAATAACAATTACGTCCCATATACACTGCATACAACTTAGTTGACAACAGAACAACTATTCATTTCGATCTGTTAATGGAAACATTTAAACTGCCATCTCCATCACCTCCCAATCAGACAAATACAAAGTGGACTTCTGAAAGACCTCACGGGTGTTGGCCAAAGCGCAGTCGCAATCGAGTAAAGAACATCCAATTAAACCCAAAGTGCACTCTGCACTGTTAAAAAAACGGAGATATGTTAAGGGAACCTAACAACACAGAATCGAGTTACTTCTTTGAATCAAAAGAAAGAGTTATCGCCCTTAAATAAAAAAAAGTCATCTCCAATGGCAGTTGAAAAGTAAACAAAGGATCAGACTAAGCAACTCGCATTCAGCGGTTTTCTACATTTCATTTAATCGGTGTTTATGTTGCATACATTTGTTAAAGGTTCTACTTCGCCGTTTCTTCATTTTAAAGTTGTTATTAAACAAATTACAACATGAAATCATCCAGAAGTAACACTAACTAAGACAAGTATCGAACCATTCGATATCATTGTCTATAGTTTGGAGTGTTACCACTGGACCATGACGCCTTGACCAGAAATGCGTACGATATATATATATATATATATATATATATATATATATATATGTATGTATATGTATATATATATATTTATATATACATATATATATAAATATATTGATATATATATATATATTTATATATACATATATATAAATATAAATATATTGATATATATATTTATATATATATATTTATCGATACATATATATATATATATATATATATATATATATATATATATATATATATATATATATATATATATATGGGGTAAGGTACACGATAATTTATGAAAATAAAATGTCGTGGTGGACAAAATGTGTGAAAAAATGACAAGCGGAAAACAAAGTTTCGGTAAAAAAATCCCTTGTTTTTTGTTTTTCTCCTGCACTTTAACTTGTTTTCCATTTGCCATTTTTTTACACACACACACACACACACATATATATATATATATTTCTTTATATATATATATTTATATATATATATTTATATAAAAAATATATTTATATATATTTATATGTATTAACATATATATTTATATATATATATATTAATATATATATTTATTTACATGTAAACATATTTATATATATATGTTTATGTATATATATATATTTATATATATTCATTTATATATATATTTATATATATTTACATATATATTTATATACATATACGTATGCATATATATAATTCTATATATATTTATATACATATACGTATGCATATATATAATTCTATATATATTTATATACACATTTATTTATATATATATATACTTATATATATATATATATTTATGTATATATATTTAATTACCTATATCTTTTATATACACATATATATATGTATATTTATATTCATATGTATTTATATATATATATATATATTAATATGCATATTGATATTAATATATATATATATATATATATATATATATATATATATTCATATATATATATATATACATATATTCAACCCTAACCAATTAACATTATTCTTAACTCAGTGAAACGTATAATTCCAGCACCAAAATATTGCACTGACAGGATAAACTTGACGTTACCAATTGTCGTCTGAATGTCAGCCTCTTAACAAAAACATTGGATGCTTAAACAACTTGAGTATTATTTTTTTCAAACATTCATTTCCGGTTTTTATTTTTAACGTAATTTTGGACAGTATCCACGCTATTATATCAGCATAAGAATCTTTACCTTTTGAAATTTATTTATTTTTATTTCGTTTTATTTTATGTAAAATTTTCAAATTGTAATGTTGATGATAATATTTACAATTACATTGTCAGGTTTTCCCTCTCCTCTGACTAAAATTGTTTATCTTTTAAAATCCATGGATTAAGGATATTATGCTCGTTGCTCTAAACTTTTAATGTTTCTAATAAATATTGTATCTTTACAATTTTTGATTCTCATCTTTCATCTCTAGAATATATATATATATATATATATATATATATATATACATATTTATATATATATTAATATATATGTATATATATATATGTGTGTGTATATATATATATACCCATATTTACATATGTATTTATATATATATTTATGTATATATATTGAATTATGTATGTATTTATTTATATAATTTATTTTCTATGTATATTTAAATTCATATATATTTATATATATATTTATATATATATATTTATATATATTTATATATATATATTTATATATATTTTATATATTTATATATATATATATTTATATATATATATATATGTAGTTATATATGTATATATATATATTTATGTATATATTTATTTATATATATATATATATATAAATTTATATATATATATATGTATATATTTATATATATATGTATATGTATATATATTTATATACCTATATTTATATATATATATATGTATATTGGTATATATATATTTATTTATATAAGCATATATATATTTATATATATGTATGTATATTTATATATATATATATATATATATATATATATATATATATATATATATATATATATATAGCATAAAATATAGGCATATGCCTAAAAGCATAGAGGAGGCAGAATACAATAATAAAATAAAAATCAGGACATTTTTTTTTATTTCTCATTTTAAATATCATATATTTTTTATTTAAGTTTTACATTAATTTCACTAAAACATAGCCTTTTTAAGAAGAGGGGTACCATAAGCGGCAGTAGTACCTTGTGTTATATCAGAAATAAAAAAGGACGAAGATGTTTTTTATATATATACTTGTCTTTTGTTTTTGAATATGGGAAACGCCGTGCAGCGTGGAAATGTTAAAGGTTTTTTTTTTCATTTTCTCTTAAAGCATCTTTTAAGAAATTTAGCATAAAATATAAGCATACGCCTTAAAGTACAGAGGATGCAGAATGTCATAATAAAATAAAAATCAAGACATATTATTTTCTCATATATGATATTTAATCATATATTTGTATTTAAGTTTCTTAAACGATGCTTTAAAA
>OY744523.1:51662758-51677758 GCA_963556195.1 Sepiola atlantica | reverse complement strand
TAATTAGTCCCTATTTACTTGTCTTTCCGTGAGAGGAAGGAGGAGGAGAAGAGGAAGTTTATAGGGAATATCAATTTCACAAGCGGTCCTCAGTCGCAATATATGAGCACACGGGCAGAGTTAGACATATGGTTGGTTTTAAATTTGGGGGAAAGCCAGCTTCTTAAAATAGGGCACCTTGGATTGGGACAAAAATAAAATTGCATAAGTTTAGAAGGATTTCTCCCGTATTAACCAAGTATAGGACAAATAACGTGTAGTATCAGAACATGTAGTATATTAAAAATAACGTGTAGTATCAGAACATGTAGTTTATTAAAAATAACGTGTAGTATCAGAACATGTAGTATATTAAAAATAACGTGTAGTATCAGAACATGTAGTAATTAAAAATAACGTGTAGTATCAGAACATGTCGTATATTAAAAATAACGTGTAGTATCAGAACATGTAGTATATTAAAAATAACGTGTAGTATCAGAACATGTAGTATATTAAAAATAACGTGTAATATCAGAACATGTAGTAATTAAAAATAACGTGTAGTATCAGAACATGTAGTATATTAAAAATAACGTGTAGTATCAGAACATGTAGTATATTAAAAATAACATGTAATATCAGAACATGTAGTATATTAACAATAACGTGTAGTATCAGAACATGTAGTAATTAAAAATAACGTGTAGTATCAGAACATGTAGTATATTAAAAATAACGTGTAGTATCAGAACATGTAGTAATTGAAAATAACGTGTAGTATCAGAACATGTAGCATATTAAAAATAACGTGTAGTATCAGAACATGTAGTATATTAAAAATAACATGTAGTATCAGAACATGTAGTATATTAACAATAACGTGTAGTATCAGAACATGTAGTAATTAAAAATAACGTGTAGTATCAGAACATGTAGTAATTAAAAATAACGTGTAGTATCAGAACATGTAGTATATCAAAAATAACGTGTAGTATCAGAACATGTAGCATATCAAAAATAACGTGTAGTATCAGAACATGTAGTATATTTTGCTCCTAGCTAAAAGGCCAATGATCTTTAGTCTTGTTTTTCGAGTTGACTTTAATGTTTTACACTCAGAATATCTCCCTGCATCACGGTTGTTCAAGGTATCTTGCATATTGGAAGCTGACGCCCCTGCATTTGTATTTTATAAAACATATCAAACGTTGATTCACCTTCCGCATCTGCGACATTCAGAGACGGTCAAACTCATTTTCGCCGTGTGTTCGCTCCTTTTAAATAAGCAAATATATATTAAATTAATTAATTTAATTCTTTCAAAGTGCTGACAAAAATAAAGTTTTGAGATCTTTTGAATGAGAGCCCTCAAATCTTACTGTGCTTGCTTTTCAAAGCCACCCCTGACCTTGCGTCTAACCTTTTAAAGACGAGGTAAATATACTCAATGTCACATCTTTGTCTTTCTCACTCGCTAATTTTCGTCATACGTTTTCTTCATTTCTTCTGATGCTGGCTTCAATATTCTGATTGTTTTCAGAGGCGTCGAAGTATCTCAATAAGATGTCCTGCTCATTAATCGTTTTAGATACTATGGCATGCCATTTGGGTTTTCTGTTACGATTAAATTTGAAAAGCTATTCCAATGGATGTTAAGCAAGTGCATAAAACAATTCTGCTTGAAACGCCCCAGCAGGGGAATATGAGCTCTGCAAGTGGTCCATGCCTCACAAGCATATTACAAAATGTATATTACACAGGCCACATACACAGAAATCTTAGTTTCCAGCCTGACATCACGTGGTGCCCACACCCGCTTCTCCAAATGACAAAAATACACAACAGCCCGTTCAATACGTCCATCTATCTTAGCATCAAACGACCCGTTCTTTAAAAAACACACTACCCACATGCATAAAACAATCCAGCACAGACAGTGCCCTTCAACAAATATATCCGGTTCTTGATACGGGTTGGCAGGGGCTGAGGCAAACATAGCTTTTATCTTGCCCAGGCTTATTCTGAGATACATGTTTTTACACGCCCATGCAAAGCGATCCATGATATCCTGCATATCATTCAACGAGTGAGCAACGTGATCCACATCATCTGCATAGGGAAAATCTCGAACAACAGTGGAGATATGTTCTTGACAAAGTGTAAAAACGCTGTAAGTTATACAGCTGTCCTAGAAGTGCGAAATTGAAGATACACACCTTTTTCACAGTTAGTGAAAGCCAACCACAGAGTTAAAGCAAAATAGATGGAAAACAACTTAGGTGCAGGTATATCACACTGCTGAACACCGTTATCAACTGCAACGGGTTCAGAGAGACACCCATTGCAGTTGACACGGGCTTTCATGTTGTTGTGTAGCTTACAAAAGAGTTTAACATTAGGAGGACACCCCAACTTACTTAATTCCTTCCACATCGCATCCCGATTAACTGTATCGAACGCCTTCTTCATATCAAAAAAGACCTGACATAGGTCTAGGCGATGTTTAATACACTTTTCCTGCATTTGACGCGCTGTAAAGATCATATAAGATGGGGTGGGACGTTATAGAAACATAAACTAAGGAAGTTTTTGAAATTGTTGTACTTCCCACCACAACCATCAGAAACGTAATAAGTTTTTGAAAGCTTCTGCTTCATGTATTTCACTAGTAGTGTCTGCATCTTGTGAACAAAACTGGTGTAGTTGTGTGCTGTCATCTGAAATAAAACAGAGGGAATAATGTTAGGGGTTTCCATCAATATCTTTGTAGTATGGGTGGGACGTAATGGGTGAAAATTTTAGATTTATGCGAGTAGAATTTTTTGTGTTCATTTATATATAAACATCACTAAACAATCAAACATTTTGAAAACTTTGCAAAATTCAGAAGGTGCAGGCCAAAAATAGCCGTTAAGGCTCTACGGGACTCAAAATCCATCATTTTTGGGTGGAAAAGTGGTTTCATGCGACATTGCAGGTTCTAAAACTTCCTCAAAAGCTATGAATGGATATAGATGGTTAAATCTGATATAGTACTTTAATTTAGGATCATTTTCAGGCTGTGAAAGTGTTTTCATGGATGTTAAATAGCCAAAAACTAGTGAAAAATAGCCCAAATTAGCCAAAATCCTTCGTTAAGCAACCTAATTGGTTCCCAAGCCTCTACAATGGTTATGAATGGGTGTAGATAGTTGAAACTATTGTAGTGTCAAAACCATTGCATTGTATTATATTCAAGCAGTTTAATAACAATTATTTTCTTTTGTTTTCAGTTCAGTTCAGTTATGTTGAGAAGATAGGATGAGTGGAACAAAGTACCAGTACGATGATTGAGATTTCACTTTGCTTGAAAACCTCCCAACTGTACATGAGTGCGTTTTGGCCATAGTTCATCATGCTCCAACTTATGGATCTACAAAACAGAAAGAGCATCTCCATCAATTTTCCTTGTGTCTGCTGGCTCACTGGCAAAGAGCATTTGGAAGAGTCATTAAACTAAGGAGTGAAAGATAAACTTGATCGATACTTGAGAGAGTACAATAGCAAAGTTCAGAAGGGCCATGGATCGAAGAGGTCAAACTCGATTCAATGGAAGACAAAAAATCACATTCTTTTCAATATTTTTGGAAAGGGTGTTTACGTGGAGACGTTTGATGCAAATGAGAAACAGTTTTTCTTTGATCAAGTTGCACTCAACCGGGAGGTCATAATTGACAACATGCATATCGATGAAGAACATGAATCAATGGTTGTTGAGACGGAGGAAAGGGATGAGCAAGAGATGGCTATTTCAGTTACAGAGGAAGAAGAAAGAGGTACAATAATGAACAGTACTCTCGACGATAGTGATACTAATATCAATTTTGCTGTGCAGCGGTCAGGGAGGGTACGTCCCACAGTACTCGCATGCATCTGAAATTTTCACCCATTACGTCCCACCCCTAATATAAGTTGTTCCCCTATTTATTTTAAATCCACACTGACTCTCAGAAAGCATATACAGACAAATCTAGTAATGCAGGCTATTCAACAGGATTGTGGTAAATACATTTTCTGTCCTATTCAAAAGATGGATGCCGCGATAATTGCCGCACTCATCCTTCCTCCCTATACCCTTGTAGAAAGAGACCATAATGGAGTCATCCCAATCTTGTACTGACAATCAACGGATTAGTGAACAGATCAGTATAATGCTCTGTCCATCTATCGAGTAGCTTGGATCCCTAATCAACTCCGTGCAATCCTTGGATTTTAAAGTGGTTACACTAGAATGGCTAGGATCATAGACTGTCTTCATCAGGTCATACATTGTTTTACTGTCCTTAACATCAGCGACATGCTGAATATCACAAGCCTTCTGTCGCCACCATTCATCCTTCATCCGTCTAAGTTATTTCTGTAACTCTGATTTAATAGCTAAGTATGACAGTACCAGAGACCTTGGGTCCGGGGGTGACACATTTCTATCAATCCGTCTTCGATGAAGTTCATGCTTTTCCTGTAGCCATTGAGCGATGTAAGAATTATTGTCATCAAACCAGTCCTCATGTTTTCTCTTCGTTAGCCCAAGAACATCTACTGCTGTTTTATAAACACACTTCTCAAAACACTTCCACGTACCATCAAACGATATCTGCTCAAGTCTATTCTGTAGGGCTAGAGCAGGTTTCCCATCATTCAACTTTGCCACATTTATTCTACGGGGACACTTGACGTTGCCGAATCGCCTCTTCAGTCTAATTACGAACCTCATGTCAGCACACACCAGGCGATACTCTGTCCAGCACTCGACATTCCTTTTGACTCGAACTTTGTAGACGTCCTTTAGATTGCGTCTACAGGTGATGACGTAATCGATCAAATTCCATTGCTGCGATCATAGATGCATCTATATGTTCTTCTACTTTGGTTTCAGGTAGAAACACGTGTTAGTTATCACTAAATACAGGCTCCACACATTTGCAGTAAACGTACCCCGCTTTTCTCCATACTTCCAACTTCATAACATCCGAGTGGACGCCATGTTTGATATTCCCTCCCTCCTGGCATTGAAATCCGCAACAAAAAAATGTTATCATTTAATCATATATATATATATATATATATATATATATATATATATATATATATATATATATATATATATGATAATTATGGAAATACTAGTAAAACGTGATAGAGAATAAGAAACGAAAAAACAGAAAAATTGTTTAAATATTCATCAACTTTCGTTTTTATTTCAAAACTTTCTCAAGATGATTGCTTTGAAGAACTAACAGAAGTCAAGATTTGAATATATGTGGTTAGTTTGTGACGTGAAAATAATATTTTTGTTCTTTTTTTTCGAGCGAGCTATAGACGTTTGAATTCAACATTTTATTAGACTGGGATAATGTTCAGAAATGATAAAAACAATTATAGGTCATTTATGGCATCCGTACCTATATAAAGTTAGATCGTTATAAATACTTAAATACCTATATAAAGTGTGAGCGTTATTAATACTTAAATACCTATATAAAGTTACATCGTTATAAATACTTAAATACCTATATAAAGTTACATCGTTATAAATACTCAAATACCTATATAAAGTTACATCGTTATAAATACTTAAATACCTATATAAAGTGTGAGCGTTATTAATACTTAAATACCTATATAAAGTTACATCGTTATTAATACTTAAATACCTATATAAAGTTACATCGTTATAAATACTTAACTACCTATATAAAGTTTGATCGTTATAAATACTTAAATACCTATATAAAGTTTGATCGTTATAAATACTTAAATACCTATATAAAGTTTGATCGTTATAAATACTTAAATACCTATATAACGTTTGAGCGTTATAAATACTTAAATACCTATATAAAGTTTGAGCGTTATAAATACTTTCAGGGAAAATGCAATTATAGAGCGACGACAAACATTTCTTTACTTTTCCCTATTTGGTTAATTAGCTTAAAACAGTGTAAATCGTTTTGAATATAAAAGGGTTTAAAAATAGTTTCTCATTTCAAGTTTTCATTTCAAGGCTAAATAATTCTCTATGGATTTCTAAAATAAACCATTTAAAAAAGAAAATGTTGAAGAAATATTCCTAAAATGTAATGATTGAAAGACAAAACATGTAGAATTTTATCAAACTACTCATTTATGTTAGCCGTGGAAACACCCATTTTTCTAGTTTGTCATTACGGCATTACAACACGTGTAATCAGGTTATATTACGGAATTACAACACATGTTACCGTGTGATATAAAGGCATTACAAAAACGTTACCATATAATATCACGGCATTAAAAGACGTGTTACTATGTTATATCATGGCATTACAACACGCGTTACCATGTGATATCACGACATTACAGCATATGTGACTATGTGATATCACGGCATAACAACACGTGTTACCATGTGATATTTCGGCATTAAAACATGTGTTCATATGTGATATATATATATATATATATATATATATATATTTGTAGACATGAAGGAGAGTAATCCGACGTAATGGGAAATGAAAAAGGAAAAACCAAGACATATTTTTTTATATACATTCATCAACGTTTCGTCTTTATTTGTAAGACTTCCTCAGGGTGATAATTTTAAGAGAAATGTCATGCAAGTACATAACCATATTGGGTTGACATGATGAGAAAAAGTAGCAGTCGTGGCTACTGAGAGCGCTGGACCAAAGTAAATGCACGTCTACATCTCCTCTTCACACGTACGTAATGGTTTTTGGAGAATAATTGCTTCATTAGGCCCTAGTTGATTCTGAGAGAGTAACTTGGACAATGCCTAGGTGGGCTTTGCTGGAATTAGTTTAGCGATTATTTCTGATGTTGGGTGCCTGGACGACGTCATTCCACTCTCTGTGGTTCGCGACACTAGTGTATCAGTTTGATGGAAACCTCAAGGTGTTGGTTTAGGTGATTTTGGCAACGCTTTGGGCAATGGGAATTGAATTTGAGGTTTTTCAAATTTTCTGGGCAATCTTCGATTTCTCAGAGTGATTTTGCCTAACGTATCAATCATGATCCGGTACTTACTGTTAGAGTGAGTTGCGACGACTCGGCGTGGTGTGTCTTATCGACGATTGTTTGAGCGTTGTATCGAGATTCTTTCCTCTTATCGGAGTGAGCATCGAGTATGCGCTGTGCGATTGTACTGTCTGTCTGGTGAGGGGATCATTGCGTTCAGATAAGCTCATCTCACGGTTCCTAACTGTAGCTGTACATAGTGCAGGTTGGAGTGGTAGGAATTAAAAAGTCGATTGTGGAACAAAAGTTGTGCTGGGGATAGACCAATGCGTTGGATAGGTGTGTTGCAATTTTGCAGGATGATTCAGGCGATACTGTCATTAATCAATAAACTCTGAAGATTTTAATTGTTATCAATGATCTGTTTTGCTGATTTCACAGCAAGCTCTGCTCGATCATTACATTGAGGATATACCACTGAAAAGTGTATGTGTTTAACAAACCACGTCTTTAGGACTTTCTTATATGTGCTGGAATTAAAAGATAAACAACTATCCCTGCTAAGGTCTTCTGGAGTGCCAAAGGCGTGGAATAGTTTCCGACAAATAGATATTAGTTTTGAGATGATGGCATGTTCGGGTATGCAATGTGTCCGACGTAAAAAGGTCTATCACTATCTGCTGAAAAGAGCAATCTGGGATCAGAGTTAATGGTTTACGTGGCTTGTGAATACGAGACAATTGGTTTAAAGGTTGCATATATACGTATTCATACCAGTTTAATATACCGAATCATAATCACGGACTTCCATGCCCACCACGCCCTGTTCGGCTGAGTGTATATAGTGTACTTGTTACCCTCTAAGAGATTTGGGCACGACGATTCTCCCATCCATCAGTGGTAAAACCCTATCGGTACTGAACGATTACGTACCTCCTAAAGTCGCTGATTTCCGGTTTAGTAAGGAAACGTTTGGCTAAAAATCCTTGTATTTTGTTGATCAGAGTTGTGTAACACGGATCATTTCGACCTAATGCACGTATGTGAGTATGTGACAGGATTGTATCCTTATAATAAGGCATGGCTTGATGGGTTGCTAACTCTACAATGGCATCTATTTTGTCTGAGATATGAATGTCTTCAGAAGATTGTGTGGCGAATAGAGACGTAAGGGGATTCCTTGTGGAGACTGGATTGCCTGAAATTGCATCAAGACACTTACGTCACTTCCTGCTTTTTTGAAATCTTTTTTGTTGTGATCTGGTTACATATCATCGCACACCCTTCACCGAAACACAAACCTGTGTTAATAAATCAGATATCGCAACGATTACACCGGTAAAATAAAATATTATGTTTACTTTTTTTTTACCGCGGATTAATTTAAGTTATTATATTGGAAAAATTACGATTGACGTTAACCTGCTTTTCTTTCATTTTACTTCAGTGTAATTTCTTAGAAATCTAGGGACTCTTTCCTGGGGCTAACACTTAATCGCTGTATGAGATACATAGATATCAGAGTTTTCAACAAGTGTTATCATTCACCTCTCAAAAGGTGAATTAGTAAAGAAGTGAAGAACCTAAATCTGCCTCTCTTGACCAGTAAACTATAGCACACTATATATTTATTGTAGTCCGTTGGTCTTACCGGATGTCAAGACTAGAATTCATCCAGTCTGATGGAATTTCAAGCTTAGTGAAATTACTATAAGCAACATTATATGTTATTTTGAATATTTAGTCAGGGTGTACTTGTAGGGGGAATGTATCCTCATGCCAGGTATTCATGACAAGCCTATGTATAGAAAGATCTTAGAAACTCGAGAACAGTGTCCAGTAGGCATTTAAGTTATCTTCTACTTCAACAGATCTGCTGCTTGTAGCGATAAATATCATCACATTGTATTTATTCTAAAAAACATGCGAACAGAAACAACATAACTGTACAAGTAGATTAGAGATCCACAGTATATTCACATTTGTTAATTTGATATATTTTGCGGCATATCATTCATATATCGATTATGTAATGCCGAAAGTACAGAGTGATCCCATAATTTTCCCCTCATACAAACGTCAATAAAATATTTAATAGTTGATCAAGCGCTTTAATTTTTCATGGAAATCGCTAAAGACAAAGTATAGAGTCATTTGATGTAAGGAGCACATAAGAACGACATATGATTATCAGAGAGACAGGAGATGCCGCGTTGTCCTAGTCGTAAAAAGACCAAGGCTATAGATAGAAGAAAATACAGTCAGGTTTATGAAGAAGATTCGCTGCAAGGAAGATTTAAACATAGTAGTTTCAAAAATGCTTCGGACAGTTCCAGCAAAGACGAACTCAGTGGTAATTGTGCAAACTTGCTTCAAAAGAAACTTTTTCAATATCTAGACAAAGGAAACTCATGTACAGGTGCGTCCACTGATTCCGAGCTAATAGAAGGTTCTTAAACTGGAACCGTAAGGGCAATATAATCACTCATTCAGTTCAAAGAGAGGAGTAATTTACAATTTTGTACCACATATCCAGGTATACTTGTAACGCATCGGGGCACATCTAAAGCATATCATTGAACAGCGATAACAAAAAACTGTTGGACATCCATAAGTGAACCTTGCTGGGCAAGTCAGGCTTAGATTTAAATTTATTCGTCCCAAATATAGTAGAATTACACAATTGATTGTGAATTTTATTAAACATTTTATAAGTTCCACTCTTTTGGTTACCATTTTCGGGGTCACGCTTTTTCGGGGACACGCTTTTTCGGGGGTCATCTCATAGAGTAATTTATTGCTTGTTGAACATACGTAGGTGTGTGCAAAAATGGCCGCCTCTTGTACGGACTATGCTTATTAAAAAGGGATTATCATTAATTATTTAATCAGTTTCCGTGTAAACTTGGCATGTGTTTGAAAGATAAAAGCCTAAACTTGATCTCTAAACTAAAAAAAAACTGCATATTTACGTGTGAAAAATAAATTATAATGAAATATGTAATCACGGCTGCTGAAAACCCTAAACATTCAGTGAATTTTGAACTTTGAAAAAATTACTTGTAAAAATCCCTTGAAAGATAAATATAAGTTTTTGGGAACTATTTCAAAGATAATTATTAAATTAAAGTCATAAGATACTGAATTTAAAAAAATCCCACATTTTACTAAAAATTAGCAAAATTATCCCCCAAAGTCATAAATGAGTAAAATCCGGCGTCACATAATCGGCAAACAATTTTGTTTACCAATTGACTATCGCTCTGCAAAATATATGGAAGACAAACATGTCATAATTTATCATTTTAAACTTTATGTATAAACATGGTTTTATAATAGTTTATAGAAGTTGAAAAATTATTATCCATTAATTTCTTCATTCTTTTTAAGGTTATAAACAAATTTAAGTACCCTGATTTTGTTATAATAAAAAAGAAAATGTTTATTTAATTATAATATTTGTGAGTGAACACAATTAAGATCTTATTTTATTTTTAATTAAAAAGGTTCATATTAAACTTGCTATTAGTTTTTAATACTCTGAAATTATTGATGACGTCTGTTTACCAACCTTTTTCTTTAGAATTTGAAATAAAACTTTTTTTCAAATGTTAAAAATTATTTTTACGTTACTAACTGCGTCAATTTTATCATTTTTTTTACATGATTCAAAACTGTAGTCACTCGATTTATTCTTAACGTGTCGTAACGATAAATTACATTGATTCTTTTTAAAAATGAAGTGTATTATTTTAAATTTTAAGTGTGAAAAAGTAAATTCAAGACAATGACTACACTGACAATTTATTCATTGAAAAAAAAAGTTAAAACAGTTATTTATTGATAAACAGAATTCAATTTTGAAAGAAGATGTCATGTTTGAATTCTCTTTATATATTAATAAATAATTGTTTTTAACTTCTTAAATATTGATTAATAAAAAAAAGACAAAACAAATACAAATCTTTCCAAATAATTCACGATGAATTGTGAAATTAACGAAATTGTTGAATCTCTAAAAATAAAAATTTGATGGCTGTGTAAAAGTGATTGGTTGTTGGAAGGCTAATCCCAGCTGGTTATTACAGAACAATCAAAGTGAATCGTAAGTAAAAATAATCCAATTTTTAAAATTCTTTTTTTAGTTAAGTTCCTGGGTCTCAAATATGTCAATTCTTGGTTTATTTTTAAGATTATAAAAAAATTCTTGCGCTGATGATACCACGTTCATGTATGAAAGGGGAATATAATTATGTCGCATTTTTTATTTTTCCAGACACTCTAATCATTAAAATCACATGAAATATTTTTTGCAATTATATTATTTTTTTGGTGAAAATATTGATTAAACAATGCTTCATTCAATAATAACATCGCTAATTCAAAAAATTAATTTTTCTTCGAGTTATAGTGATTTTGTTAACACGGTATTTAGGAGCCTTTTTCGTAAAATATCAAAAAAATATTAAAAAATTTTTTTAATTGTTAACATGTACAATGCTTTATTTTCATAAAAACAAATAAAAATAATGCATTTTCAAATAAATATATAAACATATAACTTTAGTAAAGGTGTATTTTGTTTTAAAAAAATTATACATTTTCACTAAGATTTAAAAAAAATGGTTTTATTATATTTCATGATTGTTGATTAATAAATATTGAAAATTTAATTAAAATTGGTTGATTACCTGAATTTTAGTGAATTTTTAAGTGAAGGGGGGGTCAACATTTTTTTTTACATTTTGGGAATCGGCCATTGATTTTGCACGTACCTAAACATACGTTACTGTTTTATGGATTACTGGTTGAAAATTGTCGATCATATCATTTTTAGCTGTATAAGTACATAAGTGAAAACAATACACCGAATAGAATTCGAACTCGTATTGTTAATTCGTAGTTCACGACGCTATATATTAGGTCTGTTTCCTCTCCTTTAGATTAAATAAGTGCCCTTTGCTTTTTAACGGCTAATAAACACGTTTTTCTTAACAAATGTTGAAACACAAAACCCATTGTATACAATTCATTGTATACGGTTAATTAAACACAAGCTGCTATTCTATCCATTACTTGTGTGTGCTTGTTATTAGCACTATTAGCGCATTACAAAGAGTGGTGTCTGACACATAATTATAACGATGGGGAAAAGATGATCCTGTAAGGTAGATTACTCCTTTTTAACATCTAAGTGAAAAAAAATGAGTTATGCCTTTTATACTACTTGAGTTATTCTAAAAAACATGATGCAGCTTTGTAGGTTATTAGTCGGATTTGTCTCCAATGTAACAATCTTTCTAACCGGAAGATTTTTTTCAAATGAACCAAAGCGAGAGATATTTTTTCTTGTAAAATATATTAGAATGATAATGGAGACAAATTGGCTAGTCATAATCAAATATCGATATGTCAGGTACATTGCTATTTCAGTCTGACTTAATTCATGTATTATTTACAATGAAACCGGTGTCTTAATCTTATATAAAAATGCGACCTTCTGTTCCACCCCTTTATTATAATAGGTAGTGTGTTCACTATTTATCCAGGAAAGCCGAGTTCAATCCTTGGTCGAGTTATACTAAACACTCAAAATATGATAGTTGATACCTCCTTGTAAAACACTTATCATTATAAAGAGAAAATCAAGAGTAACTGGTGCAATCTAGAGAAAGGGGTGACGCACTTCGCTACACACCGGTGTCCTAGCCAATGAAAGTGGAGCCATCGGGTCGATGTCGATTCCTGTCGTTCCAGTGTTTATTATTAGCGCATAATTAAAAACAATAGACTCAATAAGATTCCGACTCGATTTCATAGTCCGTTAGGTATCCATTAGTCTAATCTAGATTAAACCTATATAAGTGAACAACATGCATTGGATATACTTTGTTATTTTTTATATCACATATACACTTAGTGGATGAGTAATTAGCAAATGTGCTATTGATATAAAAAACATTGCGAACTTAAATATTACCCCCCCCCCATGCCTCAGACTACTTTTTTGATTTTCATTTAACAATACTACTTCTTGTGTGAACAAAATAAAAATAACAAAATCCTTTGCGACATGATGTACAAATTATTATTTATACTCACTAGGGGTCCTCACACAGGTCATCATCTATGATTACTCACTGATGATAACCGTGGTGTTCCCTGGAATCTAGGCGACAACAAGTCTCCCGAGATTTCTAGTACTCTCCATCCCTTTGAATATCCTTTGCAAATAACTTTGCGTTATCGCAACAACCGATTACCTTTGAGTTCTCGCTGGTCTTCACTGGGATTTGTATGCCAATAAGCCTCCTGAATGCCCCAGTACTTTCTGTACTCTCCCAGTGGAAGTCTGGTTAGTGCTTTCCCTCCTTAGTCTTTCCATCCTCCTTGATCCTTCACGACTATTTTGTGGTCTCAGCCGAGGCTGATGCCTATATTGTAATGGCACAATTTATAAGATTTCGTGCAATTTCAGTTCCGTTGGTTTCATGTGGTGTTTTTTCAATCTTTTTGTTTTACTTTAGTTGCAGTGTCATTGTTGTTAGTTAGTATTTGTAGTTTATGTTGGTTGGTTTCCACATTCGAGGATTTTCCTTAAGATTTCAGCTGTTTTCTTCACTGCTGTCCGTTGTATAGTCTCGGCCTTCTCATCATCATCATTATTATTATTATTATTATTATTATTATTATTATTATTATTATTATTATTATTATTATTATAATTATTATTATTATTATTATTATTAATTTTATTATTATTATTATTATTTACTCACTAGGAGTTCTCACACAGGTCATCAGTGATTGCTCACCGACAACCGGTGGTATTCCCTGGAGTCTGAGTGACAACAAGTCTCCCCATATTTCCAGTATTCTCCACCTCTTTTCGATAGCCACCGCAAATAAACTTGCAGTATCACAACAGCCGTTTACTATTGATTTCTCGCTGGTAAGGACCATTGGCCTTCTCTGGGATTTGGGTGGCAATAAGCCTCCCCAAGGGCGCAGCAGTCTCTGCACTTCCAGTGGAGGTCTGGTTTGTGCTGTCCCTCCTCGGTTTTCTCATCCTCCTTGACCCTATGCAAATATTTTGTGTGGTGTCAGCCTAGGCTGGAACCATTTATTTATTTATTTTTTTTAATTAAAATTTTATTTTTTAAATTATTATTATTATCATTACTATTATTACTATTATTATTAGTAGTAGTAGTAATATTATTATATTTTAGCCGTTTGTGCATGCATTATCACAAATATATATTACAAAGTAGTTATTAATGCGAATGATAAAAGAAATAATAATTAATAGAATGTAATTAATTCCATTCATCTTTAATACTTATTAATGTTAGAGTTAATTCATCTAAATGCTCCTGCTAATGTGCTGTGTTTACAATAGCCAATAGTGTTTTCCTTAAGACGAGTAATTAAATACGAAATGTTTTTAAATGGTAAAGCTTGTTTCAGAAGAGTTTGATTGATAGATCCTGAACTTGGGGTCAGCGGAAAAGACGCCATCATGCATATCATTCCATTGGTAAAAAAAAATAACATGTGTTTAAAAAATCACTTTAAGTGAAAGAGATATGATTTTCGATATATCAGTTGCAGTCTAGGATTTCACAGACACGGTTGAATGTTGACCTGGTTGAACAAAGAGGATGAAAAGGTAGGAAGATGAGAGATCTGAAATGCAGTTATATATTGTGCATAAGATAGTGACTGAGTTGAACTCACCAAAGGAGATGTCGATAAAGAAAAAACGTAATGAGAAAAATATGTTAATATGATAAATATATGTACATGATACGGCTATACAACAACGCGGTTCTTTTTGTGGCTGAACATATCAAGTTTTAATTGTTCGCTGTCCTTATATACTGTGCAAAAAACGTGAAGCTATTATTAAAACAAACTAAAATAACATAACATGAGTGTATTTTAAAATATATTCTAAAGTAACAGTTCGCTCATATATACATATATATATATATATATATATATATATATATATAT
>OY744523.1:51635258-51660258 GCA_963556195.1 Sepiola atlantica | reverse complement strand
AAAAAGTAAGTACTTCACGTAAACTTTAAGATTTAAAGTTTTGTTTTTGAGCCACACTGAGTTTATTTCCAACGACTTCCTCTATAAATGTACTGAAATACATATTTGGTTTAATCTATTCTTATTTTTTAAAACTTTCCCCTTCCAACGTAATAATATAATGAACCCTATATTTATTTGAGTGTATTTCCGGGCAACGCTGTGTTTCTTTTCTTCCCCTACTTTACTGAGCATAGACTACAAATGTATTACTGTACGAGGATATTGAACACTGACTCCCGAGTAACGCAGAGTAACTTTTTATTGTAAACAATAGTATAAGAAGGTTCAGTGAAAATATTTCTCACAGATGCTCTATGTAGGATTGCTCTATCAAGGATACTGATGACTCCCGGAAAACACCAAGTAAACACATCTGCTCAATCAATGATATTGACCACTTTTGATTAATTTATACCACTTACCAAATATAATACGGTTACTGTTATGGCTTCCGGACAACACCGAGTTAACAAAAGACAAGCACATTATTTCTCCCGGTCACATTGCGTTTACACATACCTGCTTTATCTAGACTGTTGAGCACTTTTTGATTACTATGTATTATTTACAAAATTTAAACCTGTAATCTTACAATTACTGCTCACGTTTACTGAAATCATCTGAATAAAATTATAGATGCCTCCAGAACACTACCTAAAACACCCTTTCCGAGTGTCTTGCCTCTCCATCTTTAGTACAAATAGAAGCCTGAGAAACGTTAAATAATTATGAAGGAAAATACCAAGCTTTTGCTTTCCAAATTATGGCTACAAAAACTAGCTCCCCCCTCCGCACGAGGAAATCTGCTATATAGCCACCTTTACGGTGTACTTAGAGATTCAGTACTACTTCCATAATCTAACTCGGTTAATTCGGCATAATAATACACTTTCAGACTTTGTGTAGATTCTTTAACCCTCAACCTTTGTAAAATCATACAATAGGCACTAGACATCAATTAATAGATATTCATTAAATTTTAGTTTCTATCGAGTATTTTAAAGGGGTTTTCCTGGCAATTGCTTCTCGTATAGTACGCAATAATTCTTGAATAGTCTTTGAGATAGTGTACCCCTCGCCTTTTTAAGTGCTATTTTGAACGTATCGACAAACCGTTCTGCCTGACCATTGCTTCCCGTATGGTACGGATCGATTGCGAGATGATCAACTACAAATGCTTAAAAGAATTATTTAAATTCACTAGACGTTACATGCGTTCTGTTGTCTGATACAATAAGGCAACCTCTTGAATAGGGCGAACAATTCATGTAAAAAACTAATGGTTACTTCCGTTGTTGGTATTCAACATTTTAGTATATCTGGCCATATCGAGAAACTGCTTACCACTCTTATCTAATATAAACAATCCAGCATTATATATGTGGATCCTAAACCACGGTAAGTCAGTTTTCCATCAAAGTCTGATCTTTATAGGATGTATCTTAGCTGGCAAAGCACAATCTTTGCATAGTTTCACCGTATTGTAAATGTCTCTGTCCATAGTTGTCCAATACACATAGTTACTCATGAGTCTTTTCATTCTTGAAATTTCCAGGGGACCCACGTTAAATTATTTTCGTATTATTTTCTATAATGCTGCAAGAATAAACACTCGATTGCCATAATAAGTACTTAATCACAGATTGAATATATTTCTAATCTTTGTCAGTATATTCATTTTTATATTTACAAAAATTCGTCGAACTCTTTTTCTGTTATTTCTTCAAATCTTACCGAAAGCTCCCTAATGGCGTTGCACAATGTATTTTTTTAAATTCAACATCCGTATATAGAGAGACAATCAGTGTGCCTTCTAACGGGTTCAAGTCTAAATGATCCCTCAGAATGACGAATCTTTCACGAATGGAGATACTCTATTTTATAATTGTAATTAGGGAGAATGATCTCGGGAATCTATTCGCAGTATTTGTTGGTAATCCCTATTTTGTATCCATAAGTCGTAGACAGTGGTTTATGGTTTGTATGCAACACAAACTATCTTTCATGAACACAACGATGGCATTCGGTGACTGCAAAATAATACCTAATACTTCCTTCTCGATTTTTATCTGCAGGTAGTAACGTATGGGACGCGTGAGCGATAAGTCTATTCGCAGTATGTGCTTGTAATCCCTATTTTGTATCCATAATCGTTGACAGTAAAAATAATACGCAATGCTTTCTTTTCGATTTGTGAGTAACTTTTTTTTATCGAGGCGCGTGTACGATAGGTTTCTGCGATCCGTCTTCCATTCTGTGTAATATGCTGGCTCCAGTAGCCATACTGATTTCGAGATCTGTAATATACTGCTTCAAAAATAATTCTGATGTGAAGATATTTAAAATTTTGATAAATGCTTCGTGCCACTCTATCGTCCAGCCACAATCTTCATCTTTAATAGCTCATTAAGAGGAGATTGCAAATCGTGCATCTTTGGAATAAACACATCATGATTATTTTCTCAACCATGAAAACTTTGTAGTGACGATACGTTTTCCAGAGGCGGCATATTTTTATCGCACAAGCTCGCTTCTGGTCTTGTCTATAATTTGACCAAGATATTTTATTTTTTCCATGAATAAAAAATCGCATTTCTACCTTCACTTTATATCCACAGTCCTGGATTCTCTTAAATACTCTATGTACGTTTGATTTGTGTTGCTCGGTGATTTTAGTGATCGCCAGAAGGTCATCTAGGTAGGCTGTCGCAAATTCCAGTCTGTCCATTGCTTGTTGAGAAATGGGTAATGTAACTTAATCACAAGTGGTAATCGTTTAAATCTGTACAACCCCTATGAGTATCTATACAGAGTAGCTTTGAACGCTCCTCATCCATAAACATAACTTGAATAAACGTCTGAAAATAGTTTGTGTACTCTTTGTCCACATGTATTTGTAGATAAGCATCATTTAAATAAACCTTTGAAAGTATTTTGCATTCGTTGAGTCTAGCAGAATTCTCTTCAGGACTAGACAAAGAGTAGTAGTAATCATTTCGTGCATGATTCACACCTGTGGAAAAGTCTGCATGAACACGGATCTCTTTACTTTTTTAATATAGACTCTAGGCTGTACTTTACGTTCGATAATACTCCCATTTCTTCGAGTCTATTTAATTCCTCGTTTATTTGATTTAATGCGGTAAATGTAATATTTCTTTTCTTTTTATAAACTGGTTTAATATTTTGTTTCAATTAAAACTAAGGCCGTATTTTTTCCATCTTCCCAGTCCATCTTGGAAAACTTCCGAAAATGTTTTCTTTTATTTCTTTCGTTATTATTTCTGCTTCAGCATTTACAATTGTAATATTTAAATAAAAGAGTTTATAGGCATACACAATAATTGACTTTTCTCCATCCAGTCCGTACGCAATATGTTGTTCATAACAAATACTATTATTTCAAAGTCTTTACTTTTAATGTTACGTTAGAGATTCGCTAGCCTTCAAATGTTATTTGTTCCCCAGTGACACGTTTATATATTTTATTATTTTTCATAAAAGTTGGTTTTCCGATTATTTCACGTTTGAGCATTTATTATTGTTTAAGTTTTATATTTTTATTTAATACTTTTACCTAGACAAATGTCCTTATATTTACAGCCAAGTCAATTTTAGAAATTTTAATGACGTTTTTTTTTTTTTTATCCTGCTGTGTGTACTATTGTTTCGCATGCAACCGCAATTTAAACACTATTTGATTTTATAGAGTCCGTCTTTGTACATACGTAATTGCCTGCAACAATTTTATTTTTCTCTTTGTTACGTATTTTTCTAATATGTGACACTCCGCTTTGCTCAATGTCTCTTGAATCCTGACGGACACTAATAAAACGTTGGCAATCTTCCGCAATATGATAAATCAGGTTAGTTCTTTGTTTATTAAGAACCCTTCATCTGATTCATGCATTTATGCAAAGATTAGCTATTTAACATTGTTAGCGCTCATTACGACAATTTGAAATAATCACACCGTGTTTAACTACGCATGCGAAAGTAGTGTAGTCTTCCTCTTTTTTTCTTGTGAGATTAATATATGTCCACCTTTTGTGAAACAGAGATCTTTTAGGTTCAAACAGTTTACTTAATAAATAATAATGATAACGCCAAATACTCACAATATAATTACAATACTGTTTTCATATACTGATCATGTGTATGCGATTGACGTCGTAAGATTAATAGGGTTTGTTATTGCTTAGCAAAAATACATCGAATTAATTACATATTTTATTTTTTATATCTCAATAGTTGTTTTCATTTCAATATCACTAATAGTTCAATTTACAACTCCTTTTATATCGTGTATTTTATGCCAAAAGTGTCTTTGCGAAAAGACATCGAATTAATTACATTTTTTATATATCAATGGTTGTTTTCGTTACAATATCACTATTTACGACTCCTTTTATTCTGTGTATTTTGTGACAAACGATTCTTTTGCTCCTATTCAATCGATTCACTTCTGTTGGTTGCGGGATTTTGTTTCCCTAAACTTCCCAGCCTACCACAGAAGAACGGGATCCGCTAATGTATATATACATATACATATACGTAGATATATAAACATGTGATAGTAAAACCATTCTTTTATATGGTTCAGATCGATTCTTATGAGAATCAAGTTCCAAAGAAAAAGAAACACGATATTCAATATTTAAATATTTAATAGCTATTTAAAGAATTCCGATCCCGCTATAAATAAATAAAATTATAGATAAGATAGTCTGATTTAATGTAAATTATGGAGCAAATTGCTTCGAAATCTGCATTAAATTATCATATTATATAACACCGATATGTTATTATATATATATATATATATATATATATATATATATATATATATATATATATATATAATTTTACTTCTGTCGAACTTCTCAGAAATCAAGGGGCTCTATCTTGGGATAACACTTGATCTCTATTTGAGATACATAGATAATCGAATATTCCATTACAGTTATCCTTACCTGTTAAACATTAAAGTAGTAAAAGGGTTATGAACTTTAATGTTAATCTCCCCAATGTATCAGTTAACTCTGTTATATTATATCTTTCTTGTTCTCTCTTGATGTTACCGGATTCATCTAGTCTGGTGGAGTATCCAGTTAACTGATGTTACTTGAAGTAACGTAACTAGGAGAAGGTGAATCATTTCTCGTATGAGCCAGTGCATAGCCGTTTCGACGGGGGATCTTATTTGGGCTTCGAATACTATGTTTTCTTTAATATTTGGTCAGGGTTTATTTGTAGGGTAAAGAATCGTCATGTCAGCTTGTCCTGACAGACCTTTGTACAGAGAGACTGAAGACAACTGAGGATTGTGTCTAGTCGGTAATTCAAACTATATTTACATATGTACGTGTGTGTATATACATTGAAAAATACAATCACATTAACTTATATAGTGATATTTTTTGTAGTTTCTCTTTATTATTGTTATTGGGTTTGCTGATCTACTTATCTCAAGGATAAATGGACTCACCCAAACTCAATATATAAAGTTTATTTACTCCTCGCGGAGTTAGGCACAAGGCCAGTTTTATCTTACTCCCACAAGTAAGATGTGACCCAAGATCGGGTCGAGCAAGTGGGGTTAAAAGCCAGCAAACATCATGGCAGCAATTCGTGGCAGGTATGGCCCTAGACTCATGGCGCGTACTTGTGTAATATACTTCTGTTTATAAACTTCTGTTAATTATACTACTGTGTTTGTCTTGATTATTACCGGCCTGAAAGAGCACAACACTGTCGACGAGAGAATTCAATACTTACATTGCCACAACACCGAAGGAAGGTATTCGAGAACTACATCTCACTACACTAACGTTAAAGGTTTATTCTAACATTACCCAAATATATGTCACACAGACTGGAAGCAAGGATTCGCAGTTAACATCCCGCACACCTGGAGACAACGTACTTGAATTTATTCAGTTGAACATGTTTTTTTTCGAACCTATGTCGCACTACTTTTTGATAGGGCATTCGAATTGATTGCAAAACACGAAAATAAATTGGACTTAAGCTGTACGCAAACACTTGCAACAGAAAACTCAGGTTTTTGTCTAACACTGAATTGTTGGATTTTGAACGAAAAGACTTACTGGTATGCTCGAGTTATATTTTTAACAAGAGAGCGAGAAGTGTTATATTCATGTTAATTTAAACAAGCTAAGTGTAATTCTGGGAAAAACAAAACAAAATAAAAACCTCATCCGTCACGAATTGAATTAAAATAAAACGACAACGTTATTTAAATATAAATAAGTTTTAAAACAGAAGGTTTGAAAAGTCAAGTTTCAACTGCGAAGGAAAAAGCAAGACAAAAAAGCCTGTCGATTCTTTTCTTATTAACAAGAGTTTAGTATTTTAAGAAATTATTATTCATCCTTTCCACTGCGAGATAACGATCTTTGCCTCATAATAAGAGAAAAACGACGAACCGTATTATATATATATATATATATATATATATATATATATATATATATATATATGTGTGTGTGTGTGTGTGTGTGTGTGTGTAAAATTAAATAACATCATAATAGTCTACGCCGAATAGCCAGCGTTTCGATGATATTACATCTTTTCACTGAATATAAATAAACAGTGAAAAAAAAGAAAAACATCGCATTAATGTAACCTTAAGTTTAGTATTGAGCACTCTTGAAAATATTGATTTTATGTTCATTATATAAATATATTTTCACATAATTCATATATATATATATATGCAGTAAAGGTCACGTATTTTGAGTGACGGAATAAAACATGGAGGATTTCGAAAGTGCAATACTGGCGATTTTCCGGATTTAACAACATGAACAAACATTCTACCGAAACAAAACGATTAGAGTTACAGGAATAACAGCCTGCACAAAATAAAATATTCGAAGAGGGGTCCATGCAGACCCAACTAAAACAGTAGAACTTATTGTAATCGTTAAAAATTTGACCAAATAATACAGACGATATGTCGTTCTCTCAGAGCACAATATGGAATATCATTGAAATTGTCAACAATTGTCGGACAATGAGCTTACTGTTGCCTCGTATTTCAGGGATGTTGAAGACATATATAATTCAGACTGTAAAAACTCGACTGATTTCAAAAAGGCTCGGTTTCTGCTAAGAAAATTGGACACAGTAAAACTTACGAAATTTTAAAATTACATTTTACCTCAGAAGACTAGCGTTGGAAAATTTAATCAACATATACAATTGTTGACCAAATTATTTAGTCCAAAAACATCTTTGTTGCACAAGTGAAAGTGTTTGAAACTACAGGAAATGATAATGAGGAATATACGACTTTGTCGAGAAGAGCAAATAAGATCTGTGATGACTTCAGGTTATTGGAATTTAGTGCTAATAACTTCAAATGCCTCATATTTGCGCAAGGATTGGTGTCGAACACAGGCTCTGAAATTAGGAGCAAACAAGAAAATGTGCCAGATCTAACACTCCAGCAAATAGCCTAAGACTTGCAACGGTGTATTAGCATGCATCGTGATTCGAAGGATATCGAGTGTATCACATCAGAAAAATACGTAACAAAAAGGAAATTACTTCACCACTAAATGTAATAGTCATAAGTGAAGTAGTCTGCCTTTTAAACCGTGTTTCAGTTGCGGACAGATGCATTAGTACAAAGATTGCCCTTATAAAATAAAAAAATGCTTTTAATGCGAACAAAAAAATAAAACAAGAAATACTCAAATGAGATGAAATTGAACATATTAGGAAGTTTCCTGAAGTTAAAATATTAAATAGGAACATAAAAATGCAGTAAGACTCAGAGTCCGATTCATCAATTATAAATCTGATCACATGGAAGAAAATAGGGAAGCCAGCTTTATTGATGACTAACAACATTGCAAAAAAGTATAACCAGGGATCAAAATAAATTGGAAGGCAAACTGATAACGACAGTCATACTTCAAGGGAAAACCCTCAAACTAAAAGTATTTGTCATGACTAACACGGTTCATTTACTAGGCACAGATGTGATGGAGATATTTGAACTCTGCGATTAGCCGATAATCGTTTTTGCCCGAGTGTAAAAGTTAAAGAGTCTTCGAATACATTTTTAAAAGAATTGAAAGAGAATTTGACACAAGCTTTTTCTGGTGGGCTTAGTCGATGCAATAAAAGGATTGATAACTTTGAGTTGAAACCGAGTATAAAGCCAACTTTAAGAAAGAAGCGAAATGTTTCGTTCGCGCCAAAAAAAGATCAGAATTGGATAGGCCCGAGAAAAGGAGTGTGTCATCAAGAGTTTAACGTAGTGCATTTGCTTCGCCGACAGTATACGTAAAGAAAAAAGAGCGATTTGTTGATGTTTCTAAAAGGGCGTTAAAGGCAAGGAATATGTTAACTAACTGTGCCAGAAAAATAAAAGAATAAAAGAAAATAGTTATACTGTAATTCAACTTCCAACCGATTTTCGTACAACCCACTTTCTCTCTGCCTTTCTCTCTGCAATCCAGAACGCTTCTCCCTGCTCATTTATATCAGCTGATCTCCACATATGCAAATCAGGCATTACCATAAAAACCTGCGCTTATGAAGCGACGCCCTTCTTTAGTCTTCACACCCGACATGCGAATCACTTCATTCTTTTTCCTGCCGGTGAGTGTTCCTCTTTATTGTCACAGGATACTTCCACGGAAAATAAACTATACAGGATTGTCTACAAGTGTATAGAAAACCCCCTAAGGAAAATGTTATATCTTGCATGTCACCAACGGAAGCTATGTTCGCAAGAAATATCAAGACGAGTTTCAACAAACTGTTAACAAAATATTGGAAACCAGAACGAAAAATAAATGTAATAAAAGGACGTTTTCTAAATCAGAGAAAACGTTGTTGTTTTTTCACATATTTAAGAATAACAAGCCATTTTGGGGAATCGGGATTGTAGATAGAAGAATTGAGAATATGCTCTATGTGGCAAAAATACTAAAATTTACCAAAAATAGACATTTAAACCAAATACGGAAAAATATTCTGATACTGGAGAAGGTTACACGGCAGTAAATTTAATGGAAATCGTGTTTGAAACGATCGAGTTACCAGTTTCACAATACAAGTCATTTCTCGAATGCGAACGTCGAAAAAGAGAGAAAATACCGACTTCATGTCAATATCTTTTTCTTTATGGGTTGAAACTCATAAAAAATATATTGACTCTTTACGGGGAAAATGCTTAAAAGTGGGCTGTTATGTTGTTAGCTGATCTACCTATATCAGGGATTAATATACTTACCCAGACACAAAAAATACAGTTACATCTAAACATCATGTAAACGATTCGTGGCAGGTATAGCCACAGACTCATGGCGCGTATTTCTGTAATATACTTCTGTTAATACACCTGTGTTAATTTATTACTGTGTTTATCTTGAGTATTACTTACCTTCAAGGAAACAACAATTATTATAAAACCATAGCAGAAATAAGTTAGAAATATCTTTTGTCAAACTTACAAATATGGCATAGACATGTGAAAAAGTGATACAGTCGAAGTAAAAGGAAAATCAAGGGAGATTACAGAAGAAAGCTTGGAATCAAATGCTATAATAAAATTTACAAAAATGACGTAAACATATTTTAAAAGGAAGGGTTAGGGTATGGGTTAGAAGAAAAAAGACAATGATAATACAGAAGAACATGATTTTTAGGCATTGGTAAAAAATAATTTTGTTTTCTCGCTTTCCTCTGCTTTTCCATCCAATGTAGATAAAAAACCCAATACAAACCCCTAATCATATAACATCATATACAATATCAGACTGCCTCAGCGACTGCACCTCCGGATTGTCCCGCAAAGTTGACTCACGAATCCTTTACTATACGTGGGTATGGCCGGAAAGCAGTCGAGGTTTGAGATCACATATGAAAAACTGCGCATGGCGTGCTGGCTACACTGTTTGTTTTGGGAATTTAAACAGCATACTATTTCAGCGAGTACGTAGACGTTTGTTTTACTCTAAAGCAAATCCCACATAACATGCGAAACTAATCTGACTATTCCCAGAAATCACTGTTACACCCTGAACGTTATCTAAAAAAAAACAAATAAATAAATATACATTTAAATAGAAACACGTAATAATAATATAAGTATTGCTGGTAAAATATTACAACAATAATTGAATAATATAAGATACGAAATATCAGCTAGCAGTTCAGCAATAACTAATTGTTTAAATACTAATATTTGAAAGACCCTCGTAAAAGACATCCCATCATTTCTCGATTTCGAGGCGAAAACACATTCCGACTAATTGGGTATTTTAAAAAGACGTTTACTTCGAAAATTAAACAAAATATTACACCATTCATGCAATTCTGGTTCGACACAGTTCGTTGATAAATAAATATTTAATTTTAAATCCTAGAATTCTCGAATACTGTCATTCGTTTTATTTACCTTGCCTTGTACCCAACGATGTTTTCTACCAAATTGCATTGTCATGGTCTTCAAAATTCAACATCTTACACTACACGCAATGCTTCAAAGAATACTACAACATCCTACCCATCTTTAAAATGTTGCGAAATGAGTATTCAGCGATCTGCTGATTTCATTGATGGTTTTCTCTTTGAACATCAAACAGGCCTAATCAGTAATTCGTTTTTTTTGTTGTCTCAAATGAGACCACCACTTCAAAGGCGACATGCGGATAAAAACATGTACGTTTCTCTCCAATTTATCTGTTTAAAGCATGGTATACGTAGCTAGTATACATATTAGGTAACACATTGGATTTAGCTTTTGGTGTAAACAATGTTATTAGGTCGACCTGCAAGGAAATAAGCTGTGTTTGCGGAAATGACGTCAGAGAGTTGATGAGGTGAGTAGTGGTTGCAATCTAGAAACACTGGTGTGGGAATTTGGATCGACAAAACGTGTTTATGATTATATGACAATCATAAACATAACGAAGCATGGACTTAGTAATAAGTATCATTTTTCACTCCTTGTTTCTCTCTTCTCCTCGATCTTTCTATCTCTCACTGTTTCCCCACCTTTTTGACTTGAAGCTCAATAGACGATCAAGTCTCGGCTGATTGAATAAATTGTTCCTATACTTTAAGATGTGCTCACTTCATTGCAGAATTTGGATATGCATGAGTTCAGGTTCTGATAGTAGCTACGAAATTGTCCTCAGTCCTCGGAGGAGGCAACACATGCCGATGTTTAAAAAATGTTTGATATAGATCACTTTAATTGATTAAACAATTTATATTTAATAATACATACATATATATATATATATATATATATATATATATAAATGGTTGAATACTTTTTCAGTTAGAGTTTTACGATAATACTTATAATAATAATAATACTTATAAATACAAAAGTTAGCACATATCAAATTTTCAGAAATGTTTTAATATAGCCCTGAGCATTTGATAAAAGCGATAAACGAAACTATATGTGATTATGCGCTTTTGATCCTACATACGCTTTATCGCCAATATTGAATATATCGCTTTATGAATATAGCAAGTAAAATGCAAAACCTTGCGCAACGGATCAAGGTGTTGGGTACAATCAGTTGTAGTTGACAATTTTCTAGAATTTGAAGGTCAAATCCTCAATACAGGGGATACTAAGAACACAATAACAATTACTTACTAAACACGTCTCCTCAGCCATGACTGTCTGATGGAACAAGGACAATCTATACCTGTTGATTAAATAAAAGGTCCAGTTCAAAATCTCATGTAAAGATTCCAAGTGCGAAAAGATGCACACAAAGATGGTCAGAAATGAGAATGTAATGAGATTAGTATTCTGAATAATACAAATTATACACATTATCAGTACTCATCTAAAAATACAACAAAAGACCCATATATATATATATATATATATATATATATATATATATATATATATATATATATATATATATATATATATAAGGTTAATACAACAAAATATATAAGAGGCAACTAATATCTTTAATTAATGACCATCCAGATGAAAATGAAGCTCAATATACTGGATAGAGCATTAATAGCACTAGATAAAGTGAAAGAATAAAATAAGGTGCGAATCAAAGTTTATTACAATTCAAAGTTCAAGCAAAGTACTTTAAAGTCCTTAACTCATGAGTTTCAAAGAAAATCTTCTCCTCAGAGGACCATTACCGCAATGACATTACTACAGGTAATAAAATTAAACTTTGAAAATATATAAAAAGATATAAAATACATAAAAGTATATAAAACATCAAATATATCGGCCCAAAACACACTTTTCTGTTAAACTTATACAGTTCATCCAAGTCATAAAGTTTACAACAGCTTCAAGAAAGATGTCAAAGAGGTCGATTAAAAAACAATCCAGGTGGTGAATGGTAGTCCAAAAACGAAAAAGTTATCCAGGCGGGAAATTTGTTTGCAATCGATGCAGTAGATAACAGTTAAAAGTTTATTCAAGGTGTATGCAAATTAATAAAACGATAGAAAACACCAAATCATACGAAAAGTTTGCATGTGGCGGCCGGTTCCTTAGATGTGCCGGCTGATACAAAAAGGGGCATCCTATCGCAGAACTCTTCCATATTCAACCCTTTGGGGCTTGTTTTACCTGTAACTATCAAGGGAAGGGTAATACTCAGTGAGATATGGAAAACTCAGGTGTCATGGGATCAGAAGATACCGGAGAGTTTGCAGCTCACTTGGAACAAGCTGTTTCCTGAGTTGATGAATCTGCATGGTGTGAGGGTCCCCAGATGTGCTGTTGATTCCTCTGCGCCTGCCACGTTGGTGATTTTTTGTGATGCTTCACAACAAGACTTTGGCTTTGCGGCTTACATTTTCCAGTATGAGACTGCTAAATTAATATTTTCCAAGGCTAAAGTGGCTCCTTTGACAAAGAGAACTTTGCCGTCACTGGAGTTGTTGTCCGTCTTTTTGGCGATGAAATGTATCCCTAATCTTTTGAAGGTGTTTCAAAAGGATGTGGTCAAGAAAATAGTGGTTGCGGTGGACGCACAGGTCGTGTTGTCCTGGATTCAGAAAACTCACTTGGTGTTGAATATTATAATGCCCAATTAAAGGTGTTTATGAGCTGATAGGAGTTGTGCAAACTATAACTTTTCTTTGAAAACTCATAAGTTAAGGACTCTAAAGTAAAGTACTTTGTTTGAACTTTTGAATTGTAATAAAATTTGATTAGCACCTTATCTTATTCTTTCACTTAATCTGGTGCTATATATATATATATATATATATATATATATATATATATATATATATTGTATAATTAGGCAACATTCCTTCTTTTATACATATCTGTTTGAACAGAAGTGCCAACTTCTGTTTTTTTTCTTTTTGTGATCCAATCTTTCTATTCGTCGAACGATAGATCTTGTACTATTAACCATGGAGTGTAGGAAATCTCGCTATTTGACGCAAACGTTTTCGACCATCATTGGTCGTCTTCAGGCGGATGATTGATCAATGTACAATAAAATTGGTGAATTTATTAAGAATACGTTTCCATGTGATTAAAAACATTAAAAACATTCCACAGCATTTCAACACGCCTTCGCACCCCTCATAACGGGCATGGTTGATGTTGGTCACATTCTCCGATAGGACATTTAAAACGTTTGCGTCAAATATGGAGATTTCCTACACTCCATGGTTAATAGTACAATATCTATCGTTCGATGAATAGAAAGATTGGATCACAAAAAGAAAAAACAGAAGTTAGCACTACTGAATTTTTATTCATTCACTCTCACACATGCCTCTACTTATTTCACCATGCTTTTAACTAATCTGTTTAACCCTTTTTAAATCCCTAGAAACCCTAGCTAGCAACTGCATTTACTTTGCCTTTTAGTCGCCTAATCTTTACTTGTTACCTTTGAAATGTTTGAAGTTCACTCATTGGAATTCTATTTTTAGAATCGACAAACTCTATACTTTCGAATTTACTCCGCCAATCCCTAAATTCATTTTTATACGACTTCTCTATACCATTCCTTCCCGCTTCATTTTAATGCTACCCTCAAAAACATATCTCTTAACCTTGACTATCGCCCGCCCATACCCTCAATCCCCTTTCACTTTAACCTCCTCCCCCTATCCAACCCTTTTTTCTTTCTTTTTCTTTTTCCCAACTCCTACAGCGGCTATTTAAACCAATCCGAACCTTACGACCCCTCGCGCTTTAACCCCCCTCTCCCTAACCCCAAATTTAACCTTTTTTGTTTCATTTGGTTTCAGACCTACTTTTGGACGAGATGTCATTTGCCTTTTTTGGTCAAGGAAGTATATCAATAATGGCCAGCTTTTCTCCTTTCAATTCCTTTTAAGTGCGTTTGGATTTACTTATAATTTTGAGCACTTTCTCCACACTGCTTCTACGCAAAGATTTTTTCGCGTTCTACAATTCATCGGACTTCTTCTCAACGGAAATTTACCACCCGGACAAACCACACATCTTTTTTACGGAACTTTTCTTTTCTTTCACTGCATTTTCTAATAATATTTTTTGTATTTTTCAAATATTTGAACTTTGTTTTTTTCGAAAGCCAACTTATCTATCTGTATTTCTCCTCTGATGATAAGATCTCGATCTTTGAAAAGCCTTGGCTTAAGGAAAGAATAATAAACACTAGTTTATTACTGAATACACCTTGCATTGAACAATTGAAATTTGAAATAAATTTGGACAATCGTCGCATATTTATCACTCTTTTTTCTTTTATCGCTAACATATATATATATATATATATATATATATATATATATATATATATATATATATATATATACACTCATGATAAATGGTGAGTGAAGAATGCTTGTTTTCATGAAATTGTTAATCCCTAACATAGATACTAGCCGCATTCTAATACGGACCACGCCTTACATAAAAGTAGTTAAAGTATTATTTTGCAACGACGTCTTCATTACATTTCGAAAAGAGATATTTTTCGGATCGCTTACAATAGCATTTCTATTTTCAGTTACAAAATTGATCCTCTCTACACACACACGAACAGACACACAAATATGGATACTCACATGTATGTAGAATGTGGTCTACTTAATATAATCGGTTTTCATTGCAGCAGTCACCTATTGTTATCAAAACGTTCGGTTCTATTCTCTTCCTTGAACGTTTGCCTGTCTGCTGTCAGTCTCTCTCTCTCTCTCTCTATATATATATATATATCTATCGCTATCTCTCTCTTTCTCTATCAGCAACACTGATAAATTTTAGTGAACAATATATATATATATATATATATATATATATATATATATATATATATATATATATATATATATATATATATATACAGGGTGTTTCAAAAGTCTTGGGAACATTACAAATGCGTATATCTCATGAACTATTCCAGGTAGAAAAATGAAACTGGTGCCATTTTAAAGCTTGCTTAATCAAGTTTTTGGTCATACTAATGATTTACGTGTTATCTTTCCAGGTGCAGTAATGGCATTCTCTAAACAAGACAAGGCATTTTGCGTCCTCCAATTTGCAAAGACTGAATCGTGGACATGTGTTCAGCGTGCATTTCGCAGGAAATTTAAAAAAGAAGCCCCTGAAAGGAAATCCATTGTCAGATGGCATGCTAAATTTGTGAAAGATGGGTGTTTGTGCCCAAGTAAGCGAACAGGTCGCCCTTCAACTTCAGAAGATGCAGTTGAGCAAGTTCGGACAGCCTTTCAGCGGAGCCCCCGTAAATCAGTGAGAAGAGCCAGCAGGGAACTTCAGCTTGCTCCAGCAACTGTCTGGCGTGTCTTAAGGAAACGACTGCAAATGGTACCTTACAAGCTCAAGTTGGTCCAAAAGTTGAAGGACACTGATAAGCCACTTCGCCGTGACTTTTGCATTGCAATGCAAGAGAAGTTGGAAGATAATGGCTTTGATGACCGGCTTGTTTTTAGCGATGAGGCGACCTTCCATCTGAATGGCAAAGTTAACAAGCATAACACTCGCATATGGGGTACTGAGAATCCTCATGAACTTCTTGAGCACGAGCGAGATTCACCAAAAGTGAACGTGTTTTGTGCAATTTCCAAGAAAGGTGTCTATGGACCGTTCTTCTTTGAAGAGGAAACTATCACTGGTGAATCCTATCTCAACATGCTGGAAGACTGGTTAATGGCTCAGTTGGAACAAGCAGAATCTGATGACTTCATTTTTCAACAAGATGGTGCACCACCACACTGGAGTCTTAGAGTAAGGCAGTTTCTTAACACAAGGCTGCCTGGTAGATGGATTGGGAGATCTGGGCGAGGTGATGACGTTCTCATGCCCTGGCCTCCTAGGTCTCCAGATCTTACCCCGTGTGACTTTTTCCTTTGGGGCTTTGTCAAGCAACAAGTCTATGTGCCGCCCCTTCCAAGAGATATTGACGAACTAAAGGCTCGAGTAACGGCAGTTGTGGGAACCATTGACGTCAAGATGCTGGAACGCGTTTGGCAGGAAATGGACTATCGACTAGATGTCTGCCGTGTGACGAATGCTGCTTATATTGAGCAACTTTGAAGATTCCCCACAAAACTTGAAACTGTAACCTTTCCAACGGTACCAATTTCATTTTTCAACTCCTAATAGTTTTTGAGTTATTAAAAATCGTTATGTTCCCAAGACTTTTGAAACACGCTGTATATATATTGTGCACTAAAATTTATATATATATATTGGTACAGAAAACTTAGTACAACATTCGTACCGTCGGTTTCAAACACGGAAGGACTTAGCCATCCGACTCTCTTCAGCTTATGTTGTCATCTGTTTCGCAAATGTGAAGTCACGTGTCACTCTCGTTTGGGCGCGTTATTTGCTTTGAGTGTTGTGTGTGTTTGTTTAAATTTAGTGTAAGGAAGGTTTAATAAGGTTTGAAAAAAAGGGGCAGAGTGAAAAGTGACAGTTGAAATTTATACCGGAGGATATATATATATATATATATATATATATATATTTGAAACCGACGGTACGAATGTTGTACTAATTTTTCTGTACCAATATAAATATTACGCTCTTAATTTTATTTTTAACTTTAATTCTTAATTAATCGAGCACTATGCTTGTTTATCAATATACGTATACGCTTTTTTTCAGTATAGAGATAATTATTTCAGCCGGTAACAGGATTAAAAACCTCGGAACAAGATTCATGTTTTTTTAAAACTCAAATTCCGCCTTAGCATACGCGGCTACCGTGAAAAACTACATGAATCAGTGACAGTTTTAAACCTATTATACCGAGCTGTCTTGATAGGAAGTCGACTTCAATTGTGTTCAACTTATGAACGAACATTCAACTTATGAGGGGACACACATACACACACATAAAATTACGCATATTATGGAGTAGAAGGATCGTCAGCCATCCAACGGAAACAATAGGTCTTCCTGTTTGCGTACGTAATACCATTATGAAATGAAAATGCCAATTTATTTACGGAGCTGCGAACATAGAAAACTCAAAATAATTAATATGAAGTTCGAACCTATCATTATATAGATGAAGCGTCTTTAACTGGCGTTGCCCACTTCTCAATCACGTTGTAAGGAAGGTCGAATTTGTGCAAATACCACAAGTCGCTTGCTTTCCGGGCAATCTATGTTTGTTTATTTACAGTATTAGACTATGCTTCATCGCTATGTGTTACCAGTTATGATACAGTTAACTTGTAATTACGGTAAACAATGGGATTTATTACCGAATATATGCTATGGATATTCAATCTGGCTAGAGTTAGATAGTTTTGACGCTGAAATACGAAACCCAATCGACAGACCACTTGCAACTGTGATCAGCAGTTAAGGGTCTTACTTATACGCTAGCGAGCTGGTCTGGGAATTATAGCGCTCATGTTTACTTTTGTTTACATTTCCGCTACAAGTTACATTGAGGGCTTCATTCTATACAAAACGTGGACATCGTTATCCCCCTATAGGAGAGAGAGAGAGAGAGAGAGAGAGAGAGAGAGAGAGAGAGAGAGAGAGAGAGAGCACACGATAACGATCCTAGTTTCTCGTTCGAATAACGTTTATTTTTACATAGAATGTTTCAGTCTAGGACGTCGTATCTCTCAATTTTTGCTTAATGTTCGTGGGTATCAGAACGGGTGTCAGGATGAAAACTATATTCCACGCTCTTTTATCCAACATTTTATTTTTTAAGGGTTTTTTTCGATCTTTTGTAAACAATAACATTCCAAACAATTTATTTTATTTTATCTGTTTGTTATTGTAGACAGAGGATATGTTTGACAAGAAAACAGCTCTAATAACGTTCAGTATTTAGCTCAGTTATTTCGTTGTCTTCAATGGCAAACTACTTGAGATTTGAAATGCCCCTTTGGTAGTAGTACTATACTAGTAGTAGTAGTAGTAGTGGTAGTGGTAGTAGTAGTAGTAAATTTCCTAGAACCGTCTTTCACTGTAGACCTGAAATGAAAGACTTACACCAAATCTTTTTCCAATGCCGCTATATAAATCGTTGGATCATTCTACTGCGCCAGAAAGTACCTTACCCTGACGCAATGCTCTACCTGTATAAGAGCTAGATACGCCCTTAGATGACGTACTGCATCCATTTCGGTGTAGCTGCCGATGAGAACACCCATTCTTAACAGAGTACAAAATCTATTTCGGGATCTAGTGGAGGGATCTCTTCTCTTCCCTACACCCTATTTCTGACAGACGAGACGTAGCTAGTCTTTCTCTACTCTATCGTTATTTTCATAGTAGATGCTCGACTGACCTCTAGTCTCAGATCCCCCCCCCCTATAAAACATTCACAGCAAAACCTCGTCTATCCACAAGCACAGTAAAATAACTTTCTTTTCTCCCTGTGTGTACCTGGAATCAAACGGAACTTCGATTCATAAACTTTATTTTCGAGAATTTCTAAGTTGTTGAACACAATACCACGAGGCTGCATCCCAGCTGACTACAATGTCGTTTTCAAGTCTAATATTACCAAAGTCTTGTTGAGCAGTCGTATTAAATAATCAAAATTTGTCTATTCCAACAACTGTTTTTAATCCTCTCATAGTGCTGTCAATCATCCAACTAACAAACTCATGCAATCTTATCCTCGACTGGCCTTTGGGTCTTGCTAACTGGTGAATAATTAGTATGAAAAAACAACAAAAAAACCCTTAGATCGGATTCCTATCTCTGAATGGATTGGGTCAACCAGCCGGTTATACTGTTAAACAAAGATGATAGCCATTTATACAGCTGGGCAGAGCGTTGAATGTGAGCATGTGTATTCTTCAAAATAGTCGCATATCTAATTGTTTTGGTGTAAAAATACTTTTTTCTTCTTCATCTGTGGCATTTTATTGCAATTTTGTTCCTTCAAACACACCAATTATGGTATATAATATTCGCTATTTATAGCGCTTTCTTTCTCAAGGTAATCGATGAATAATATACCTTGCCCATCCCCAAATACAGAGACCAGCATCTTGCCTTTAGTCGTTTGAACGATGCCACCTATCTACTCAGCTGACTTGCGATGTGACTTAAGGGTGCAGTGATGGATGCATGTTACATATTTTGTGCTCGGTTCAAATAGTTAGAAACAACGCTCGGAATCCTCGACATGTTTTTCGTCGACTGCGAGCAAACGCAGCACCCACATTGAACACAGCGTTCTTCTTGACACATGTTCATGCCAATTGGTGAATATATCGGCTTCTAATATCTTCATCGGACAACTGCTGAATTTAGGCGACCTGGGCGTTTAGCATATTGTATGCCTTTAAGAGAGCGTTCAAAGTAAGCATACCACCTCTTAACCGTTTTTTTTTATGACGGGGCAAAGTCCGAATAACAGTTATATAGTCATTGCTTTGCTTAAACACTAGTTTTCTAATCAGAAAACAATCTTTTATCGATACACGAAATTCAGATTTTTATATTGTTTAGAAAAATTAGAAACAGCGACTTCGCAAAATAACTGTAATTTGTAAACTAATACTCCAATGTTTAAACGTTCCACGTTGTAAGTACTTTATAAAAATCATATGAATTTTCAATTAGTCGAATTATATATTTGTCAGGACAGGGACTTATTGAGTGATGTGTTATGCAGCTGTTATATGGCAATACCCTGTAAATCATACCGTATAACCTATTGCATATTACACCACCTGGGATACTGTAACCTTTAATATTGCGACTACAACCACGTTCCGTTTGAAACGGAAAAAAAACATTCCCAATGCCGATATCAAATTTACCTCGAAGACAATTTATAAGAATTTGAATGAAGCATTTTTAGATTAAAATTACTACATAAAAAAACATCCACTTTCTTTAACCTGTAAAACAAACGAACAAAAGAAAAATTAAGCGCACATGTAAAAACAATACATATGCCTAATGTAAAAACACGTAAAAACAATCCATATGCCTAATGTAAAAACACGTAAAAACAATCCATATGCTATGATGTAAAAACACGTAAAAACAATCCATATGCTATGATGTAAAAACACGTAAAACAATCCATATGCTATGATATAAAAACTAGTAAAAACAATCCCTATGCTATGATGTAAAAACACGTAAAAACAATCCATATGCTATGATGTAAAAACACGTAAAAACAATCCCTATGCTATGATGTAAAAACACGTAAAAACAATCCATATGCTATGATGTGGGGCGCCACAAATAACACCTGTGTGCGTGTTTATGATGCCATTCATTTTATCTTTTTATTTCTGATATTTCTATCATAGTTTTCAAATAATCGGCGTCTGTGTGTAAAACAATGCTATTACTGTAGCGTGTATGCGCATTAATATTAGTAGATCTTTAAGGATAGTCCTGCAGATTAAAGTTTTTCTTGGTCATTTATTTTCGTTTTTCTGACCGATTGTATTTTTTTCCTTTTGATTTGGGCACCAAAAATCTAACTGTCTCTTATTAGAACAAGCCAGTCACGGCAACAAATCGACATAACACATCACTTTATAAAATCCGGGTCTGACATATTGATGGCGTTACTAATAAAAAATCCATATACGTTTTATAAAGAACTAACCTTCAAATAGCACGTGTTAAAATGTGAACCAAATCAGATTATTAATTTACAAATTACAGTTATTTAAGTAAAGCTACTGTTGAAAATTCGTTTGTTGATAAATCTTTGCTTTCTGATGTTAAAAAATACTGTTCAAGCAAGACAATGGCGTGATAAGTTTTATTCGGACTTTGTTCTATAGGTTACAACGGATAAGAGATGGTATTCTGACTTTAAACACAGTCATACAGGCACTACAGTTTTTTTTACGAAAAACATAAAAAACGTCTACAAACTGGTTTCGGTTGTTCGTAAAATGAAGTTTCGTGAGATAGCAAAAGAATTGAAGATATCTGAAGGCGAAAGTGTATTTACTATTGTGTATGAAATGTTTGTCAACGAGAAATCTGTGTTCAAAGTAGGTTCCGATTTGCTCACAATTTATCAAAAACATGAACGCGTGGAACGATTCAGAGCGTTCTTTCTAATTATTTTAATGCAAAAAAAAAAACTTTCGAGTCGCAGTTATCAGAAGGCAGTGTATTCACCATTTTGTAAGAACATTTGTCAATGAGAAATTTGTGTTCAAAGTAAGTGGCGCGTTTTCTCAAAAACGATGAAAAACAACGCATTAACGATTCAGAGCGTTGTTTGCAACAGTTTCAACGCATCAAAACGGAATTCAGCATTAGACAATGAATGACACCTAGATCCACTACTTTACTCTAGAGTAAAATCGGCAGGTAGTAGGTAAAAAACGGCCCAAAGTGACAAACGACACAATATTTTGGCTTTCGTATTGTAGAATGCGCAAGGATTTTTTCATCGAAACGTTCCTTAGAAAAGAAGAACAATCAATAGTGAATATTATATAACATTGCTGATGTGTTTCAATGATTGTATCGTAATAAAAATAGCTACAAAAAAAAAGATGAAGATAAATCTGCTCTTTCACCTAGACAATGCACCGTGTCACAAATTAATCGCAACGATGACAAAAGTACATGAATTTCACTTCGAATTGCTTCCGCACCCATAATATACTCTAGATCTTCCCCCAGGCGACTAATTGCTGTCTGCAGGCCCTAAACGAATGCTTCAAAGAAAGAAATTTGGCTTCAATAAATAAGTGATGTCGGAAACTGAGGCGTATTTTGGGGCCAAAAATAGATCGTTCTACAAAAAAAACGCACCGAATTGTAAGAAAAGCGTTAAAATCCATTTATCGCCCTATAACGGGATTATGTTGATAAATAAAGTAAAATTTTGCCGTAAAGTTATTTTTTTTTCTTGTTTAGGCCCGGGACTTATTGAGTGGTATTTTACGCTGTATATTGGGATTCTCTTGGTAGTTACGAACAAGTTCAGATGCGAAGAAATCCTTCATTCAATTGGTCGGTTTATGGCTCCGAACTGTGGTGGAATATTATTTATGAATGTGTCTGCGGCTTAATCGTTGTCTCTCGCCAATGATTGAGCAGGATCAAGTTTATACCTGATACATATCTATGTCTTTATGAAGTTAAGTATGTTTAGCATCACCATCACCATCAGGGTTTTTGATCACCCTTCCGTGGTTTCCGACACCATATTGGTAACAGTCATTCAGGGGATTTGCAGTAGTCGCCACGCTGGGCACTGCGGGTTAGCGACGCTATTTTCAAATAGTTAGGTGCTATAAAGCGCCTGGTATTCCCAAATGGTCACCCATCTAGTACGCACCAGCCTCAAGGTCGCTTAACTTCGGTGATCTCACGGAAACCGATGCGTCAACCTGATTATACTGTATGTTTATACGTATATATAAATATACATATGAAAAGGGTTCACTCTTAAAATAATTAACTCAGCATCATGAATTTTTTAACATATCTGTGAGGCTTTATATGTCGTAATGTGGGCTATATTTAGTTTAATATAGTTTCATACAAATGGAATAAAAATATGGTGTCAGGCATTTATAAATTCAGATGACTCCGATTTTGATGAAAATTAACAATAGCTATTAAACATTAATTACTGAACATTCCCTAAATTTACATTCATTTGAAGTAGTTTAAACGGTTTTTAGTAGGATTATATGGGTATAACTCTCAATATTTCAGATTTGCATTAAATTTGATCACACAGTTATTAGACCCCAATTAAAGAAGAACATCTGATTTCCAAACTAAACTAGCAATGGTATCCCCTCTCCCGGTCATATATATTTGCTAGTTTGTATAATGTAAATGCTGAATTGACTAATGAACAGCCGATAGTGACAATTCTTTTTTGACGAATGACAGCACCCCCTCCGCAGGAGGCGGTAATGCCTGGTAGAATGGTTTCATGTCAACAGAACATATACTACACTACTTCACCAAATGAAGAGGGAATACCCTGAGGATTATCTCATGGCAACAGAACAGAAACTACACCACCCACAAACAAGGAGATGGTAATGTTTGGGAGCGTGCTATAATAATGGACAGACATATACTACATTACGTCCCCCCCTCCCAACATAAAAAAAATTGTTGGAATTTGTCATATTTGAAAACAAAAAGCATTTAGAAATTAAAAAGGGTGTATAACAGAGAATGGTAGTTAGCTTGGATAATTGCTGGAAATAATAAGTAATAGGTATTAAGAAGGCTGAAAGCAATGCAGATAACCGGATTGGGGAGAGATGGTGAGAACAAGAATAGATAATCGAAGACAGGTGGAAGGTTACCTCTAACAACTATCTATTTATTTTTCAATCTTTCACAATATAACAGTAATAGCTCAAATGGCTATTATATATATATATATATATATATATATATATATATATATATATATGTGTACGACAAATTACAATGATGTATATATATGTGTGTATATATATATATATATATATATATATATATATAAATTGAGTATTGATTTACTCCTCTCCAGGAGTTAGGCACAAGGCCAGTTTTTATCTTACTCCCACAAGTAAGATGTGACCCATGGTCGGGTCGGGAAAGTGGGGTTTAAAAATTGCCTGGGCAGCCCCGTCGGCATTCCCCGGTAGGGGCGCCTCGGGCAGTAAGCAATAAACTTACTTCTCCTCAAAGAGGGGAGGCGAAGCCTGGGAGGGTGGACCTCCTAGAACTGCACAGGACAGACCCATAGACCGGCGTAAATCAAGCCCGGAAGGCCAAGACAATACCAGTCTATGGGGTGCAGTATTCATCGGAACAGATACTACACTTTGATCTTAGCCAAAAGGCCAAAGATGAGTATAAATTGAGTAGTTTATATTCTTTTAAAGCATCTTTTAAGAAATTTAGCATAAAATTAAGGCAAACTCCACAAATCACAGAGGATGCAGCATATATTAATATTAATAAAAATCAAGACAGTTTTTTTTTAAATTTTAACTTTCAAGAATTTAATTTTTAATTTTTGTTTTGCAATCCTTTCGCTAGAACCTAGCTTTGTCAAGCAGAGATATTTTGTAGAAGCAGTAGCAGTACTTGTTGGTAGCCGGCTTAAGAATGGGAATAGGACGGCAATGTTTGTTTTTTATTGGTCTCTTGTTTTATAATATAGGCATATTGAATACGGGAATATTATGCTAAATTTCTTAAAAAGAGGCTTTAAAAGAATATGTAGTACTCAATATTCATCACTATGTACGGCGTTGCCCATATTCAAAAACAAGAGACCAGTAATAAAAAAAAACAACAACATGGCTGTCCGATTTCCATTATGACGGACAACTACCAACAGGTACTACTACTACTTCTACAAAATATATCTGCTTGACGAAGCTAGGTTTCTAGCGAAATGCTTGCAAAACGAAATATAAAATTTATGAAAGTTAACACGAAAACTAAAATCTGTCTTGATTTTTATTTTTATTAATATACTCTGCATCC
>OY744523.1:51630258-51632758 GCA_963556195.1 Sepiola atlantica | reverse complement strand
TGTTTTTAGTGCATAAAGGTCAATCTCACAGAAAAGCAAAACAAAAAGCTTTAATATACAGAGAAACAAAAAAATAAAAAATAAATCATTTAAGAAAGAGCGAAAATAAGGCTGTAGATTTGGATTAGTTTGTCCGTTTTACAGCATATCAAGCCCCTTTTCTGTGTTTCTTAATTCCGAAACATAATAAAAGGATTGTGTCTTTGTGGTTTAATTACATATTACATCTATGTCGGGTCATGGTGTTTATACAATGAATGGCTGAACGTGTCTGTCGTATGCCATATCAATCAATGAAGCCAATAATTGTTCAACTATCTTTACTCGTTTCTTGCAGCAATCTCTGTTATATATTATTGTCTGTATAGACTTTCAGATAAAATGCAGAGTCTCTTACAAGCTGGTTAAGGTAGGTATGACACGGTCTTCCAATCGCGTAATAGAAAAAAAAAGATATCACTTACAAGTTTAGCGAATTTCTCAAAGAATTACCAACAGCTTTCTCATTATTAGGACGAAGGTGTCCATATAGGCATTTTTTGGTTGTTATTTTTTCTTCAAGTTTAATTCCACTGTGACTCTTTACACACGTGCGTCTGTTCTCGCAAGTGATGCTTCTTGTTTCACAAGTTTCAAAGCTGTTAAACAGTAGAGTAAGGCAGATTCTACTGTGGTCCTATGTAAGCCCCTCTTAGGTTTATCAGAAAGATATGGACTTCCGGGTTGTGCGCAATCTACCAAGGAAACCAGTCATATAAACCTGATTCATTTTTTGTACATTTATGAGGAAGCAGAATTAAAGCCTTTCTCGTTTAATTTACAGTCTACCAACCTTATTTTCAGATATCTAATAACAAAATACCAAATGCACCTCGCGACGATATTATGACATCTCAATTTTTTCATGGATTATGAAATCTCAAAAACTACATTAAAAGGTTGATGCCGTCTGTTTTGGCTAATCAATCTGAATTGGGGTCAGTTACTACAAGAAAACGCTACCAATCTGCATACATTTATGTGAACACAAGTCACTATTTTACAAAGAGTTGGGGATGCTTTTATACTATTATATTAAGGTGTACTATGGCATAATCACGTTGAGACACTGGTTCCCGTTTGATAACCTGAGTTAAGCGACGTTTAACCATGTCAGTATCAGATGGGTTACCGTTTGGGAATACTAGGTATTGTATGTGGGAAGACTCTCTACCTATTATTGTATTGTTTCCAGTCGTCTTGGACTTTTCCTTGCCACTAAGATTGCGCAACCTTTGCTTCACAGTAAACTCTCTACCGCTTCAGTTCAAAATGCTGCTGGCCGTATAACTTTCATCACACGCAAGGAAATTGAATTTTTACCGACCTACATAATATTACAGTTTATAAACTTTTTGTAAGTGTTTTCATTTCAAAATTTGATTTTTAGCGTCGTATGCGTTGATAAGGGGAAAAAATGGATGAACACATGTGGCAATTTGCTTTGAGATACTGCAACGTATTTACAACTAAAGAAAACGTTTAAAACAGTTTTAGTAAGTTTAAAATATACAAATCGGTCGAAAATTATATTTTAGTTCTTTAAGGCATAGTTCCTAGTTGTATTTTCTTACATTTTCGATTTCTCGAATAATAACTAAAAAAACATAGAAGCCAAAAGCGATGAACTAATGGCGGCCATGTTGGATTGTTATTCCTTATAAAAGCAGGTATCGACGAAATATTACATTGGGAAAAATACAAACTTTAAAACAGTTTTAAAAACTGTAAAACTATGCAAGTCGGTATAAAATTAAATTTTCTTACATTTGGTAAAAATTGTGTTTCATGTTTTGTTAGTTTTCGATTTCTCGGCTGTTAACTATACTGCATGAATGTCGATATAATATCCAAAATCTGGAAAATTATTACTACTTTACTAAAGCTTTTTAAAATTTGATAGATTCCAGATTTTATTTAAATCTGTTTCAAACTGTACGAGTACTTGAGATAATAAAGAGAGAGACAGAGCGGGAGGGGGAATGGAAGAGAGCATAATGTTTAATATATATATATATATATATATATATATATATATATATATATATATATATATATATATATATTAATTTTATACGTACATAAAAGTAATACATAGATTCCTATTATGTACGTATAATGTATATATATATATATATATATATATATATATATATATATATATATATATATATATATATATATATTAAAGAAAAATACGTCCTATAATGTAAAGGGCAACTAATAATGAAATCTTTTGAACAATCGAAATAGTAGCTAGTAAAGTAACAAACGCTACCATCATCAATAAAAACAATTGCACAAAATACATTATATATATATATACACACACATATATATATATATATATATATGTATATATATATATATATATATATATATATATATATATAAGACGAGTTCGCTTTATATTTCAATGATTATAAATTTTATTTTACATTTGTATTTTTAATAAAAAATA
>OY744523.1:51562758-51625258 GCA_963556195.1 Sepiola atlantica | reverse complement strand
GATAAAACAAAGAAATTCAGATATCACAGAGTAATATGTTTTTGGAATAAGTTGCCAGATCAGATTAAGAACAACAATAACGTGGATCGGTTTACGATGAGGTTGGATGAATTCAGAGAAAGTGGTAGGAGGGAGACATTGAGGGGGCACTTTTAGGAGTTATCAAATTAAATATTTAACAAAATTTGATCTGGATATCGATACTGTACTAAGAGTTTGATTATTATTTTTAAACAGTTGAATTGAGAAGATAGTTAAAGGGGAGATGCCGAAGGAGGCATAACAAATAAATAAATACATAAATAATAACTAAATCAGAAAGAAACTAAATATTAAACGATCCATCAACGACGAATAACGTAGTTCGGACATATTGCTCTCTGCAACACTCTATCTACGTAAGGAAATGTTATTAAAAAGATGTTATTGAAAAAATATTGAGAGGAAGGCCACGTTAAGAGAAGGGTTGATACTTGTATTCCGCTCTTGAGAACGGAAAGACTGGCTCAAAACAATGATAAGATGTGCGGTTTTGTTTCTAAACACGTGGCGAATGTTTCTGGAGAATGTATATAAGTAAAGAAAGTCAATGGCTCATGTTGACAAAATAAGTGAAAATAAAAACAGCAAAAGACATAACAGAACACGAATTTTGGTTTAACACGTTTTTATAGCCTCGCCCTGTTTCTAATTTTTACTTAATAAGAAAATTAATGAACATAACACTAATTGTTTTTAGCGAAGACTGGACAGGAGAATTTTGATGATTGAGTGCGTGAACCATATCAGCGGCTTTCTCGAGTCAAAAAGACATGATAAGTATTGCATATAAAATGAATTAGCTCAAAAGAAAACAACCAAAGATACACGCTTAGTCAAACGCGAGAATGTAAAAAAATATTAGCCTCAAGACAACATGGAGAGTGAAGTTGCGTCCCCACGCAGTTAAAGCTATTTCCGTCTCGATATTTTTTTTTCAATGAAATTACATGTGCAAAGTAAATGGTCATAGCATGATATAAAGTTTCATAGAAATGTCGTAATTCTTTCAACTATTGCAAACTAAATCATGACGCTATACATAGATGAACGACTCAACTATGACGCGTAGCCATGCTGGAGAATTTCAACTCGACAAGGTGTCTCGGAAAAGCAGAAGAAAGAAAATTCTTCACCAAAGAAAACAGAATTATGATGATGTACTTTTGTCCCAAATCTTACCAAAATTGAACAGTTTCTTCTGTGGTTCATGTTCTGCATTTTCAAAAGAGTCTGGGAAATCGGTTCAGCCAAGTTTTTATCATTCTTTTTACAAACAAACTCACAAAAAAACAAAAAAAATTAAAAACAAAAAAATAAAATAAAAAATAAACAAACAAAAAACAATAAACGAATGGTGGTGAAAATAAGGCCGGGTATGCTTAAGAAAATGCTATTTGAAACTGAAGTATAACAGATATATAGACCGAATACTACTACTACTGCTACTACTACTAATAATAATAATGGTGCTTATTTAGATTAGGACCCACGCTAAAATCGACTTGGCGTCGGTACTTTCTTGGTGTTTCCGTAAATCGACGGAAAATGCCGGCGCCAACTCGGTTAACTTACCTGCGTCTAAAACATTAAAAAAAAGACTAGGCATGATTTAGAAATGGAACAAAAAACATTAAACAACATTTAAAACCTCAAATAAGACATTCAGTGAAATGGTATGAAAGAAATATTTATATTTTTACCGAAGAAATAAGAATAAACAGGTTATAAATTATATTTTTTAAGTGTTTCGTTTTTTTTACTTATTTTTTTGTTTGTAATCAGTTAAAAATGGCGTCGTTATTGTTTAGGGTAAGGATTTAGAGTAAGAATTAGGGTTTAGGATTAGGGTTTAGGGTTTCAGGTTAGGGTTACATTTTAGGGTTAGGGTTAGGGTTATGATGATGATGATGATGATGATGATGATGATGATGATGATGATGATGATGATGATGATGATGATGAATAATTTAAAAAAAGACGAAGTAAAAGAAAGGAAGTAAGAAATTAGAAGGAGCCCGGAAGAAAAGCAAAAAAGAGAAGGAAGAAGAATTACTAATAAGATTAACTATTTTAAAAGAAAGGCGATTAAATAGAAAAAAACAAGGAGAATATTCAACATGGAGGAATGATAAATCGAGACAAGGAAATAAAAAAAGAAAATGCGCGGGAAATATAAAAGACGGACTTGGAGAAAGAACAAATGAAAAACAAAATAGCAGTGATTTGTTAAGACGATTGTGTAAAATCTTCAAGAATTTCAGATTTAAATTCCACCGAGAAATCACAAGATTAGTAAAAGCCATTTTTCTTGCGTTTGCTTCTTTTAATCACATTTGGTAATTGAAAATGAAAATTTACAAGATAAAGTGTTTGGTCTGTTTATCCGTGTGTGTGCTGTACACGTAGGAGGCAATTTGAAACACAATTTTACATCAACATAGGATATAGATACAGAAGTGTCATAGGTGATGAGGCAGATGATATAGCAAGTATTCGACAAACCAGAAGAGTACCCGCTCAAAGTCAACAGCAAACGGTGTTTGATCAAATTTAGTTCCTGATATATTAAACACTTCCTATTTTAGGTCGCTTACCTTTCTAGTTTGCAAAATGTTGCACTAATTTTTATTTATTAATTTGCTTATTAAATTGTTAGGTGAAAGTACAGAATAGTTAACAAAGCCTCCGCCCCTTCCCCATGTTAAGAATAGCTTTCTGAATAATCTTCTGCACTTTATTATTTCGAAAGCCATTCTAAACATAGGGAAGGGGCTTTGTTAACTATTATGTACTTTTACCTAACAATTTAATGAATAAATTAATAAATTTGGGAAACTGAAACTCTTGCTGGAAGTTATATTACGGATGAAGTTTGATATCAGGAACTAAATCTGACCGAACCACATTTGCTGCTGGCTTTTAGTCGGGTACTCTCCTAGTCTGCCCAAATATGCTAATATGTACATCTTCGATTTAACGAATTACCCTCTTCTATTTCTGTATTTATATATAAACTAGCTAACTTTGCTACGTTGATTTGTAAATAATAAACATTTTATTTCTAATTTTGTTGTAAACACGATACAAAAGTGTTCTCATTTATTCATACAGATAGATAAATATAAACAGTTTGGTAATTTCGATAGAAATTTATTCATCTTTCAAATGTGATAGTAAAAAAAGAAGAAATCAATTTGCTTTTTCATTTACAATTTAGAAATAGATCGTATCTTGTTCAAAATCAAGTCAGTCCATTTAAAAAACAAAGGAACATTTGAACACAAATGTAAAATATCTGTCTAGGAAATAACACAATTTTGCGAACCCGAACTATTTTGTTATCTAAATGAATAAATGCGAAAGTTTTTTCCATCTATCCTAACTATATTAACATCAAAACAAGTTAGGATTATTTAATTCTTATGATATAAGAATATATTGAAATACCCTATATATAGGCATCTCCTACTCACTCAAAAAATCTCGATTTTGCTTATTAGCATATTTATTTATTTTTAAGTTTTTGATGAATCAATATTCTGCAATATACCTTTCTGCTTTGTACTGTCAAATTGTATTCTACATACGCAATCGTTTTATCGACAGTACTATTATTATAATTATGAATGAAATGAAAATTACTTTATTTGATGTCTGTAAAGAAGATTACAGCGTCAGCAATTGCCGTCCGGAGGGAGTGTTGGTTTTTCTAGTATAAAAACAAAAACAATTATTTAATTAAAAAATTATAAAGAAATAAAAATTGTCCTTTTTCAAAACCAATATGCAAATAAGTTTACCTTGTTACTGATATCACATATACATAAGCAGTATATAAAAAATAGTATCACATATACATAAGCAGTATATAAAAAATATGATATCACATATACTTAAGCAGTATATCAAAAAGATGATATCACATATACATAAGCAGTATATAAAAAAGATGATATCACATATATATAAGCAGTATATAAAAAAGATGATATCACATATACATAAGCAGTATATCAAAAATATGATATCACATATACATAAGCAGTATATAAAAAAGATATCACATATACATAAGCAGTATATAAAAAAGATGATATCACATATATATTAGCAGTATATAAAAAGATGATATCACATATACATAAGCAGTATATAAAAAAGATGATATCACATATACATAAGCAGTATATCAAAAATATGATATCACATATACATAAGCAGTATATCAAAAAGATGATATCACATATACATAATCAGTATATAAAAAAGATGATATGACATATACATAAGCAGTATATAAAAAGATGATATCACATATACATAAGCAGTATATAAAAAATATGATATCACATATACATAAGCAGTATATCAAAAATATGATATCACATATACATAATCAGTATATTAAAAATATGATATCACATATACATAAGCAGTATATCAAAAATATGATATCACATATACATAAGCAGTATATCAAAAAGATGATATCACATATACATAATCAGTATATAAAAAAGATGATATCACATATACATAAGCAGTATATAAAAAAGATGATATCACATATACATAAGCAGTATATAAAAAAGATGATATCACATATACATAAGCAGTATATAAAAATATGATATCACATATACATAAGCAGTATATAAAGCATATGATATCACATATACATAAGCAGTATATAAAAAAGATGATATCACATATACATAGTCAATATATAAAAAAGATTATATCACATATACATGAGCAGTATATAAAAAAGATAGTAGGTTTATTGTGTGAATCTGTATTAACTTGAAATATGATGTTTTGACTTTAATGTTGTGCTAATGTTGCATAGTCTTTAATTTCTCGTTCCTTCTCTTCTTCGTCGTGGAGGGGCGCCGATCGATGTCGTCTAGTGGTTGAGTTCTTTCTTCGCTTCTGTACTGCCGTGAACATCGCCGTCAGCTGTGTCTGCAACAAAAACCTTCATAACACGATTCAGGAGGCAAACAATTTTTTAAAATTTTGATTTGTTTATTTTAGTCGTCAGTTTACCGTCGCTCTTGGAGATGTTTCCCCAACGTTAAGGGAGAGACCAAATTACTACTCTATCGTAGCTTAAGTCCTTAGCCCTTCGAGGAGGGGGTGGAAGAAGGAATCTCATGCCTGTATTCTCTTAGGGAATTTAATTCCCCATATCATTTGAAGACTACATAGAGAAATCGTCTGTTTGGTCTGCTTCCAAAACCCAGACTCAAAAACACAGTTTCCCACACAAAAGCCCGTGGCGTCACAGAACCCCTATGCGCAGGTGCACCTTGACCCTTGATCTGAGGTCTCGTCAACGTGGTGGCCCTGTCAACGTCTGTTGGCTCCGACTGTGAGAACAGCCTAATCTTGCAATCGGTTGTACGGGTTCGCCCGAATTAAATCGCGCAAGCCAAACCAAACGATTCCTCACACATACGGCCACTTCAACATGCGTCCGGCCCCACAGGGCCATTATCCAACACGAAGAACGGGTCCAACTTTGACATTTATTCATTTACCCTTGCGGAACTTTACCACCCTCGTCGTCGCCTTAGAAAATAGAAAGACTCAGAAAGCTTATGACCCATCTTTGACAACTATACAACTATTATTACTTGATTTTTAATTAGCGATAAATATTGAATGTAATGTTCGGTGATTCCAAAGTTTATTAAAATATATTTTGTAATTAGATTGCAATAAATTACAAACTGATTCATTTTTAATCTAAATACTGTTTGTTCCTGTTTCAAATCTGAAAACTCACGAACAAAGAGTCCTTCTATTTCTTTTTATAATGTTGTTATTCGTTTTTGTATCTCAATTATCGCTAATATTACTTGTTATCTCTTCAAAAATGAAACGTTACGATTAATTACTGATACGAATTAATGGGTAAAATTATATTATTTATATTCTATCGGAATTGTTAAAAATGCTTAAAAATATTACGGACAAAAAGCCACAGCTGCACGTGTCAAAAAGTATATGACAAGTTGGACATTGTGGCAAGTTACTGCGTTAGAACATATATATAACAATCACTAATATATACATACAGGGTGTTCGAAAAGTCACTGTGCACTTTTCTGATACTTTTTTTTATATTTCAGATTTCAAACCCAAAATATAACGTTAGTGATTCAAACAAGCATTCTTCAGGGTGTGTTACAGAGCACTCACACCTATATGTAACAGATGAGGTCACTTTCGACATAATTTATAATTGTCATTCATATTTACATCCCGTATTTTATATTGAAACATGTATGTTAATAAATATGTCAGTGCACAGTGACTTTCCGAACACCCTGTATATATATATATATATATATATATATATATATATATATATATATATATAAAGGTAAAGGTAAAGGTCGCATAGCCTGGACGCGCACGAGTGTCGTTGCCGACATCGCACACTTCCCATAGCCGTAGCGGCGGTGATTTGTTAAGAATCACCGTGTCTAGGGCACAGCATATGGAAGGCGGAGCCCATCCCTCTCCTTCCGCTGCCTTGAACCTTCCCTGAGTTTTAGTCAGGTACCCATTTACTGCTGGGTGGGCAGCATACATATGTGTATATACATATAAAGAGAGATACAGAGGGAGAGATTATTTTGGATATATGTAGATCTATTATAGCATAAGGATAGATAGATAGATTAAAATGATAGATAGATAGATAGATAGATAGATAGATTAAAATGATAGATAGATAGATAGATAGACAGATAGATAGATATACAGATAAGTAGAGTAATAGATAGATACATAGATAAATCCCTTACGAAACTGATAGATAAATTGAAAATAGAAGAGAAAGAAATAGAAGCATGTGGAAGGGGAAAAAAGTCAGGAAATAATAAGACATAATATCCTTCCTTCTTAAGATCTCAAGTAAACAATTCCATCTGTTTGCATTTCAAGTATTCCCGCCATTCACCCTGAATCTGTAGACTCTACAGAGAAAGGGAATTGTGACTTTTGTCCCTGACTGAGTTTTGTGCTGGGGTCGGGTCGTGGTGTTCGGCAAGGACTGTGGTTCATTCTTTCCTCATTTCCTTTACAAAAAGAATATCACAGTGTCATTTCCTTAAAAGTGCATGGACGGCGCCTACAAAAACGCTTTACCTCTGTATAAAGCATTATACGGTTAACTGATAATGATGACTTCTTCCTAGTGTAGAGAGGCCGGGGGTTGATATACCGAGTGATTATAGTCATAATCACCGGTGAAGTGATTGTGGATGAACAGGAAGATGTATAATAAAGGATGGTTATTTTTAAATAGAAATAACACACTCCATATATTATAATAATTATTATTATATTATTGCTGTTCTTAATCTCCACTGGGAGTTTTAACACAAATCATAATACGTGATTGCTTATCGACAATAACCGTTGGTGTTCTATGGCGGCTAAGTAAAAAAATGTCGCCACAGATTTCTATTAATCTATACCCTGTTCAATCACAATTGCAAATGTTTTTGCGTTATCGCAACAACCGTTTACCATTAATTACTCGTTGGCAAGGACCATTGGTCTACTCTAGTGTTTATAATAATTATTATTATCATTATTATTATTATTATTATTATTGTTATTGTTATTAATTTATTAAATATATTTATTAAACTGTATGCAAGTTCTATCTATTATTATTTGTACTCACTAGAAGTTCTCACACAGATCATCGTCAGTGATTGTTCACCGACAACAACCAGTGGTATTTCCTAGAGTCTGAGTGACAACAAGCCTCCCCAAATTTCCAGTATTCTTCACCTCTTTTCGATAACGTTGCGGTATCGCAACAGACACTTACCATTGATTTCTCGCTGGTAAGGACAATTGGTCTTCTCTGGGTGGCAATAAGCCTCCCCAAGGTCTTAGCATTCTCTGCACTTTTCCAGTGGAGGTCTGGTTTGTGCTGTCCCTCCTCGGTCTTCTCATCCTCCTCGACCCTCTACAAATATGTTGTCTGGTGTCAGCCTAGGCCGGCACTAGTTAAAATAAATAAATAAATAAAATAATATTTCTTTAAATTAATTTTAAAAAATAAAAAGTTTAATTTTTTTTAATTTTTAAATGTTTACCTTTCAATTCCTTATTTTTTTCCTTTTCTCTTTCCTTATTTAAAAAAAATAACATTTTTTAATTCTTTTTAATTTTAGGGGGTGGGGGGAGAGGGAGGAGCTTATAGTGTTTCTTGTAATTTTGGTTCATTTTTGTGTACTGATAGCTGAGACCGGTATAATTTATTGGATGGGGGTGAGATTATGAAGTGTTGTTTCTTGCAGTTTCTGTTTCTTGGCTCTTGTTGTGGTGTTCTTCGTGTGATTTTGTTTTCTCCGTTGTAAATTCCTTGTGACTGGTTAGCCTTTGTAGCTTATGTGTGTTAGTTTCCGCATTCGAGGATTTTCCTTAAGATTGCAGCTGTTTTGATCATTGCCGTCCTTTGTATGGTTTCGATAGTTCCTTTGATTCCAATTTCTCCCAGTCTTTTCTCCAGGTTTTTGGGGATTGTTCCTAATGCTCCTACGATTATTGGTATTATACTAACTTTCTTCATGCTCCATATTCCTTTCAGTTCTCTGGCTAGTTCTGTGTATTTACTTCGTTTTTCCGTGTCTTTGATCTTCACTCTGTGGTCTGCTGGAACGGCGAAGTCTACAATTTTACAAGATTTCTCCTTTTTGTCTATTATAATAACATCAGGTCTCCTTGCTTGTATGAGTTTATCTGTTTGTATATCCATATCCCAGAGGATATTGTGTTTTTCGTTTTCCAGTACTGTTTCTCGTTAATGTTTGTACCATTTATCTGCATATTCGAAATCCAATTGTTTGCACAGTTCCCTGTGTATTACTTTCCCAACACAATCATGTCTGTTCTTGTATTCTTTTTGAGCAAGTTTGATACATTCACTTATTATATGATTTACTGTTTCGTCTCTTTGTCCACACAGCCTGCATTTATTGTTTCCTGGGTTTTATCTATTTTAGCTTTAATGTAGTTTGTCCTAATCGCATTGTTCTGTGCAGCCATCAGTAAAGATTCCGTTTCTCTGTTCAAGTTTCCTTTTCTTAGCCATGCCCAGCTATTTGCGTTGGTTTCTTCTCATGTGAGTCTTATGAAGCGTCCATGTAGTTGTTTTGTCTTCCCATTTTTCTTTTCTTGTCTGTTTGTGTTTAGTTTCGATGCTTCCTGCGTTATTCGTTGGGACGGTATCTCTTGCTGCGGTGATCAGCCTTTTTGTGTTCTGGTTTATGTATTTCTCCAGCTCTTTTTTAGTGTCGTCCACACAGTCTTCTATACTTACCAGTCCTCTTCCCCCTTCGTTTCTCTTCTCTTAGAGTCTGTCTGTATCGTCTTTTGGATGTAGTGCATTGTGCATAGTTATTAATTTTCTAGTTCTCTGATCAAGGTGCCTGGGTTCTTTTTTAGTCCAGTGTATGAATGGTCCAGAATATCTTATTGAGATACTGCCCAGGTATTTATTCCTTTGATTAGGTTTCTGCTATATAATTTTGTTTCTAAGAGCTTTCTTGTTCTTCTCGGGTATTCTTTTCCAATCTTCTCTTTCATTTCTGTTGATTTGATTGTGTCTACTTCCAACACTCCCAAATATTTATAGCTCTCTTGTTCATCTAGCGCCCTCATCTGCTCTTGGTTGGGTAGTTCCATGCCCTCAGTCGTCTCCAACTTTGCTTTTTTAATCTCTAGCAATGCACACTTTTCCATTCCGAATTCCATTTGAATGTCCTGATTGAAGATTCTGGTCGTATTTATCAGCTTTTCCAGTTAGTTTTTGCTTTTTGCAAATAGCTTCAGGTCGTCCATGTACATGAGATGGTTTATTTTTTGTTTTCTGCCTGTGAACTTGTATCCGGTATCACATTTCCTAAGTATGTAGTTGAGTGGCATCATGGCTATGATAAACAGTAGTGGCGATAGGGAGTCTCCTTGGAAAATGCCTCTCTGTATTTTTATTTCCGTCAAGTATTGTCTTCCAGCTGTCAGTTCTAATCTTCATGTTTCCATTCCTTTCTTGATGAAATTAATATTCCTGTTGGGTATCTTGTACATTTTTAAACATTCAATTATCAATGCTTGAAGGAATCTGTCGTACGCTTTCTTGTAGTCAATCCATGCCATAGATATGTTCTTTTTCTTGCTTTTAACTTCTTTCAGGATCTTTTGATCTATGTATAACAGATCATGCGTCCCTCTTTTCCCTTTCTGGCATCCTTTTTGTTCCTCGGGAAGTAGTCCACGACTGTTCAGGGAATGCTAAATTTGCTCTCTAAGTTGTGCCGTTAGGATTTTCCACATTGTCGGTAAACAGGTTATTGGTCTGTAATTGCTTGGGGTATTATTATTATTATTATTATTATTATTATTGTTATTATTATTATTATTATTATTATTATTATTATTATTATTATTATTATTGTTTTTAAGTAATTAATTAAATATATTTATTTACCTGTATGCAAGTTCTATCAATCTATCTATCTATCTATTATTATTATTATTATTATTATTATTATTATTATTAGTATTATTATTATTATTATTATTATCATCATCATCATCAACATCGTACTAAAACTGTGTCAATAACCGTTAGTTTTTCTAAAGTTTTTTTCCTATATATTTTAATCACACAAAATACACGTTCAAATATTATTTTGTTTAGGGATTGAGTTATGTTTCAAAAAATGTAATTCTTATTATGCTAGATAGCTTTAATTAGCAATGAACTCACCAAGTGACCCATTTCTGGCTGGGTGTCTGTCTATTGCTCTCATTCTCTCGTACTATGTGTTGTTTGACCCCTCCAAGCTCTTTTCTTTTTATACAAGTAAGAATCGTTTGATTTTATAAATGAAAATAACTAATTTATCACCCAGTATTATCCACCCTTTCCATTCATTTAACTAGATTTAGATTTATGTTGAGTCCCTTAGTAACGAGACTGTTAGTCATGCTGATAAATTGATATAAAACGTAACATCGTAACGTTCGAATGTTAATCTCCGTCGATGTAAACATGCGTTACATATGTAATAATGATATAAAAAGTTTTACAGATTTATTCACATAACGTACACCATGGATACTTATCTTAACATGATAATCTTCAGCCTGTATGCAAACCAGGCGACAATAAAACAATATTGTTAACATTAACGCAAAAAATCACACATCGCTAAATGGAAAACCCTGAAATAATGATGTAACGATAACTAAATCAACACTTATAATATATATTTGTCGTATATTTATGATATAACAGATATTGTTTTCAGTTTCTCTCAAAAATAGGGACGCACATGATTAACCGAATTATTAGCCTAGTTCTGGAAACCTGGGTACCGTCTTGTCTTTCTGCAGACCATTTTCTGTCGGAATGGTTTTATTTGCTCGTAGAACACCATCATCCGTCGGGAAGAGGTTGGTTTATTGCCTGTAGCTTGAAGTTGTGGAATGTCGACAAGGTTCGTCAATGGTTATTATTATACTCGGTTAGTGTGCATTCTTAGAGGAGCTGGTTTTCATCACATTAAACTGAACTTGTGTCAAACCGTCATGCCATGGGAGGCAAAAGAAAGTTCTTTCGGCTCTTCTTTACATACCAGCCGCGGAATCACTAGCGTGCCTTATTCTAGGGTCTGCTTTACAAAGAGGTCCAAGCATTTTACCTCAATTAAGTGTGGTTTAGTTCGACCCTTCAACTTTTGAAAATACTAGTTTATTGTCGGTCGTCTTTTTTTATTTTAAACAACATACCCCGCGATTAATAAATATAATTGTAATTCTTACTACATTCAAAAGGGACAAAGCAAACGATATCTTCATAAAGATAATTGTATTGCTTTCTAGGTTAATAAGGATAGATCTTAGGATGGTAGAACATCAAACAAGGGCGTAGACTCCTTAAACATCACATTTAGAATACAAAAAGGAGAGAGAGAGAAAGTTTAAATACTTACTTTGCACCATCCTGGAGCGTCTTCGCCCTCTCTGTACATGGGGTTGTCATGGCAACCTGACATGATGATACTTACCGCTACAAGTAAACCCTGACCAAATATTCAAAATTACATAGTATTCGAAGCCTAAATAAGATCCCCTCAACACGGCTACGCACTGGCTTATACTTTAGCCTAGTGATGTTACTCGACAAGACGAGATGGGTTCTAGTCTTAAAATCCGGTTAACCTAAGCAAAGACAACAAAAAAGATGAACTGTAACAGTTTAATGGTTAATTGGTGAGAAGAAAATTGGCGTTCTTAACTGCTTTACTAACTCAGCAAAGTTTACTATAGAGAAATAGAATTTAAACAATTGACTCCTAGAATCTTTTGATTATTCCGACTACTGTTCTCATCTCGAGTGTTTTTTTCACAACCCCCCGAAGTTCGTCAGGTGTATCATGTAAAACTCGAGAAACCCTTCGTCGAACCCGAGAACGCGCACCTTACTTCGAACGGAACTCCTTATTTAATCCACAGGGTTAACATGCTCTCGTTGCTCCGTTGTTGTACGATAAAACATATTGACGAAGAGAAAGAAATTATATATTAACCTTACACTATTAATAACATTACAAACAATACGTAAATAACGTTCAGCCTGAATCTTAATCAAAGAAGATTTCCAAATTCTGTGGTTGAGTTATAATACCTCTCATGACGATAATATGCGCTACGATGCAACATTAAGAAAGCGAACGCCTATTCTAATTTAGAATTTCAAGTTATAATTTTTCGGTTTACAATATGTCCTATTTGAACGCATCCATCATATATGTTGTCGAAAAACGCATGCTGACCTTTTGATCATTATCCGCGTATTCAATGATTCTTTAAACTATTTTGCATCATACTTCTTAAAGTTAATATTTGTTGCGTAGAATTTGTCATTAAGAATTGTTATTTTCAAAATAAAAAAAGTATATCTTTTAAAATATTTGAGTAGAAATAAAAATTTAAAATATTAAAAGCGAAAAAAAAAACTTGAAAAAAAATGAGATTTTATAAAAAATCTCGAAAATAAATTTGATTTGCAAAATATAAGTCGAGGAAAAAAAATCTTTCCAACCTCTTAATTGCACGTATCCTATTGTCTTCCTTTTATTCACAGAAGAGACGGTGCTATTCTTTCTCTATTCTATCGTTATGTTCATGGTGGATTCTCGATTAAACTCCTATTCCCCCCCCCCCCTTAGAATAGTCACAACAAAATCTAGTCTAGCAACAACCACTGTAAATAGCAGGGTTTCTATCCAAAATAGTACCGTCTGTGGAACATAATATCACCGCGCTGCCTCTACAGTTGATTAAAGTCCAATGTTAACAAATTCCTGTTGGGTTGTGCTTTTAAATATGTATAATCAAATTCTGGTCAGTTTCAACCACCGTCGCCAATACTCACGGTATTTGTCTCACCGTTCACTTGTAAACCTCATTAATCCTTATCCTCGAGTGACCTTGGGCCTTCATAAACGGTGATGCATTAGTACAAACATATGATTATCGAGACTGCTACTCTCATCTCATCTTCTTCTTGGCCGTTTGGCTAAGATCAAAGTGTTGTATCTGTTCCGATGGATACTGCACCCCATAGACTGGTATGGTCTTGGCCTCTGGGTCTTGATTCCGCTGGTTTGTGGGTTTGTCCTGTGCAGTTCTAGGAGGTCCACCCTCCCAGGCTTCGTCTCCCCTCTTTGGGGAGGAGTAAGTTTATTGCTTACTGTCTGAGGCACCCCTACCGGGGAATGCCGACGGGGCTGCCCAGGCAATTTTTAAACCCCACTTTCCCGACCCGACCTTGGGTCACATCTTAATTGTGGGAGTAAGATAAAAACTGGCCTTGTGCCTAACTCCTGGAGAGGAGTAAATCAATACTCTCATCTCGGTTGTTATTTTTACAGCGTTTCAGCCGTCTACCGAGTGCATTTTTTTGGAACTCGGAAATCTTCATACCGGACAGATATCCAAACGAAATCTCCAACCTTTAACCTCTAGAAAATGTTACTTAGAACTGATTGTTGACTAACGACTTTCTCCTTACTACAACTGATACTTACGTAACTAAATAAAAACAAACATTACTTCACACCTGTACAGGATCATGACTGACAGACCAAGAACAATCTACCCCAAGTGTCCAGTTCAAAATTGCGTATAGAATTTCGAATTCAACATTAAGATCTCTGACTTTCAAATAATTCATATCAAGAATGCCTGAGGTTACATCGGCCAAAACGTTGTGAAAATACCAAGTAAGATGAGAATGACACGAATAATCCAAATAATACAAGCTGTGATTCCCAATTCAAAAAAATCCGAAACATAAAATAATGATTTATTTATTTAAGTGATGTTTTGAAACGCTACATCGGTTCATTTACCGTTGATGAACCCTTAAGTTAATAATGTTTAAAATGAATTTTAAAATTTGTAGATATGTTGGCAATAATGCATGGATTGATCTGTTTCTTTTGATGAGCTCAATCAGAAATAAAACATGGTTTTCGGTGATTTATTAATCACTTTTATTAAACAAATTCATAATAATCCTACTATAGCTTATTATAACTGAACCATTTTTTTACTTTCATTTACGGCTGTCGGAAAACAATATTAATTATTAGTTTGGCTGTTTTAAAATATTTTCTTTGGACAAAAAGCGTGTAGTCTGATCCTATGATGACCATATACGTTCCGACTTTTTGCTCTGTCAATCGTTCGGTACCTACATTGTGTTTTGAAGGTCCTCAAAAATTAGACGTTCACACAACTTAGTAGGGTACTTGGTTATATAGTCGGTTCTGTCGACCCCCTACCCACCAAAAAATAAACTTCGTCGTGAGCAATAACAAATATTTATCGGAACACAGGCGTGTAACAATAGTAAAACCAAATATCTATATTGTTCTTGTTGGAAAGAAAAGACAAGTCGGCACATTTGACTGGTTCTAAGAGAACTTTAACATTTTCATCGTGATTTTTCTCTTAAAAAGGGGTAGGTATTGAAAGAAATATTATTGGTCTTCTTTTTATTTCTGTTTCTGATCTGTCACCGACTTCCGTCTCTTGTTAACTTCTTCTTTGTCTGTTTGTCTGGATCTGTCTCTTTCTTACCCTCTTTCTTTCTCTGTCTGTATATCTTTCTAACACTGAGTGACTGTTTAAGAGTCAGTTTGATTTTTATTAAGAACATTTACTTTATGCGATTATCTTGATTAAGTAACCAATCACAGATCGTTTTGCATTTTTTGTTTTTCTACGATTGTCAAGCCAGTAAAAGTCCTTGTTTCACAAATGTATGAATAGACTTCAAGGTAATCAACACTATATGAGTTATATCTTATTCCGAGAATAAAACGCCTTCCTAATTATTGACCGATAATTATATTATCATAAATTGTAGGTACATTTACTAACTTTTTTTCATATATATTAGTACTTCATGTATCCACATAAAATATTATAAGGAGATATAATTTTTTATGTGTCAGTTTTCAGTATTTACTTCAACAGTGCTCGATACGTAAGTAGAGCTAGGTAGTAAGCAATGAAAATATATATGGCAATCAAGCTACACGGAGGCTCCCGTGTTTCATCCCCGGGGGGAATCATTTAGCTACACAGAGGCTCCCGTGTTTCATCCCCGGGGGAGGGGGATCATTTAGGCTGACGATTCCCCCCGGGGATGAAACACGGGAGCCTCTGTGTAGCTTGATTGCCATATATATTTTCATTGCTTACTATATATATATATATATATATATATATATATATATATATATATATATATTCTAAGTATGAATACAATTACTTAAGATTTCTAAATGGTCATGGCTGACGGAATGAGAACACTCTACTCTCGTGGGTTAAATAAATAGTACATTTAAAAAGACGGTATAGATTCTCAAGTACGACAATACACGCATGAAGAAATCGGAGGTTACATCAGCCGAAACGTTGTGAGAATAATATCCAAGGTGAGACTGGTAGTCCGAACGATACAAACATTACAAATTATTAATCCTCATCTAAAATATTCCAACCTATAGTCCTTATCTATTTAACCTTTTATATACATATAAAAAAAGATAATAACTATGGATAACATAGAATAATGAACTATTCCACTCGGTCATGGCGGACGGAACGAGAATAATCTATCTCCGTGCATTAAATAAAAGTTTCAGACTGAAAGAACGTTCAACCCGCCCAGGGTGGATGCCGTACCCGATACACGTACAGGGGGTCGTGGTGTAACGGTTAACGGCGTTGATTAAAAACCAGTTCTACGTGACCGTCTTCTGGAACTTAGAAGTAGAATCATTACGACAAGCGATAATGATAATGGATAACATAAAATAATGAACTATTCCACTCGGTCATGGCGGACGGAACAAGAATAATCTACCCCCGTGCATTAAATAAAAGTTCCAGACTGAAATAACGTACATGTTACTAAGTTCGAAATAAAGAGTTGTAAGTTTGAAAAGATGCACCCCTTTCACCTCTCCCACCCTTTTGACCATTTCAATCATATTCTTACCCCCTATTTACAAAGTTGTCTTCATTTCTTCATGTCTTTTTTTACAATTATGATACCACCTACATACTAAAAACACAGGGGTTCCCCCTCCCTCCTCTTTCCCCAGCCTCTCAAAATCCATGCCACACCTCATCACGACAAACATATCAGCCCCATTTCACCTCTCCCACCCTAAAGAAATTTCAATTATATTCTCACCCCTCCCCATTTCATAGCTGTCTCAATCGTATCTACTCAAAGCTTTCCATATTCATTTAATTCTTTAGCGACCATTGACTTCTCTAGCCTGGACTCTCCTCAGGCGCTCATAGTAGCCACGGCTACTACATTCCCTCATCTCTCCACCATGTCAACCCTTAAGTTCGATGTACTTGCATGAAATTTTTCTTCAAATTATCACCCTGAGGAAGTCTTACAATAAAGACGAAACGTTGATTAATATATATAAAGAAAACTATCTCTTGCTTTTTCCTTTTTCATTTCCCATTACGTCGGATTACTTCCTTTCTCATATATATATATATATATATATATATATATATATATATATATATATATATATATATATATATATATATATATATATATAAGCTTGCTTTAATGGAAATCATAATAAACTATTTGGTATCATATTGTTTAACACATGTTTTTAGGGTGTGTAGTGTGTTGAAATACAACAATTTCCGTAGAGATGGTTTGCAGAGTTTCTATGGAGATGTTGCTTGTCGCATTTTTGCGTTCGGGTCTCTTAATGTATGTATGCAGGTGATCATATTGATAGATAGGTGTAAGAGTACGCATAACCTAATATTAAATATAAGCATACAATAAAAGTGGGAACGGATATGAACAATAGTGCCTGTCAGTATTCGCACGGTAATGTGAATTACATTTAAAACGTAATCACGAGTAACTTTAGGTATTGATGTCTTTAACTACTTATGAATCCTCATAATAGAGAAAGTAGGAATTAAAAAAAAAATCATTTTATATATAAAAACAAAATAAAATAAATGAATAAATATTTAATGACCCCCTTAGATACATGGAACCATAGTGGTGTGGCAGTAGAAAAATAAATAAGGATGGGTTAATTCCTATTTTAGTCACGTTAATTATTTAGAGTGAAATGGGATTTGGCATTATTCCTAAATGACCTAGTTTTCACTTAATTAAAGTTATAGAAGAAAACAGAAAACACCAAGCTTTATCGTAGAAAAATAAACAAGGATGAACTAATTCCTATTTTAGTCACGTTAATTTGTTTAGAGTGAAATGGGATTTGACATTATTCTTAAACAACCTATTTGCACTTAACTTTTAGTTTTAGTAAAACACCAAGCTTCATCGTAGAAAAATAAACAAGGATGAATTAATTCCTATTTTAGTCACGTTAATTGTTTAGAGTGAAATGGGATTAGACATTATTCTTAAACAACTTACATGCACTTAATTTTAGTTTTTAGAAGAAAAAGAAATACTTAGTTTTTATCGTACATATTATACCGAAGTAATATTTATATGTGTGTGTGTGCCTATGTGTATAGGTATACATATATATATATATATATATATATATATATATATATATATATATATATATATATGTGTGTGTGTGTGTGTCTGTGTGTATGTGTGTGTGTGCATATGTGTGTATATGGTATAAATTTATTGATAGATACTAAACATCTTTGTGAATGTATATAAATAGGCATATTGATACATAAACAGTAGGAGGAACACGATCAAATAATAGGTGTAAACATTAAAGTGAGACCCTAATGTTTACATTCGCTGTTCACTTGATAGTATGAATTGGATTTTAAACGTCTTAAAGATAATTTTTTTAGGTACAGATGCCCGTAAAACTACTTTTGAATCCTCAGAATACTTTTAGAAATAAAATAAATAAATAAATATTTGATGCCCCCTTCGGTATTTTGGAATTGTTGTCTGTCTTACTGGAGGATATATTTCGCCGTGAGTGAACCCCCCACCGTAGTTTCGCATTTTAATTAGTAACTTACTACTTGAGTGTAGAATCCTTGGAAATTAAACTTATTTAAATATTGTTAGAAAAGATTTATTAATAAATACTATATACATTCCATAAAAACACCGATGTAGAATCATTTTATTTAATATATGATTGAATGGACGGCTGACAATATGAAACTATCTCTAAAATACTGTACCTAAATGAGTTCGCACCCTAACGACCTAAATAAACATTGAAGTAACTTTAGTAAAACATAAATTATCTTCAAGTTTACTGGAACTTTATAAATAAATTATAGAACCTATTAAATAATTTAGGAAATATTACCGAATTATAATTTTAAAGTTGTTCGCACTAATGCTTAGGAGATACTAGCTTTGAACGAAAAATTCAAAATGGCGGAATAGTTGGATCTCACACGTGTGAGTGCTTGCTCTTAATTTTTATTTATTTATTTTTTTGGCTTGTTTTCACCCTAAAAAGAAACTGATGTATGGTGTAGGTGTTTTAAAGACACTCTAATCCAAGAACTTTTTACTCTTTGTGAATTTTTTCTGATGATTTTGTAGTTGTCGCAGAGACGATATTGACATACAAATGTTGTTTAGCACAAGGCAAATGAAACGAACAGTTAAAAATATATCTCACACAAATTTTAAATTTTTGGAAATGTGAAAAAATAAAAATAAAAGTAATAAAATAAACCATGGTTATTGGAATATAATATAAACTGTCTCATATATATATATATATATATATATATATATATATATATATATATATATATATATATATATATATATAAGACGTATATGGGAACTAAAGGATGAGGGAACACCTTTGACCATAAGTTGGAAATTAATTGAAAGGCGAAAACCATATTCCCCAATATCAGGCCGCTGTGCACTTTGCGATGCTGAAATATATAACATTTTGCGAACCATCAATGACCCAAACATTATATGCCTAAACAAAAAAGGGGAGATATATAAGGACTGTATTCACAGGAAAAAGGGCTTCTGATAAATTGGGCAGAACAAAATACATAGGTCATAACCGCAGAGTACCCAGAATACGGACTTTTAAGATGTTGGATTTAACGATGATGGATTCGGCTTCCGAATTTCGGATTGAACTGTATGGTATCCCCACTGTGGCCCTAAACTAGATTTCTATTATTGCATGTTTTAATTATGGATTGTTTTTTTATATTTATGTATATAACTGTTTTTAAATTTTAAATTCTAATTTAATATTTCTAATGCAGAGTACCCCATATCCCCATTTTTCTTTCTCTTGCCTTTTATCTTTTATTTTCATTCTTACACAAGTTTATGTTATCCTAGATTTTATCTAACAATGTATTTATTTCATCTTTATTTTTCTTCATTTTTCTTTATTTTTCTTCATCATTCTTTTTCATCTTTCTTTATTCCCCCCCCCCTTTTTATTATTTGTACATTTAAAAAATTTATGATCAGTACCCTTAGGACTTTATAAATTTATAAATGGTGTGATTACAATTCATTTAATTATAAGTTTAATTTTAATGATTTATTATTTAATATTTTTAGTAATATATTATTACATTATCATATTATTTCAATAGAATTTTTAACTTAATATTAATGTTATTTTTATTTTTAACGTTATCTCCATTTACTTTCGATAACATATACAGTGTCTCTATTAGTTAAATTTGAATCCTTTCCATAACGGGCTACGTAATTCCACGAACGTGACAATTTACACCTGCTAGTTTCCCATCTGTCATACTGTTAACGTAATTCCCATCTATTTTCTTGCTTTTTCTATGTACAGCGTCGCTGTTGTTTTTATCTGAAACCTTTCCATAACTGACTACGTATATTCTACGCACGTGACAATTTTAAATCTGAAAGTGTTCCATCTTTCCAACGGACAATATTTTGAAATTCGTGGCGGTTGTTCTCACTCATTAAGCTATACGACTCCGCTGATGAAGGTCCGATTTTCTCGGATCTGAAACCTTGGTCCAGATGTTGTTGTAACACTTTATTTAATATTAATACATATCATGCTCTTATTAATTATCTAGTTAATATTACCGTTGCTTTAATAATTGAGGACTCTGCTGGGAAACTCTCCCAATTAAGAAATACGGTATATATATATATATATATATATATATATATATATATATATATATATATATATATATATATATATATATATATATATATATATATATCTATAGTGCATTTTTGTAATTGTTTAATAGTGTTTATTTAAATATTTATCTGTATGTGTTTACTTATACGTACATAAGTGTGAGCATGTAAGGAAAATGGTCAGAAAACAAAGCCTATTAATATAAGGCTTTCATATGAATGTATTTCCCATCCTAACACACCACAGCAGGTTAAGATAAACTCACACGACTCGGAGTATTGGTTTTTCACTAATTAATGAGGAAAGCCAACAGACCACTTTATTTTTTGATTTGAAGATTGGAATTCAGTCAACATTTATTTAATCCATTCTCTAATCGCATAAATGAAATCGTCCACATATTTTAAATAGTTGAAACATTCCAAGTGTAAGAATGTTTGGGGACAAAGAAAGTCAAAACTCTATTTCAACGTCCAAAGCCGGAAAGCAAATTCTTGCATGTAATTGAATATGTAAACTCGTGATTATTGACAGATTTACACATGGGCTAAGTCGGTTACATCGGTCTTACATTACATATGACTGCGAAGGTTGGAACCGATAAACTTCTAGTCCATCAAGCGCACATTAAATATGGGCTAAGTGGATTAAAACCTGGAACGTTCCAGTACATTAGATTAGCATTTCGAATTTTTTAGATAAGGATTGATAATTATTATTATTCATATTATTCTGTCTCTTGGCCTTTTGGCTAAGATCAAAGTGTAGTATCTGTTCTGATGGATACTGCACCCCATAGACTGGTATTGTCTTGGCCTAGGGGCTTGATTTCCGCCGGTCTATGGGCCTGTCCTGTGCAGTTCTAGGATGTCCACCTTCCCAGGCTTCGCCTCCCCTCTTTAGGGAGGAGTAAGTTTATTGCTTACTGTCTGATGCGCCCCTACCGGGGAATGCCGACGGGGCTGCCCAGGCAATTTTTAAACCCCACTTTCCCGACCCGAACTTGGGTCACATCTTACTTGTGGGAGTAAGATAAAAACTGGCCTTGTGCCTAACTCCTAGAGAGGAGTAAAGCAATACTCTGTCTCTTATTCTATTTTCACAACGTTTCGGCCGATATAACCTCTAACATTCTTCATGTGCATTTTTTCAAACTGACAACTCTTTATTTCGAACTTAGTAACATGTACATTCTTTCAGTCTGGAACTTTTATTTAATGCACGGGGGTAGATCATTCTTGTTCCGTCCGCCATGACCGAGTGGAAGAGTTTATTATTTTATGTTATCTATAGTTATTATCGCTTGTCGTAACGATTCTACTTCTAACTTCCAGAAGACGGTCACGTAGAACTGTTTTTAATCAACGCCGTTAACCGTTACGCCACGACCCCCTGTACTTGTATCTGGTACGGCATTCACCCTGGGCGGGTTGAACCGGCTTCCTCTGAAGTAGGAAGTTTCATGGGAGTATCAAATTCACAAGCGGTTTCTAATCACATGTATATCCCGGTTAGCGAATATGACGACGTTCGCTCTTGAATAGAGGTTGTGACGTCCTCCTACATAAAGTACCTGCTATTCCTAAATGGTCACCCATCTGATACTAGTCAGGTTCAACGTGGCTTAACTTCGGTGATCTAACGAGAATCGGTGTGTCAACGTGATTATGCCGTATACGTCACTGGTTCATGTGAAGATAACAACTACAATAATAATATCAGTCCAAATTATAAATATAAAACAATTACATCAAACAAAGAAGAAAGTTTCGTTTGTGGATTAATGTAGGACAATTTCTTGCACATCCTGTCTCGGTTTGGATGATTTAGAGAAGAGGAGAGAGGAGACCAGAATAAAATAGTACAAAAATGTAAAGAATATTTATTTAATAATAGAATAAAAAAAACTCCGAGACTTTTTTTCAAATTGATTATAAAAAAAATAATTTGATCATTAATACTATTCATGTTTTGGGACCTTTGATGTTGTTTATATTCACGACGTTTCGATCGGCAAGAACAAATAAAGAGAGAGAGAGAGAGAGAGAAGAGAGAGAGAGAGAGAAAAAGGAGTAGTCAAACCATCACTCAATAAGTCAATGCCCAAACATAGAGATGGCGTCGGAAATGAATAAAATCAATATCATTATTTTATAGTCGTTTATAAAGTACTTACCTTTAAATCGAACGTGTAAAAATGTGAGCCTAATCGGACTATTAGTTTACAAATTACAGTTATTTAAGTGAAGCTACTGTTGTAAATTTTTTAAACCAATGAAAAAATATGAATATCGTGTGTTGATAAAACATTGGTTTCTGATGGGAAATATAGTGTTCAAGCTAAGAAATGTTAAATGTTATTCGGATTCGGCTCTGTAGGAAACAACGGTTAACAGATGGTATACTGACTTAAAACACGGTCGTTCAGACACAAAAGGTGCACAACGCTCAGCTCGCCCAAAGTTGTAAGTTGACCCGAAAAAATTTTTTTAAAGATTAGAAAATCGTTTTGGCCGATCGTAAATTGAGATTGCGTGAGATAGTAGAGAGTCCGAAGGCAGTACATTCATCATTTGTCAATGAGAAAGCCGGGTTTAAAATATGTGCAGCATTTGCTCACAGGCGATCAAAAACAACAGCGTGTTGACGATTCAGAGCGTTGTTTGCAACTGTTTCAACGCATCAAAAAGGAATTCCGCATATATATCATGCATTCAGCACTTTACTCTAGAGCCAAATCGGCAGTCAGCGCTTGGTGATCGGAGTATCGAAGTACCGGAAGAATGGGAGTTTACTGATGTTTATGGCACCGATGAAGATTTATTGGCTATGGTACCCAAGCCCGTCTTGCTGTTAGGCTTTCGTGTCCGCTGACTAAAAATGCGACTGATAATCAAGTTGTTACGGTGAAGGAATCCACTGATTTGTATTTCATCAAACAGATAATTGGAAGGGTTTGTGGGACAATTGCTTCAGTTCACGCTTGGATAGACAATGCAGAGCAAATTGCTTTCCAATCGGATGTATATATATGAACGAGTTTCTAGCGGAAACTAAGTCTGTTACCTCAGCAAGAAAAAGACTTTCATGAGACAGAATTATGTCAAAATACTGTTTTATCTGTGTGCGTAGCCGGTGTAACCCATCCGGTGATGGGAAATAAAGAAAACCATAGTTTTTCCATATACGTTCTGTTATTTGTCATTCTTGTTGAAGCTAACCGGGTACCCCGAAAGAACGGGTAATTCAACATATGTATATATGTATGTATATATATATACTATAAATATTTTTTTTAAATATAAGGTGATTTCCACCTACAGACGACGTCGTTTCGGGCGCTCTTACCCTAATCAGAGTTCGTAGATTCAGGCTAGGATCACGAGCTAAACGCTAAGGACAACAGGGCCGTGAGAAATCGACACATAGTCCAGTCAAATAAGCTATAATTTTTGCAAAAGGTCAAACTAATTACAACACAAGATTTTTTGCACAATGCATTGCTATAAGATCTCTATTTTAACATACTCATAGTCTAGAAAAATCTTCCGATGCGAAATATGCAAATTTGGCACTTTTTTCAACAGGTGCACTGTATTTGTTAGTGAACATGATGTACGCTATTTATCGCGCCAAGGCATAAGTTAAAATTCATAAATACAAATTAGGATACGAAATGAATGCTTCTATAATACCGCAGCAAACATTAATCTGTATAAAATGTATTTTAGCGTTAATCTTAAGTCTTCAGACATTTTTTTGTTAAAATACACTGTTTTTGTATGCATTCAAAGAATAGTCTACCATTATAAAATTATTAGAATATTTTGTTAAATTATTTGATTAGATATACTTCTACATAATTAGTTTTCAATTACAAATAATAATTAATATATAATGACTTACCCCCACGAATAGGTTATGTTTTTATCATCATTGATTCATTTGTTTGTTAGTTTATTTGTGTATTAATTAGAAACTTTATGAAAATTCTAATCATCACATTTCAATTACTTTTCTTTTCATCAAAGCTGTATCTTGGCTCAGAAAAGTCCCCATCAAATTTTGGAAGTGATCCAATTCAATATCTGGATCCAAGTTTTTTTTAATAATTCAGCAAATCTTTCATCATTGTCCAAATTTCAAAAATCATATATCAGTCAATTTGTTGTCTACTCTTTTGAAATTTAAAACATAGATATAAGATAGGATTACATTTCACCACTTCAAATTTCATCTGGGTCTGATACAAATTCAAGATTTGTCGACACTATTTAACAACTTCGGATGAATTTCTGTCAATCTGTCATTTTTCAATCAATCCGTCTCATTTTTAAAAAATATTCCAAAGTTTCACCTACTTAATAGAGTAACACGATAAACCTTAACGGAGGTTTGTGCTCTCTGAGTACTTTTCTTTATTCAATCATTTGTTATCACTTAACTCAATGTTATCTTCAGACACTAATGGATTAGCGATGGTTATACCACGACATTCTCCACATGCTGTTGAACAATTACACTCATGTTTTTTGCAGGTACACTGTTCTATATTTCAATCTATTTTGCAGTTGCATCGAATCAAGCTAAGAAGACATTCTGGTGCTGATGACACATCAGTCATTTTAGAATCATGACACCATTGATCACCTGTTATCACCAATCTATAGGATTAAAAAAAACGATTTCCTAACCATAGCTGTAGTACACACACATACAATGGGGTTTTGCAGCAGCTGATGTTGGAGGTAATACATCTACTGTGATTATGTTTTTGGTTATCTTTTCGGAAAGCCGGCGATAGCGCAATTTATTCAATTTCCCTTCTCGTGTTCCTCCATATACAACAACCAGAGCATCCAGATGCAACAACAAGAGCATCCAGATGCAACAACAAGAGCATCCAGATGCAACAACCAGAGCATCCAGATGCAACAACCAGAGCATCCAGATGCAACAACCAGAGCATCCATATACAACAACCAGAGCATCCAGATGCAACAACCAGAGCATCCAGATGCAACAACCAGAGCATCCAGATGCAATAATGCTTTCGTTTGATGCTTCACCCTGACAGAAAACCTCTGCAGAATGTTGTAAGTCTTCGTATTTTCATAGCAACTGCTTTTCCCACATTGAATAAGCATGAAGTTGTGTCACGTCCAAGTAAGGTATGAAGAAATAGTAACTGCAAGCATATGATGGTCCAAAAGCAGATTTCAAACAGTGTATATTCTATTCTTTTCATGAAGTTCGGTTAATTAGTCTATGCAGTTTTATCACTTGAATAAACATGGTAAAAAGGAGAACAGGTACCATCAACAGCAGCAATTATTTTTTATGATTGGCAGCATTGACAAATGTTTCAACAACAAGACAATCAACATTACACTTGACATTGATACACCGAAATCCTGCTTGTTTCAAACATTCAGAAAATATCTGCATAAATCTATGTTTATTAGATTTATTTGACAAAAATGTCATTTTTCATTGCTGGAACCATGGTTCATTCACAGTAGAGAGACACAGTATTTAATCCTCTTCTCAACTGAATCATATCTTTAACTGACGGTTGTTCACTGTAACCATCAAATACAATAACGCATTTGCCATATTTGCACAGTACATGTTTAATATATACATGGCATATTTCTTTAAATGTAAGACCATGCTGCCAAATTATTCGATGTAGTAATGCCTCCCCATCCAAAACAAAGAGTCCACCAGTAGGTAGTTTGCATTCTTCGTATCGAAGCTGGTTCTAAAGGGCACTTCATAGACTTGTTTTGTTTGCAGGTCTTGGGGAACCAGTAGCATCAAACATTGATTTCGGATAACTACACAGTTTATATTTAAAGAGGTCCTGTATATTAAAATTGTATTTTGTCAAAACTTACGTTAGGCGTTAAAACAGTGCTTGTAGATATATATGCACGGCTTCATTGTTTATTGTCACAGCTGTTTTTGATCCAAGAGAAACTGTCTGTTTTTTTTTCACTTGAATGGATAGTTAAATATATTTTTGCCTTCCTTAGATTAAAAAAATTTATAGCCAATCTTTTCTGCTTGATTTATATGTTCTAGATTATTGGCAACATCACCTGAGATAATGCTGTGCAATGACCTGTCAGATTTACCGAAATTATTTCTTTCTTTTAAAACGCTGATATGCTTTTCGGTATCCTTGTAGTCTCTTATTATCGTGTGTCAGTTACTTCTTCATCTATCATCGTATTTGAATTAGCAATGAGTTGTGCAAATATTTTTTGAGCTGATGTTATACAACTTTCAGATGAATTAGTACGTCTTTCTTTAATTGTATCACATGTCGCTGTTACATAGTTTACTCATGTGTCTTCTTCACTTTCAGTTTAATTGTCAGAAGTGTGTGGCACAGGGAGTTCCAATGTGTCTGCAAGAAATAATATATTACGTGCAGCATATGTTAAGACATTAAATGTTCGTACGATAGTAAGAGCATTTCCACTGAGCATATTTCACACAGTGTTTTGGCATATACCCTTTCAAAAACTTCTGATAATTCTGCATTTTCCATTAGATAGCTTATGCACCTAGGAACACTAAACTCTGTGTTTAGTCCTCCAATTCTTATCATTACAGATTTCAGACGGCTACTAGATGACTCATTAGCTATACTAGTTTAAGCCTTCCAATACAACGGCTGGTCAAATATTATAATAGGAGTTGTGTTGTAAAAAATTGCTTGTTTAACCAGGAATATCAATGTAGAATAGATACATGATATATTTGAGGATTTAGATCCTCAAATATGCCATGTATCTATTCTACAATCAGAGGTAAAAACAATACAGTGGCTCTCCTTGGAGGATCTTCTTTGTGTATCATTTGCATGAATCCTGACCGTCCTGCTCGTCACCATTGCAGAAACGGGAAAATTGTCCACAAAATATCAAGTAAATATGAGGATTTAGGGCGAATGCCTTCAAGTCTTAATATGGGTAAGTTTACCAAAATGATATTCATTATCTTTGTGAAAATGATAGTTATGAATCGTTACTTGGTCAGACTTAAACAATTCATTATTTTATGCCGGGGAACGACGTGAGTGACACATTTACCTGGTGTTAATATGGCAACCATCCCCATCCCATGAAATGTACCATATCCATTATGGGTTTGCATATTGTAGTCTACATATTTCACACATTAAGCCTCTCTAACAGTGACAACATTTTGCTGGGTTATAGAAGCATTTCGTTCAAATGTTTAGACTTCGTCTATAAAACCCATGTTTATGTAATGAGTCTATAAAAATTCTTGAACCAAAATAGTGATGCATTATTAGTGCCCACTCTAATTGTAAAGGAGCAATCACCATACTTGGTCGAACATCATGCATGTCCCAGGAATACCTGATTCTTCTATGTATGTTTTCCTGTTACAATAATCTGCATTAAGTAAGCAACACTATCAGGGAGAAATGGTTTTAGTAAGTTCATCTGTGGATGGACAATTTGAGTTTGGAGTGACATCCTTTGAGTTTGGAATGATATCTTTTGAGTTTGGAATGATATCTTTTGAGTTTGGAATGATATCTTTTGAGTTTGGAATGATATCTCTTGAGTTTGGAATGATATCTTTTGAGTTTGGAATTATATCTTTTATTTCATTTCTCATAACTGTTGCTGCAGTTTGCACGATGCATTTGGTCTCTTTAACATTGTTATATTTTGGTTTATTATGATAATTATAAAATATGGCTGAAGCATTGGTCTTAAATGGCATCATACTTGTCTTGCCAACTATTTGAGTTTGGAATAATATATTTTAGTTCATTTCTCATAAGTTTTTCTGAGTTTCCACGATGGGTTTGGTCTCTTCTTTGAAATTGTTATATTTTGGTGTATTATAATAATTATAAAATATGGCTGAAGCATTGGTCTTAAATGACATCATATTTGTCTTGCCACCTAGATCAGTAAAAACGATTCTTAAAATATTCTTGAAGTTTTTTTCTTCTTATATTGAACACCATATGGTTCTTTGTTTGAATATTTTGGATCATGAAAAAAACATGGCCGCCAGCGATTAAAACATTGAATCAAAGTTCGTTTCTTAAAACTTTAAAAAGTAAATAAGAATTTTATTTCAGGACAAGAAATACAATAAGGACCAACAATCGATTATATAATCTAGTATAATAATGTTGCTTTAAAAAAATATTTTTTCAGCAATTAATTTGACAATGTTAGCTGAACGTCAACGAGCCAAACCATTATTGAGCGTGTATTTACTGTTTAGAAAACCGAAACGAAAACGAGTCTGTTTACATACTTTTTGCCATAAACACACACATTTTTACATTTCGCATCGAACAGAACCTGCTTAGAGCAGAAATGACAACAATCTTTTCAATTTCAAACAGGGCTCTACTTTTAAGACTATTGCATCTTTAAAATGGCTTTTAACTATAAATATTTTAAAAAAATATTAAAGTGTGTTTCACTTACAGACGACGTCGTTTAGGGCTCTCTTAGCCTCATCAGTGTAGGAGTGGCGGTTGCAGGCGGTCGCATGGTCTCGAACGCAGTTCGTAGATCAAGGCTAGAATTTAAATGAAAGTACACTTACCCGAGAGGTACAGTGTTCAACGCCCGAGAGCAACTTGCTTATCGCAGAAATGACAATAATTATTTACATTTCAAACAGTGTTTGACTTTTAAGACTATTACATATTGATAGGGGCTTTTAACTATAAATATATTTTTTTAATATTTAAGTGTTTTTCACCTACACACAAACACACACGCACACACACACACACACACACACACACACACACACATATATATATATATATATATATATATATATATATATATATATATATATATATATATATATATATATTGTGTGTATTTAGGCAGCATATTTTCATTTAGGCAAACATTATTAAATAACACGCATCAAACAAAACCACTCCGTGTTATTTAATAATGTTCGCCTATATATATATATATATATATATATATATATATATATATATATATATATATATATATATATATATATATATATATACATTTACCAGCATTATAAAAAACATAAATACCTCTCTGATTTTAAGACAACTTTAAGTTTATAACACGAAAATATTACATTCTGAAACTGTTTTTTTTTAATTTAAAGTAATTGAATATATCTTAATTAACACGCAGCAACCCACAATGGAAAAGATGACGTGTGAAACGAGTAACAAGATTTTTAAATGTTTACCGTAAAAACAATTTATCTTATGACGCTGATTTTGGCGACCCGGAAAATTAAATTGTAAACGTTCTTTTGGAGCTGAACCGGTTTGTGATTTTGACGTATAAACACTATACATATGTGCACATTCCGAAATATAATATACATACGGCGTTCGTGGGTGATTTTTTTATATTCTTTTCTTTTCACCAGTTTTTGTTCATTTGTTTTTGTCACCTGAAATATGATTCGACGATGAATCGAAAGTCTTAGTGTGTCTTATGAAACATTTATTAATTTTTAATTTAATTATTTTAAAAATAAACTAAAATAAGAAAAGTATAGTCACGTATAGAATTTTGTTCTGTTAAACATTGTGATCTCATATATATATATATATATGTATATATATAAATATATATATATATATATATGTATGTGTATATATATAGTGTGTGTATGTGTGTCAGATTATGCTGAAAAGAAATCAATAAAGTGCTGATCGCAGAAAAAGTGAGAGCTTAACTGAAATATTTGTATATATATACATATATATACGGATGATAAAGTCATAAATATATATAGATATATATGTATATATATATATATATATATATATATATATAAAATATATATATTTATATATATATTTATATATATATATATATATATAAATATATATATTTATATATATATGTGTGTGTGTGTGTGTGTGTGTGTGTGTGTGTGTGGCAAATATTGGCAAAATAATGGTTTTAGTCTACCATATGTGTCGCCTTGAAACTGAGTTCAATTAACCAGGAAGTATGTAACAGGAAGTTCGACTCGTGGATCATTACCCCCTCTCGCTACCCCCACCCCCTGCTTCTTCCCGGGGGTCCAACATTTGCCGTTTCCTTCTTTATTTACAGATTCTGTTTTTGTTTTAATATAAAATCTTTGATCTTGATGGGATGGTTTCTCTGGCGCCGTACATTCAACTACACAAAGACAGAGAAAGAGGGGAGTTGTTGTGTATGCGTGTGGGAAAGCGTATGTGTGCGTGTGGAATAAATCATTGAATGAGAAATTTTTTGTTTTGTTTAATGTATTAACTGGAAGAACTGTTCCCAACCTGTGGACATGCGGCTCCTCAGGGGCTATTGCGAATTTTAGTTGATCCAGATTTGTTGTCATATTTGAGCTGGTGAATCTCTGCCCCATTTGAGGATTCTTGATAAGGTGCAGAAACGTATCTGTAATTTGATTGGCTCTACCCTTACTTCTTCTCTGTACCCTCTCTCTCTCACAGATGTGATGTTGCTAGTCTCAGTCTTTTCTATAAAACTTGTTATTATATACGGTACAATCACGTTGACACACCGGTTCCCGTTAGATCACCGAAGTTAAGCGACGTCGAGCCTGGCCAGTATTAAATGGGTGACCGTTTGGGACTACCAGGTGCTGTATGTGCTCTCTGTTTATCTCGGCATTGTTTCCAGTCGTCTTGAATTGCTTGCCATTGGAATCAAGTAGTGCCGACTCAGGAGAGGTGTTGTTAGAGATTGCGCAACCCTTGCTTCATAATTACACGCGCAGCCAGCCCTTTATAGGTGTATCCATAGTCTCTCTAGACTGAACGGAGGGCTTAAATATTATGGCGTGTCTTCTTCAGAGTTATGTGATCTATTCCCTGCTTCTTTTGTCTCAGCTCGTTTGACTCGTTGGTCTAGTGGTCTTCATCAATCCGCTGTGTTGATACCTCATTGTAATACAGCTTCCCATTCAAGTAGCTTCTTTCCAAGAACTGCAGACTTGTGGAACTCTCTTCCCGCTACCTGTTTTCTTCCTATCTTTAGCCTTGGTCCAATCAAGACTAAGGCCAATACGCATCTCATTTCTTTGCGATAATCATATTTCGTTCTTGTTTGCTCCTTACATCAAGTAAGTTCATGCCTTGTCTGGAGCAATTACCATAAGAAAAGTTCCTTCGAATTTCAAGACTACAGGACGATTGAATAATGTCACAGAACTACCAACTTGTCGTTCTCCAATGCTTATCGCATATTTTTAAAGTTGTAAACGCAAGAGTTTTTTTAAAAATGATGAACAAACATTTGCAATTTATTTTTTATCTAATTCTTTAATTTTTAAAATATTTTTTATTTAAAATATATTTTATCCAGTAAATATTAATGTTAACATTAATTTAGGTGTCGTCCTATTTGAAATAATATGTGTCAACTGGCGAATTTAAAAAGTCTTTGTGCATATATCCGATACATCAAAAGAATTGATCGGATGCCTTGCTGTCTTGACAGACCAAGAGTATGCCCGGTGTGTTCGCTCGAATAATGGCAATGGAGAGGCTTTCGTAAAGCTGGTGTGGTATTGATAGGCCTAGACGGTTGAGGAAGTCTCGCCTCGCAGTAAAAATACTTTTTTAAACAGATGGATTCAGAAATCATACGACATGCGAAAAACTATAAACTATAAAATGTCTCACTAAATAAATGTAGTAAAAGTAGAGATAGATAGATAGACAGAGAGATAGATAGATAGATAGATAGATAGAGGGAGAGAGAGATAGAGAGATAGATAGATAGATAGATAGATAGATAGATAGATAGATAGATAGAGGGCGATAGAGAGAGATTGGTTGATAGCTAGCTAGCTAGCTAGCTACCTAGATAGATAGATAAATAGATAGAAGGAAAGAGAGTTTGGTTGATAGATAGATAGATAGATAGATAGATAGATAGAGAGAGAGAGAGAGAGAGAGAGAGAGAGAGAGAGAGAGAGAGAGATAAATAGATAGATAGAGAGATTGGTTGATAGATAGATAGATAGATAGATAGAGAGCGGGAGATATATATATATAGATAGATAAATAGATAGATAGAGAGATTGGTTGATAGATAGATAGATAGATAGATAGACAGACAGACAGATATATAGATTGATTAATATATATAGATAGATAGATAGATAGATAGAGGGAGAGATAGGTAGATAGAGGGATAGATAGATAGATAGATAGATAGATAGATAGATAGATAGATAGATAGATAGATAGATAGATAGATAGATAGAGAGATAAATAGATAGATAGATAGATAGATATATTGATTGATAGGGAGAGAGAGATTGGTTGACAGATAGATAGATAGATAGATAGATAGATAGATAGAAAGATAGATTGGTTGATAGATTGATAGATAGAGGGAGAGATAGATTGATTGATAGATAGATAGATAGATAGATATATAGATAGATAGATAGAGGGAGAGATAGATAGATAGATAGATAGATAGATAGATAGATAGATAGATAGATAGATAGATAGATAGATAGATAGATAGATAGATCAGGTTTCTACTGCTCATGGTACGAATTTGTATTTTCAAAGGGAAATTACTCCATTCAATAATATGATTGAAAGAATATATATTGAAAACAAAATATTATATAAAAATAATACATAGAGAAAATACAAATATAAAATAAATGAATACAGTAGGTATTTCAGTTTTTCCTAATCTAGAGGTTTAACTTTTTATGATAAGTAAAAATGGCCTCTCTAAGAAGAATTGATGCTTCGTACAGTTCGAACATTATGCATGACATGAATATATATGTAATTATATATATGCCTACACAATTGTTCGCAAATGAAAACTGTTCTTTTAACGAATTTATGAACACGTGTTCCCTACATTTACTGAGGTATACATGATATTAAAGTATTTTATTACAGCTATTGTTCTATACTATCGTGCTATTACTAAATCTCTGTGTTATGATAAAATTTATATTTAAAATGTATATATATATATATATATATATATATATATATATATATTGATATAAAGATAGAGGCAAAATGCCTTCATAAGAAACCATGTGTTAGATGCTGATATTTTTTATTAAATTAAAATAAAAAATTAAGGCATTTTTTTTTCTTTATAATCTTGACTTTTTTATCTAATATTTCGCTTGATATAACAAGCCTCGACAGAGCTTTAGACAAATTAAAGGGATTAACCTGTGGTTTTACTTTTCGTAATAATCCTTCCTGGTCTTGTTATCCACTAACGGTGCAAATGTCTGTTTTAATTGAACTAAAAATCGCGCATGGTCGCTGGTAGTTATACATTTTGGAAAGTTCATTTTTTAAGTATCAGATGAGTTTTTATATAAAGATAGAGGCAAAATGCCTTCATAAGAAACCATGTGTTAGATGCTGATATTTTTTATTGAATTCAAATCAAAAATCAAAAAAATGTTTTCTTCTTATTGACGCTTGCCCCCGCCTTTCGTAAGCATAGACGGTAGGTTTGTGATTCTAGACTGAATCTACGAACTGCGTGTGATACTATGGGACAGGGTGCAAGCGCTACTCCTGGTGACGAGGGTAAAACACACTTTACAAATATTTACAGTATATATATATATATATATATATATATATATATATATATATATATATATGTGTGTTTTTCGTTCAAGTTTTAAGTATTGCATGGAAAGTTAATAAAATTGAAATAAAAGCCAAATTAGCAATACAAGATTAATTTTTTTTTTTTTTTTTTCTTACATTAATCCTATCGATTACGGAATAAAATTCCTTCTTCAGGGGTGACCAGTATTGAGTCATTTTTTTTTTTTTTTTTCATCAAAAAACAAGAATAAAGAAACTTATTTCTTTGTTAATTTGATAAACGTCTTTGATGGTACGACGTCATCGCCTTGATGTTATGAAATGGCGGTAGAATTCAAAACCGGTGTAGAACGAGAGATGCGTTGGCACGCTGTCGAGTAATGTGTGTGTTCTTGTATTGCTAATTTGGCTTTTATTTCAATTTTATTAACTTTCCATGCAATACTTAAAACTTGAACGAAAAACACACACATTACTCGACAGCGTGCCAACGCATCTCTCGTTCTACACCGGTTTTGAATTCTACCGCCATTTCATAACATCAAGGCGATGACGTCGTACCATCAAAGACGTTTATCAAATTAACAAAGAAATAAGTTTCTTTATTCTTGTTTTTTGATGAAAAAAAAAAAAAAATGACTCAATACTGGTCACCCCTGAAGAAGGAATTTTATTCCGTAATCGATAGGATTAATGTAAGAAAAAAAAAAAAATAATAAATTAATCTTGTATTGCTAATTTGGCTTTTATTTCAATTTTATTATATATATATATATTGGAAAGCCATGAATATTATAACTGTGCTATTTTTAAATCTCTGAAACAGTTACATATTAAACAGCTGATGATCCCCGTTTTAATATTTCACACTTAAGTTAAGGTCCTCTGTTTTTGTTTAACTGTTGTTTAACTGTTAGATACTTGAATCCCCTTTTTTATTTATGAATTTTCCAATGAATGCTAAGTCTGCGATATCTTGGATTTAGTTAGTTTATCTGGGAATTTAAACTGCATTTTCCTGTTTTTTTCTTTTGTTTAAAATGACACAACGCTTCTTTAGATTATATATATATATATATATATATATATATATATATATATATATATATATATATATATATATATATATATATATATTGACTCTGTATATATTTGCATATCTTCCTTCTCTACATGAACTCTACCACTATATATATTTCTCATAATTTATAGACTTTCTCGTCTTTGGTCATTTTTTGCATTTTTTCGTTCGCTCTTGACAAAGCCCATATAACATTGGAGCGAAACGTTTAGCTTTATAGGTCTTCCGCTTATTCCATTTTAATTTCATACCGTCGGATTATTTGATCCTTTCATCTATTCATATATATATATATATATATATATATATATATATATATATATATATATATATATATATAGTAAGTTATGAAAATATATCCATAGCAATTACGATACGCAGAGGCTTCCGCGTTTCATCCCCATAGGGAGTTGTCAGGCTAAAATGACGATACTCCACGGGGATCAACAATGGAATCTTCTGTGTAGCTTAATCACCATAAATATATGTTCGTGACTTACTTACATTGACTTACATTGCTCTACTTACGTATACGGTTTTTTGTATTGTCCTTGTTATATATATATATATATATATATATATATATATATATATACACATATATATATATATATATATATATATATATATATATATATATATATATACATATATATATATATATATATATATATATATATATATGAGGAAAAAAAGAAACAATGTTTCAGACGATATGTAAAAATAAAAATGGAATAAAAGATAAGCAAATCAACAACTAGCAAAAATAAACTCAAAACCTCATGTTATATAGTTATACCGAAATATTTCGGTCGTTTAAAATACGACCCTCTTCGATCGGTTGTAAACTTTAATTAAAAACGGAAAAGTTTTCAAATTTATACAAAGAATGCAATAGGCAAAAAATAGTCACGTGTAATAAACAGTAGAGAGGGAGAAAGAAGGAAAGAAATGTTAAAGAAGAAGAAGAAGAAGAAGAAGAAGAAGAAGAAGAAGAAGAAGAAGAAGAAGAAAGAGAGCAAAATCAACAGTTGACTGTTGAACGCCGATTTATACAGAGAACGCAACTGGAAAAAAAAACAGTCACGTGTAATAAACAACAGAAAGGGATAAATAAATAAATAAATAAAGAAGGAAACATTAAAAAAGGGGAAGAAGAAGAAGAAGAAGAAGAAGAAGAAGAAGAAGAAGAAGAAGAAAGAGAGAACAATATGTATGTATATATGTATATATATTTTTCAAGAATTAAAAAATTGAAAACGATAATGTTTTGTTCTTTAAAATATTTTTATTTTCCTTAAATTTATGAGCTAGAAAACTTTCGATCAAATAGACTTTTTTCAAGCGATCTTTTTATTCATAAATCATTTTTTGTCCTGTTGGTTAACGTCCGTTTCGATGTTGATCGGACAATCTAAATATCTTTATTGGTGTCACGTGGCTACGTGGTGGGTTATTAAATAGTATGTTGACACGTTTTTCAATATCGTTTCGTATCTGAATATTGAATTCATTTTAAAAAGTAATAATTATTTTTGTCTTTTAAATACATAACTATTTTCAGATCGTCCGATCAACATCTCAAGGAGGATTTTATCTCCGAGGGACAAATAAGATGGTTTATAAAAATGTATTGCTTGAAAAAGATATATTAGATCGAAAGCTTACTAGCGCATATCTTTAAGGTAAATAAAAAAAACTTATTTAAAAAAAAAGAAGACTATCGTTTTTGGCTTTTAAAAAAGGATTTATATTCAAATACGAAACGATATTAAAAATAGTGTCAACATACTATATATATATATATATATATATATATATATATATATATATATATAGTTAGGCAAACATTATTAAATAACACGGAGTGGTTTTGTTTGATGCGACTTTTTTTAAATTTTTTCAATTTTCCGAATTGTCCATCTAATGTTTCGGTCAAATTGATGTAAATATGATCCATGGCTTTCTTGTTCCATTCTTTTTTCTTTTTTGCAAGTACTTTCGATTTGAATCGTCAAATCATCTTCAGGCGGTATTAGTTTTAGTGTCTTTACTGTTGTGCTTATTTTTGAATTATAACGGCAAGTAGTTTATATTTGAAAACGCGTCTGTAAAGTTGAAATGTACATGAGAGCGTGATGGCGTTCTACACATACAGGATATTTAAAGTTTGACTGTTTAAACCGTTACGAAATTGATGACGTTAAATAAAGTGCATACAATTCAAACGCATAACTACCTAATGGCTAAGAATTTGGTAATGTTAATGTTTTATACATATATATAAGTACTGTGTAGTAGGGCAGGAAAACACCAGCAGAGTGCTCGATTAATTAAGAAATTTCTAAAATGCTTATCAGCTGACGAGAATCGGGATTAACCTCCCGCTTTGAAACCGACGGTACTGATGTTACATTGAATTTCTTTATCTTATATATATATATATATATATATATATATATATATATATATATATATATATATATATATATATATATAATTGCAATCTATGAAGACTGATGTAATTTACCAATTTACATCCCAGAACTTTCGGGCCTTAACATTGAAAGGCGAATCCTTCTCCCATTTGAAATGATTAAAAACATCAAAATAAAAATGAATAACTAACAAACATGCAATCTGCTATGATGTGCATGAACTTAAATGACGGGACATGCGCGTCAAAAGAGCGTGGTGTGAGAGGAAGGAAAGTAAGGATGACTGCGTAGAAGAGTAAGCCGAGTTGAGCTGAAAAGTAAAGGGAAGACAAACCTTAGCCTATGAACTAGACATTACAATCTAATTGCATGCGTAAGACACCACCTTTGTCGCGCTATTGCCCATTGGGTGGAGACGATTTCTAAACGGTGCAACTGGAAATCTAGCATCGTCACGAGAAGTTGTCATAAAACATAGCGAGACAGTGATCCCTTTTCATCAAGGTTCGCTCTCTTCCCCTCCTTGTCCTGGGAAAGAGGCTAACCTACCCCGAACACTCTTGTGCAAGCTGTTCGCTTCTAAGCATCCCATCACCCCAAAATATATTTTTGCCAACTTTTTCTACTTCTTTTTTCCACGGACACTATTTTCTAATCTTTGATATGACTTTAACGTGTATCTCGTTGCGAGGCGACGTTTATAAGCTTATATAAGGGTGGAGTATAATCTTTGTTACCGCTAGTCTCAGGTCGACTCTTACCGAAAGCGGCACTACATGCTATGAGTTAAATGGTAACTATATTTTACAGAATATTTGTTTATAAAATATGAAAGCCTACATACCAATCAAATACGAACCATATGTAAGGTTTCGACATAAAATAATCCAACAACGTTAGGCATGCTGTAACAATCATAAACAAACCGTTAGAGAAAAAGCCACATACTACCTACTAGCTATACGTTACAATCTCCCAAACCACACCATAGACAATATCAAATGTATCCTCATAGCCTCCAATTTTAAGACACAACAGCAAAAACGAAAATACGAAACTAAACTCATTCTGAGACTTAATACTAACATCTCAGGTTTGAATAAAAATGTGGGACCTCTAAATGATTACTTATTCCATAACTGGTGATACCAGATCAGGCTGCCCCGTGGCTCCCTGAGACGAAATTCACCTACATTGAGGTTTTTTTTCTTTTCTTTTTTTTGTTTTTTTTGTTTGTAAAACTTAATTATGTTCTACAAAACCAAAAACAAAAACAACAGCCCCTCTCCCTTTCTCCTTCCCCTTTTTTATTTTTTATTTTTCCTACCCTACTCCCGGTCCTGGATATGACCTTAAACTACATCCGATGGTGAGATCCGGCTTACGGACTTTGGGGAATGTGGAGCCTCCTCTTAATTACCATTGCTCCCAGGTCCACCCTGACCCGGAGTGGTAGTACCTGTTAGGGTCCCAACTATGGGTTAAATAGAAACAGATATTAAAAGGGGAAAGAAACAAAAAAGAAAAGAAAACAAGACCAGATTCGGCATTAAATAACCCAAAAAGGGTTGATATGCCGTAAAACAAAACTACCAAACTACCAAACTTATTCCATAAAGATACAAACTGACTAACAACATTGTCTTTCGAATTTTTTCATGTTTTCACTTTCTTCATATCCTTACTTCTTTCCTATATAATATATATTACATGTTACTATTCTCTCCATACATACATCCATACAGACAGGTGACGTTTATATAATAGATTACATGTTACTATTCTCTTCATAGAAATTCATCATCGCTTTTATTATACTTAAATTAAGGGACATGCGTGTTGAAAAGAATGGCTGAGAGAGGAAGGAGAGTAAGGCTGACTGCGAAGAAGGGAGAGTAAATCGTGCTGAGCTGAAAATGAAGGGAGTGCAGACCTTAGCGGATGAACGCAACATTACTATCCAGCTAACAAACTACCAACTTCTTTCTCTTTTGTTTACCTTTTTTTACTTTCCTTCTTTTTTTCTTTTTCTGTATTTCTTTGCAATCGCTTTGCGACATCTCTCTTTCATTTTGTATTGACTTATTAGTTTTCTCTTCTAACATCTTTTCTCTATATTCATCTTTCTTTTCTTTATCTCTCTGTCTTGCTTACTCCCCCACCGTCTCTACTTATTATGTTCCCCTTCTACCTTACACTGTTACTATTTAACTTCGATTCCCGTTTTTCTCATTATTCATTCCACCTCTCTCCATCTTGCTATCCCCTATCTCACTCGACTTCCGTGTTTCTCTTTTCTTTAGCCATCTCTTCTTCTTTTTTGTTATATGCTTAACTCTTTGCAATTTACAACTATCTACGTTTCGCTCTCTCTTATTCTCTCTCTATCACACCAACGTACATACCCTCTATCGCTGTTCCCTTTCTCTCTCTTCCTCCTCTCTCTCTCTCTCTATCTCTCTCACTCTCTCTCTTTCTCACTCTCTCTGGCAAATCTAGCTTCCTTTCACAAATGGTGCAGTTAAGGCATTACCAAACAAATCGAGACAATAATTTATAAAAATGAAGACCGATTATCACCTCTTCTCACCTGTTTATATTTTCCTCCCCCACCCGCTTTCTCCTCCTTGCTTCTTTCCTCCTACTCATATGTACACTAACATTCTCCCTGACACTTCCTCCTACTTTCTTCAATCTTCTCATTCTCCATTTTACCCTTTCCCTCTATCCTTACTCTGTCCTTTCTCTTTTATACATTCTTAGCGTTTCCTTCCCTTTCTCTCTCTCTATCATACACACATACACATCCTCTATCTCTCTCCCCTCTCTCTCTCTCTCTCTTCCCCCCTCTCTCTATGGCAAATCTAGCTTCCTAGCACAACTGGTGAAATTAAGGCATTACCAAACAAATCGGGACAAAAATAAAAAAAAATGAAGACCGATTTTCACCTCTTCTCACCTGTTTATATTTTTCTTCCCCCACCCGTTTTCTCCCTCTTGCTTCCTTCCTCCTACTCACATTTACACTTACATCTACCGGACACTTCCTTCTACTCTCTTCTATCTTCTCATTCTCCATTTTGCCCTTTCTAGATTACTAGCACGATAGAGAAAGCCACCTTATTTGCTGCAGCCTTGGCAATGTCTTCAATGTATTTGTTCCAATTCATTTTACCTGTGAAGGTTAGGCCGACGAGTTTGAATGTTGAACTCTCAGGTAGGGTGTTATTTGCCATGACAATCCGTGGTTGGAGAGGTTTCTTGTAGTTATTATAGGAAATGGGCTTTGTCTTTGCGGCATTAAAAGTTACCAACCATTTATGACCCCAATCCACTACAGCCTGGAGGTAATTTTTTAAGGATTCACCCATTGCCTCGGATATGATCGCGTTTGTTTTGTCAACATGACGAGAGTAAAGCGTGGTGTCGTCAGCAAATGAACCAATCTGAGACTCAATGCCATCAGGGAGATCGTTTATGTAGATCAGAAACAATAAAGGTCCAAGGATAGACCCCTGGGGTACACCAGTCTTTATCTCTATCCTTACTCTGTCTTTTCTCTTTTCTACATTCTTAGCATTTCTTTTCTTTCCTCTTCACTCTCCAGCTTTATAACTCTTATCCCATTTCCTCCATTCTACACCCTCTCTTTTCTTCATTCTTTTCCCGTCAATTATTCATTTCCAGTTTATCTCTCAGTAGATATATGTGATTGGTTTAATGGATACCTTCGTGGACACTGGGATTGGTAATAACAATGTTCCAGTAGTTTTTAAATGAGCATGGATAAGTTTAATTGCTTAGATTTTGGGACTACTATTCTCCTCTTAGTTAAAAACATCTAACATTCATACTAGAATAATCGGTACTGATATCGATCCTGACCCTGTTTTCGTGAGGTTCGACTCGGAAGCGTTCAGCTGTCCTACGCGAACGCCCGAGTGTTGACGAGCCGAATGGTACAAGACGACAATTTTGATACGGTGCTGCGTCCTGTGATTGCAAGTTATATTTTCAAGAAAAAAACAAAAAACAAACAAACAAGTAAAACATAGCAAAGTTACTGTTATTAAATAAATTTTTATTTTTATTTTGATACGTTGCTGCGTCCTATAATTTTTAGTTATAGTTGCAAGAAATTAAAAAATAAATAAAACAAATAAAACAAGCAAAACAGAGCGAAATTACTGTTATCAAATAAATATTTGTAACCCTAACACTAACCCTAACCCTAACCCTAAACCCTAACCTTAACCCTAACCCTAACCCTAACCTTTACCCTAACCCCTAACCCTAACAAAAAAAAAAACAAGCAAAACATTATCATCATAGGACACAGCACCGTATCAAAATTGTCGTCTGGTACAAATCGGCTCGTCAACTCTCAGGCGTTTGTATAGGACAGCCGAACGCTTCCGAGTCGAACATCACGAAAACTGGGTCAGGATCGATATCAGTACCGAATGATCCAAACGGACAGTTAAAGCAATGGGTAAATGCGTTGACGAACAATCAGTTTTAAGTGACATAATTCTGGAGGTTAAAGTTTCAATCTTTACTACAGACGATACTAATTAAGAATAATATGATGAACACTTCTATCTGATGGAACTGCAAAAACCGTTAGTTAAATAAAGAGTTCAGTTCTAAATACCGTATTGGTTCCCAAAGTCGACATAAAAAGTTTCGAAAAGATGCATCTGAAGAATGTAGCAAGCCAAATCCTTGTCATCCTGAAATTCAACAAGATACAGCTGAAAATGGCCGAAACGTAAATAATGTGTTTCGACACTTTTTGATGAATATTTATAATTATATATTCATTTATATATATTTACAGGCGTAAATCAAGCCCCAAAGACCAAGACAATACCAGTCTATGGGGTGCAGTATCCATCGGAACAGATACTACACTTTGATCTTAGCCAAAAGGCCAAGAAGTGAGTAAATACTACCAATAACGCTACTACTACTACTACTACTACTAATAATAATAATAATGGTAGTGGTAGCAGCAGGTGTAACAGTAGAAATCATATGGGCGATGTTGGTGACGTGTCTCTCGTTGACATGCGACGCAGAACATCTAGAACTCCAGAATGTCGACAACAAACGCGCGCCCCATATGGCCTGACTTCTTGATTTTCCTGTTGTTGTCGCTTAGAAGAGTCCACTGTCAATCTGGCTTCGGCGATGCTTTCCGTTAATTGATGTCAGTCCATCTGTGTGTCGCCCTTCTCACTTCAATATTTCTGCCTGTCCCACGTTCTTTTCCCTCGCCGTCTCTTTTTCTTTATTTTGCCGTGGACAATAAGGAATAACTTGCCGCTCCGCTAGCGGAAAGTCTTGGTCAGAAAACTAAACGACAGATTGCGTGAAACACCAGCCTGTCATATAAAATACAGAGACGTCGTTCATTTGTGTCATGGCCATTTCGAAAAAAAAAATGATTTTCCACGTCCAACTTCTAGACGAACCCGCATTTTTTTCTGGTTAAATTTATGAGGGTTGTAGAAACATCATTAAAAAGAAAAGAAACAAAATATTGCAAATTGCACCGACTACAATATAATATACCTTTTTATATTCTAAAGTAAAAATTACAGTTGGTTCACCACAGATACGTAGTAAAATAGGAAACATTCAGTTCATCATAGTCGCCGTATTTGAAATCGGAAATTACGAACCGGTGTAAATAAAAAAATCCACAATTATATTTTAGGCCGGATTTTTTTAATGTCAAATAATAATTTGTTTTCAACAATTTGTTTAATTATTAACAAATAATGAAATCAAACTGTTTTTTTTGCAATTAAAATTAAAATCTTTTTAAATTCAATTTAAAAAAATTTTTTAACAAATAATCAAATCGATTTTTTTATGATTTAATTTTTTTCTTTTATTTTGAAAATAATTTTAAATAGTTTAATTATAAATTATTAACAAAATATAATTATATTAGACAACATTCCGAAAAAAGCTCTGCGGCCTAATATTATTGGGGATTTTTCGGTTTAACACTGTTTGAAATTTCCGATTTCAGATACGGCGCCAAAGATGAAGTGGGTACTTTCTATTTTAAATGAAACATCAGTTCTGTGCTACGTGTGTTTTATATGTAGTTTTAAACAGAAAAGAACGATATTATATACATACATATATATATATATATATATACATACATACATATATATATATATATATATATATATATATATATATATATATATATATATATATATATATATATATCCAAGCAAGCGTTGTTGAACGTTACGGAACTTTCTCGTTTGTAAATTTTCTATAAACGTTAGAATAAAATGAACTCAACCACACGCACCCCCTTTTCTTTCATTCGCCCTTAATGATACCTATAAAACATTAACTCAAGTCTTCTTATTTTAAAAAACCTATCCTGAAGACGACTTAGAAAGTCGAAAGCGCTCGAAAAAAATGGCCGAATGAAGAACAATCGAGGAAATACTCTACGGACTGCCACCTGAAACCAGAAGGATAGCTCGACGGGTTTAGAACCTCATGAAGAAGATTTACAAACGAAAAAGTTCCGTGACGTTCAACAACGCTTGCTTGGATAACGACTTGCTGCCTAAGTATATATATATATATATATATATATATATATATATATATATATATGTATATAAACAAGTTGAATATGAGAATAACGATTGTAAAAATACAACATATACTAAGTTTTCAGTTGCTAAAACAAGGTGTTTCAAATAAAATAAATCTATTGTTCGTTCATTAAGCCATGGCTTTTCATAGAATGATTTTTTCCATAAACATATATATATATATATATATGTATATATATATATATATATATATATATATATTGTCACGACATCTATTCGTGACTAAAGAGTTTATATTTTAGGCCCTTTTTGATCCTCCGTCAATTTTGTTGTTTAGATGAGCTGTTTGTCGCACGATAACCGATAAGCAAAAACACAAAAAAAAACACGAAACACAATACACGATTAAAGAAAAAACACGAACAATGATATATATAGATAAAAAACTGAAGAAAGTTTTATTTCAAAAACGTTGTCCTCGAAGGATAGTAAATACTTATTATTGTTTAAGCGAAATGCGATGCAATGTGTGTGTGTATATAACAAAATTGGAATGTGCGAATATATATATATATATATATATATATATATATATATATATATATATATATATATAAATATATAAAGAGAGAGAGAGAGAGAGACCAGATGGGTTTCTTTACTTAGCTCAGGTATATTCCGATATTCAACTTGTCCTTATTAAATCCCAAGTTAGTAGACAGAAAAGGGTGATTCCGTCTTCAAATCCGGGTAGCAGGTGATTTTTCGTAAGAGTGGCTACTCAACCGAGCGGACTCTTCGATATATTTTCTCTAACTGACTTCTTATTAAACATCTTTTTATTTCCACCCGTGGTGTTTTGCCCGCAAATTAGTATATTGTACGCTATGACCACTTGTATCTTTCTCTATCGTTTATTATCCCTTATTCGGGCCGCTCGTTTGAAACAATGGGATGGAAAGTGAGAGAAATAGCCAAGCACACCGTGGTCCTTTTCTCTCTTAATAGCAGTCGAGTGGCCGAGAAAAGTAAAGAATAGGGGCAAGCACGCCGTGGTCACTGTTGCTCGAGTATATACCTTCCTCATCCCTTAGTAGCAGTCAGGTTTACATAATTTTTATCTCAAAGTGGCCGGGCGAGGGAATTCTACAACTAGATCGTAACAATATATATATATATATATATATATATATATATCCAGTAACACATGTTAGCGAGTAAAACACAAAGGGTTGAATTACTTTCAAGTATATAGGGGAATTGAAAAAGCAAATAGCAAGTCGGACATTCCCCGCCTTTTATTTATTTCTATAATGAGGCACTACTTCTTTTCCTTTCTGCTTTTTATACTGATTTATACGTAGTTTTTTTCCTTTTATTTAAAAAAGAACTGTCCAGTTGTAGAACATTTCTTTCTGTATTTGTTTTTTCTAATTTGCCGATACAAACGTTATTTTATATACATATTAGTGCGAACACTGGCAAAGCATTATTTCTTCCGTTATTTTTGATGGAGGGTGTACACAATTACTAAATAGAAAGCTTTAATTGTCTGCGATGGTCGTATTCAGTTCAAGAATAATTTTACGATTGTTATGATGGACATTATCTTTTAGAAAACACTACAGATTAAAATCTGGGTGGTTAAAGTCCGGTGAATGTGAAACCCACTCAAGATAACATACTCTACTGGTGTTAATATCACCAGTGTCACCGCAACCATTCCAGCATATCATTTGAATTATGGAGAGTTATTCCATCCGGTTGATAGCACTGTTCAATCCTCACAACACCATAGCGTCTGCAAAAGTTCCCCAAACATTTTTAACGTAGAATTGACATGGATCGGATACAAAACAAAGAACGTTGGCCGTCTATGAGTGAAATTTATTGGACAAGTAAGGCATAGGATGAAGGTTAGCAGTACTAGATATGATTGTAGTGCAGAACTGATTGTAAAAGTTATTAAGGATGGCATATTGGGGTCACCCTGTATAAAAAGAACATCGTCATTGTGTGTGTCTGGATAAAAGTCAGAAATTTCACTGTATAAGGGTCAAGATAAGATGGAGTACTGTTGCCACATATGAGGGGTTCAGCTGAGAGCAACCTTTGCTGTATTGACAGCGTACAGAACCGACTTCGAAATTCTCTTCTCTACAACCTCTTTCTCACAGAAGAAAGGTTGCCAGTCTTTCTCTTCTCTATCGTTATTTTTGTTGTAGGTGCTCGACTTAGCTTCAATCTATTGCCCCCTACCCCCCTATGTGAAAAAATTCACAACAAAATCTCGTCTAACTACAACCACGGTATATAATTTTCCTTTCTCACTCTCTCTGTAACTATACGAGACTTCCATCAGCAAAGTTTCTTTTATAGATCTGTCCGTTTGTAGAACACAGTATCACGGGTCTGCTTCCTGGCTGATTACAACATTGCCCTATTTAAGTCTAATGTAAATAAATTCTTGTTGAACCGCTCTCTTAAATAATCAATTTCTTACCAGTTACAACCATCGTTACAAATCCCCATGATGTTTCACCGTTTCCTGACAAACTAAAAAGATCATCATCCTTGAGTGGCCTTTGGGCTTTTATAGGCGGTGACACCTTAATAAAAAAAACTGCAAAGAGCTTTCCTTTCTTCCTTCAAATATCAAACAGAGTTTCCTTGAACAGATTGTTTTCTAAGAAATACAAATCTGTGGAACATATTACCACGGGGTTGCTTCTCTTAAGACTATAACATGGATGTCTTAAAATCCAATTTCACCAAATACTTGCTTTAATCCATCGTCACAAGTTATAAAATTTGGTTTCCGAATCATTGAGATGAGGATTGATAATTTGATGTTTTTTTTATCTTGAATGTTATTTTCACAACGTGTCAGTCGATGTAACCTCCGCCCTTGTTTCATGCGCGTCTTGTTGAACTGTAATCTTTATATCGAACTAAGGAATCTGTACAGAATTTCGAACGGAACCCTTTTATCAACCCACGGGGGTAGCTTGTTCATGTTCTGTCAGCCATGCCCGGTTTGAAGTCTTAAGTAATTTGTGATTGTATTCATGGTATGGGCCGTACTGAGGATTGAACCTTCAACCTCCAGAAGACTCACTTTAGAACTGATTATTACTAAACACTTTTATCCGTTTCGCCGCGGGTCACAACTTCTGTACACTAATCTAATGTGTGTAACCGTGTTCCATAATACAGTTCGAGATACGACATCGTTTTATCCATTAGTGAGTGTTTCGCATCTGAAACTCGCGTGCACTTAAGCGCTGCTAATATTGTTTTACATATTTCGACTTATTGCATTGTGATAGCTTTCTCTGAATCCGTTATATACATTTTACACACAATGCTCCAAACAAACTACACCACTTTATCATATATAGTTACGTAGTTTAGGAGAATACACACACACGTCTCCGTTTGTAATAGCATAATATGTTTATTATGGGTAATAATTGACCGTGAAAATTCGATTAGTCATATTGCTACCGGCGCGTTTATAAGATGTGGGAACACTGGACAATGCAAATACCTACAGCCTCATCTTCAGTCTGAAAACTTGTTTTCTGAATTAAGATGATGCTTTAATGATTTTCCTGACCCATAAGGATGCGACAATTGTAAAGATAGATGGTAGGTTGTGGACCAGAAAAAATAGTTGATTACAACACAACAGTAACGTTGCAACGTTATTTAAAATCACTGCGTTAAACAGTAGACGAGTAAACCCACTAGTATATAAGACGGGTAGTTGAAAATAACAAGAAAGGAAAGTTCTGCTGAATCCGAAGTTAGAATTACTGGGGTTGCTGAAATAGATAGAAACGGATGTGACGCCACATAGTTCAAAGAAAGAGTAAGTGAGAGAAGTCGGCAGTTCCGTGGAAGCACTAGAGTTGTGAATACGTGATTAAAAAATGTGCCGATAAGATATGATCAAACAGTGATTATCGATCTCTCGGTCAACCCTTCTCACTATACTTGTTTGTGATTTGGAAAGAAGATCCAGGCGAATACACCTCCTCTCCCTTCCATCAAGTTTTGTCTTGAATTAGTCCTTTTTCGAGGTATGCTACTTAAATGCAAACAGTGTTTCCTCGGTTGGGGAAGATCACTGAAAAGACGTGTACACGAACAAGCAGCTAACAGGTATGATTATGATATTTAATTTATGTATGGCAAAAAGTTGAAACGTAACCACTTAACAAAAACTAGAACATGTTTTTCTCCTCTATAGGCCGCATCAAGAAATCGGCAATAAGCCTCAAAAAGAGGAGGTAACACGCAGGAGGATAGACTTCCGAAGACAAAGCGATATCATATGTCACTCGGATAAAAGCGGTTTCCGTTGGATCAACTCAATTTATTAGGTTGCTGGAATAATTACCGAGAACGGATCTTCGGCTGGTAACAAAATGGTGGTCGGAATTAGTAGATTATGCTAGTATGTGACGTGTATATATATATATATATATATATATATATATATATCTTCCACTTTATGTGTGTTTATCCTGGCTAGTTTCTCTGTCTTCTTCTCTTTTATCGCCTTTACCCCCTCCACCTACCTACCCCCCCCTATGCTAGCTCGGTGGGTGCGAAAATGGAAAAGAAAAACTAATGGGTGAAGGTATAAAAAAAGAATGAGAAATAAAGAGGAATATGTCACCTACTTGTCAAATCATATTTCAATGTTACTAAGGGTCTTCTTATATAGTCCAATCGGATCATCTTTTCCGTCTCCCATGTGTGAGCCTTCAAAATAAAATAACATTGTTTCTAAATCTTCACTTTTTCTGAAGACGTTCGATGATACGAACGAAACCGGTCAAATCTCTTGTTTTTTTGTTTTTCTCCTGCATTCTAACCTGTTTTCCGTTTGTCTTTTTCAAAATATAGAGATAGATAGATAGATAGATAGATAAGTATACTAATAAACAAGTAAAATGCAAAATGCATGACATAATTAATATTTTGTCATGATCATGCCCCGAAGAATTTAGCACCAACAAAATTGTATTTGCATACATGTTTCAGAATTTTCAATTTATTATATCTCACATAGCAGGATAGGGCATTTGCAATTATAGGAAAATATTTGTTTGCACATAAATTCTTTATCAATTCGATGAACGCAATATTTAATTGAATTGCTCAATAATTATAAAACCAAGCAAAACAAATTTCAGAAACCTTTTTTTACTATCATATATATATATATATATATATATATATATATATATATATATATATATTTATACCTACCATATATATTTTTTATACCTATTTCTCTTTCTCTCTCTCTCTCTCTCTCTCTATATATATATATATATATATATATATATATATATATATATATATATATATGTATGTATGTATACCTACCAGCGACCATGAGCGATTTAAGTTCAATTTAAAAGAGACATTTGCACCGTTAGTCCACACAACATCGGACGTGACTTCTACAAGACCAGGAAGGATTATTACGAAAAAAAGGTTAATACTTTTATTTGCCTAAAGCTCTGTCGAGGCTTGTTATATCAAGCGAAATATTAGATAAAAAAAGTCAAGATGAAGAATAAAAAAGAAAAAAATGTGTAAATTTTTAATTTTTATTTTAATTAAAATATCTGCATCTGCCACATAGTTTTTATGAAGGCATTTTTCCTCTTTCTTTATATATATATATATATATATATATATATATATATATATATATATATATATATATATATTTATTTGATCCTTCTCCGAGGACAACAGACTTGAGTGGAATCGTCGTCGTTGGATTTTTATACAGATTCCTCTGGATTTACCAATATTTCTGAGCCCCACGTTTTTTTTGGATTTCGTTATTGGTGATTCCCATGCCCGCTTGAACCTTAAATTTAAAAAAAAAAACTCTTTCAAATATGAAACTTTGACAGTCCTATCCTGTCTACTTATCAGTCATAATTTTTCCTCTGATGATAAGATTTTAATCTTTGAAAAGCCTGGTTTAAGGAATGAAAGAGAAGGAAAATAAATGTTTTTTATTAACTAAACTGTCTTGAACAACTGAAGATATCGATTTGCTTCCATTTGCAGGTCTTATTAATTTTCATTGACGTACCATATATATATATATATATATATATATATATATATATATATATATATATATATATATATAAGATTATAAATATTTATCTACATATGCATACGTTTCATCCTTCTGGGATCGTCAGTGTAGAGATAATATACGTATATATATATATATATATATATATATATATATATATATATATATATATATATATATATATATATATATATATATGCACACACACTCGTTTGGACTCATTTTGACCTATAAAATAATCCAAATAAATTAAGACCTTAACTCATGGGGTCTTTATAATTTGGTCTCAGGTGATAAAATTAAAGTTAAATTCATCACTAAGACTTTCCGTAAGAATGGCTATCGATTAGACATTGTTTAATTTACTATCAAAATACAATTTTGAATTCCTATAACACATAACAGTTTCTATTGACAAATGTCCTATTTACCGTCGCCTACATTGGCTAGATAATATAAGTAATAGATTCGCCAAACAAATCTCTTTATCTGTAAACCAATTATACTTTGCGTCGGATACACGTTTTGTTTTTCCACCAGACTCATCTTTACATCTATTAGAAAATATTTGTTTTCCCATACGTTAATAATTATACTATTTATTTATAGATTTATGTAAATGTAGTTGCAGTTTGCACTACGTTGGGAGGACATCAAAAAGATTAGACATCCGGGGTAAACAACACGTACCCACAAAAATTCGCCAGGTAAATTAGTTACCAACTGATGTTTTAAATAATACATACGGCCCTACCATCGCCGAACATCTTAGAAATAATCGTTTCTGTGCATCCAAATTTAGTGCTGACTTTTTCTCCATTCTCGGTAAGGCACACTCTCCCTTTTATCTGAAGATTCTAGAAACTATTAACATTAAGTATTTGCGACCTTCTCTTTGAAAGCGAAGACAAAATATTCCCGAACTTAATTTAGTTTTTATTTGATTAAAGAAAATGTCCATTTTCTATTGTTATAAACTCCATAGCATATTTTTCCAATTAATCCTAACTTCGAGATAGCTTTGTTGAGCGAGGTTCGAAATCGGTCAGCTTACACTTTCACTCTTTTATTTTCTAATTCACCATGTTTAAAAATATTATTGGTCTTTATATAGCCATAATATATTATTACTCATACATCACTTATCAAAGCCAACGGTTACTCGATTAAGATGGTTCATGAGAGGAGATGATTGTCAGTTTAAAGATAAATAATATTATCAAAGAATTGAAAAATAATTAATGAAATTAACTCAGTTTGATTATTTGTGAGAACGGTTTATGACAAATATTTGAAGACGACCATGTTGTAATCGGAATGGAAGCAGTCCTGTAGTAATGTGTTCCACGGATGGGAAGCCCTTGCAAAGCAGGATTTATATGGAGATTTTGTCTGGCGCTAGACACACGGAGGAAGAAAGGAGTTTGTTTTCCGTTGTGGTAAGAAGACGAGCGAATGTCTTATACGTCAGAACCAAAGATGAAAGTTCCGTAAAGCACCTTCCATGGACATTGCCCAATTAACTTAAGACAGACTCTCGCTATCTCAATACATTCCATCGAGAAAGAAGAACGAAAGACCCTTCCAGACAAATTTTTAATTTATTTTTTTAGCTTGTTTTCCCGTGAATGCGTGTTTTGTTATCAGGCTATCAATGTCGGAAACCACTTAATAAGTGATAATCATTTTCTGATGAAACCAAATATAACTTTAGATCAAATACTTTTTTTTTCGGGCTCTTCTTCGCGATGTCATAATTCTGTCAACTGTGTCTTTGACCTTCTCGTGTTTGTCGGGAAGGGCATCCGTGCCCATTTGCGATAAAATACCGATTTGTCTCGCACAACCCTACGACATAAAAATGACCGCTCGACATCGTTGGAATTCGAATCTTGCTTGTTGAGGTGAAATTTACGATTCAGCAACGATGGTCCGTAGATCGCTGCTAATTGAGTGTGGGCCATTCGAAAAAGGTTTAGTTGTCGTCACGATCATCCAGCCTGTTAAGAATTCCTTTCTTTTCGGATCCATTAGCAGACAGACCGGATGATGAAAGTGGCGTCGAGGAAACTGGCGTGGGACAAAGATCTTTAGCGAGAAGAGAGAATAGATTTAAGGATGGCAGCGTTGAGTGAAAAATCGTCGCATTTTGTAAACTGTCGTATATTTTCGAAAACAAAAACTCATACCAACATGTAAACACCCTCATACATGTACAAGCTCGGATGATTTGTTTACGTATACAAACATACTTTAACAAGAACGGGAATGTTTAAGATACGTCCATTTGATCTGTGCGTTTAGCGATGAAAATGCTTTTTTAAACTTAAGTGTCACGGAAATGCAATTTAACATTTAAACATGGCAGACCAACGGAATTAAATTTTAATTTTATGCTTGAAAAAAAAAACAACGAAATGTTATTTTAAATTTCATCATGGTAGACCAACGAAAATTATATTTTTAATTTAAGCCTGACAAAGCAATGAAAATACATTTTTAAACTTAAGCGTGACAGGTCAACGAACATTAAATTAAAAAGTTTGAAAAACAAAGAAAATATTATTTTAAACTTAAGCGTGACAGAGCGAAGAAAATACTATTAAAAATTAAAGTGTGACAGACAAAAAAGAATATAATTCTAAAATTAAACATGACAGACCAACAAAATTTACATTTATAATTTAATCTTAAAAAAACATATATTCCCTGGTATCTTAAATGTGTATTTATGAAATAATATAATGGCTACACTACATTTTCATAAAATACTCTCAGATCTTCAATATATTTTCATAAAATACTCTCAGATCTTCAATATATTTTCATAAATAGTCTAAGACCGTCAATATATTTTCATAACATAGGCTCAAACCTTCAATATTTTTTCATAAAATAGTCTCAGACCTTCAATATCTTTTCAGAAAATAGTCTCAGACCTTTAATATATTTTCATAAACTAGTTTCAGACCTTCAATATATTTTCAGAAAATAGTCCCAGACCTTCAATATATTTTCAGAAAATAGTCTAAGACCTTCAATATATTTTCAGAAAATAGTCTCAGACCTTTTAATATATTTTCAGAAAATAGTCTCATCCCTTCAATATATTTTCAGAAAATAGTCTCAGATCTTCAATATATTTTCAGAAAATAGTCTAAGACCTTCAATATATTTTCATAAAATAGTCTCAGATCTTCAATATATTTTCAGAAAATAGTCTCACATCTTCAACATATTTTCATAAAATAGTCTTAGACCTTCAATATATATTCATAAAATTGTCTCAGACCTTCAATATATTTTCAGAAATAGTCTCAGACCTTCAATATATTTTCATAAAATAGTCTCAGACCTTCAGCATATTTTCATAAAATAGTCTCACATCTTCAATATATTTTCATAAAATAGTCTCACATCTTCAATATATTTTAATAAAATAGTCTTAGACCATCAATATATTTTCATAAAATAGTCTCAGACCTTCCATATATTTTCATAAAATAGTCTTAGACCTTCAATATATTTTCATAAAATAGTCTTAGACCTTCAATATATTTTCATAAAATAGTCTCAGACCGTGAATATATATTCATAAAATAGTCTCAGACCTTCAATATATTTTCAGATAATAGTCTATTGTGATGTTCATGTGTTTTCTATAGAAAGAAATGTTCGAGAATCTAAATAAAATATAAGAATGTATTCTCATGTAAAATTTACCGGGGAAGACAATAAGAGTGTTACCGAATCTCTAAGTGCACCTTTTGAGGAGACTGTGATGGAATAACTCCAACATGTCCTATTGTTATGAAATGTATAGTATATGTATATCATTTTACCGTGGAACACAACGAAAGTTATACCGACTCTTTTAGTGCCCTCGTAACTAAAGGGGGCTATGGGGAGGTCAAAATGTCCTTCAAAACTTCAAATATATCATATTTTGATGAATATTATACGTATGTATAATATTCTCATATATACATATGCATAAAATTCTCTTAGAAAGAAAATGGAAGTGGTCCTGAATCTCTACGTTCCTCTATATGCCGAATATATACATGACCCCCACTTCTAAGTAACCCATGGGAACATAACCTCCTTTAAATTTCAAATACGAATATCTAAATTTTATTGAAATTTAAACCATTTGCATAATGCACTAATTCAAAGAGTTTTTCAACATTACCGCTTCTTTCGACGATGGATCAGTATAAACAAATCAAGTAATATGGTGTTATGAGCATAATGGCGAAGTACATAGTAGTGATCGCCATTCAATCCCGAGCAACGTCGAGTGTTTCTACTAGTACTCTCATAAAATAGTCTATTGACTCAAATATTCTCATAGGAAATGGTCTAAAAACTTCAATATGTTCTTGATATAAAATCATCACTAAACACCAACTTGTTGCTTATGCGTTAGACGCCCGGTTTCCTTAAGATAATCTAAAATACAAACGTCATGCACGGACGGCAAAAATAACAAAGATGCAAAGACATCATCCAGGCCTGAACCCCGACAGACGCCAACTTTATTCGGTTCACTCCGTTCGGCGTCAGACGGTCTAATGTCCATTCTCAATGCAAAAAAAGTGATCCGATTTTTTCATTCATTTATTTATGTAATCAAAATTGCTTGTATTTCCACAATTATTTTAGAACTCGTCTATTTACAGATATTAAGTGTTGCAATCCCGTCAATTCTACGTAGGTATTTTAATGTGAGTTTATAATAAACAATTTTACACCTTCCGTCAAAAAAGGACTTAACAAATCTGTTCCGCTAGTGTTCGCATTAATTTTCTTATTCATATATAATGACGTCTAAGTCGGTGAAGAAAAAAAAACGTCTCAAACTGGAAAGTTTTTAAAAAGAAAACGAAAGAAAAACGTTTCAATGCGTATAAAAAAACAAAGCGAAATTAAAAGAGAACGCCTCATTATAAAAATAGACGGTGGTGATGGTCTGACTTGCTATCTGCTATCTGCTTTCCTCTAAACACTAGAAATAGTTTTGTCAGGTAGTTTTTTACTCGTTAACCTTGGTGTGAGGATACGGATATATATATATATATATGGGAAGAGAAGGATGAAGGTAATCCGACGTGATGGTAAAATGAAAAAGGAAAACCAAAAAAAACTGGATGTTTTTTTATGTGTACATCAACGTTTCGTCTTTATTTATAAGACTTCATCAGGATGATGATATAGGGAAAAGATATCATGCAAGCACGGATACATGTAGGGTAGACATGTTGGGAAGAAAAATAAAATAAAATGAAAAATAATGGCAGCGTCTAGCTGGACGTCCGTACTTGTTAGAGAATGAAAAATGTATATATATATGTATATATATATATATATAGATAATAAACCATAACAAATATTTATTATTATTTGTCGCTCTTTGAAAAAGTAGAGCACTGTAAGTGTAGTATTAACACAGCTTGACGACACTAGCTTCATGATGCATCGTTCCTTCCCTTAAAAGAAGTAGAACGCTCTGAACGTTAAGCCCGCCGATAAAGTTTTAAAATTATCACCGTTTATTCGCTATTTAAAATTGGCCGAGTGGTTAAGGCTTCGGTTTTGAGTTGAAAAATACTTGTGATCCGGGGTTTCGAATCGCATGACCGGTAGTGAATAGTCATATCTCTATGCTGATGAGTCCCGATTAAAACGGACAAAACGTATACGTACATAGATAATAAACAATAATAAATATTATATATATATATATATATATATATACAAATAAATACACATTGATCTTTATTATTAAGTGTAGGATAACACCATTTGCATATGAAATAGTCTATTAGCTCAAACTAGATGGTTGAATCTGTTTCCTTAAGATAACTTAGAATTCCAATTTTACGTACGAAGTTGATGTTTAACGTGGCCATTACTGCAATTAAAATCTGACATACATAACTTTGTTAAATCTTTATATTAATCAAAGTGTGTTATCACTTCTCGTGTGTCGGTGCATGTGTGTATCTCGCCTCTACGTGACTTGCACATTAATATTTCTGCACTACAATTCAGCATGGATCGACTATTTATTCAAATCAAAATGGAATAGCGCAAAGTTCTAAATATAATTTAATTACAAAATAAAATCCACACGAACTCTTGTCCGTTTCTTCCTAACAAGTCAACGATTTTTATCCTCATCCTAATAGTTGTAGAAAAAAGAATGAATTATTTCGTGACCCGTCGAAATTTGACAGGAATTTGGAAGCATTTAAAATATCGAAACATTATTTCGCGCTTTAAAATCGTCATGTATCAAAAAATAGAAAGTTTTGGTAACTATTTACATGTATTGATTTGATAAATAGAAATGAACAAAAATATTACTGTAATAATTTTATATCAAAAGTGTTATATCAATTTAATTCACTTAATAATTTTAAGACCAAACTACACGGTTTATATTCAATTAAGCATTCACAATCCTATTAAAAAAATAATAATTTAAAAATGAAAAAAAAAACCGGCATAGTTAAAAAAGTAAAAATAAAATGAAAATGATATGACTTGGCCTTTTAACTAAGAGTAAAGTGTACTACCTGTTTTGATAACAAATTTAACTTTTTTCCGTCCTCTGTCAGTGATTGAGAAATCCTTCTAGACTGAGGAATTCAAATGTTTTTGTCCTAATCTTTAGTATCTTTTTCTTTTTCTCTCTTTTAACATAGTTCACCCCAAACAAGGCAGGCCGCCACTGTAGACGTAAGGGGCTACTGAGAAAAAAAGTGAGAAGGTTGATGGGTGTGTGTGTGGGGGGGTGGGTGAACCTAAATTGGGATCTGCGCAGCGAGTTGTCTGTTTATATTAGTTTTAAATTTCTGCATGTCAGTAACGTCGGGGAAACATGGGGCAGGGAGGGAGCTCCAGAGGCCAGCAGCACGAGGAAAGAAGCTATTTGAGTAGAAAGCTCAGTGAATGGATGGGAGTTAGTTGATTGTCGAGTTGGTCTAGTGAATTTACGTCGAGGGGGCACCAGGAGGGTATCTGGGTTTCCTTACATTAAAAACCGACCTTACGTCTAAATCTTTCCCTTTGGAGGAGCTATTAAATAGGGACTTCTGAATGTGTAAGCTATTATTTATCTACCTCACACAGCGGTAAGATGTGACACAACGTCGGAAAGTGGGATTTGAAAAGCCAGCGCCCGAGAATTTGAGCACTCTGGCCTACAAAAAATGCCTGGGCAGCCCCGTCGGCATTCCCCGGTTTAGGCGCCTCAGGCAGTAAGCAATTAACGTACTCCTCCCCAAAGAGGGGAGGCAAAGCCTGAGAGGGTGGACCTCCTGGAACTGCACAGGACAGACCCATAGACCGGCGTAAATCAAGCCCCGAAGGCCAAGACGAGACGAGTAAAGCTATCTTACTAGAAAGTATCATTAAATATTTAGGAAAGTAGAAAGTTGACCTTAGGTTTAGTTTCGGATCCCTCGTAACTTTCGCTTTTCTTGCTTTGCTCTTTAGTCCTCATATACCATGAGCGATGTTTTAGACTAAGGGGTAAGAATTGCTGTTTTCTGGGTCTGAATCTATCAATCTAACACTTATTGTTGGCTAGTTTTAGCGTAAGAAGCCTCGTTTTGTGTGTATACTGTGACATTTACACGTTTTGCATGACTAGCAATAATAACACAGATCTAGTAGGTGTCAGATCTGACTTTTGACAGGCGCCAACCATATTTGACTTCCCCGTTAGGCGTCAGCCTGTCTAGTGTCCATCCTCAAAACAAGGGTGAACCACTTCATTCTATTTATTTGTTTATAGATTTATTTACGTATAGAATAGAGTTTTCTTAACTTTAACCAACATTATTTAAGGAGCTGATCTATTTATTGTTTTGTTGAAGGGGCTTAATTGTTGCTTATTCAGAATATTACATCAGACCACTCTTGACTACTGTTGTTATATTTGGGTTGGTGAACCTCTGGCCCGTTTGAGAGGTTTTGATAAGGTGCAGAAACGTATTTGTAATTTGATTGGCCCTCACCCTTTCTTCCTCTCTACGTCCTCTCTCTCACAGACGTGATGTTGCTAGTCTCAGTCATTTCTATAAATACTATTATGGCAAGTGTTATTCAGAATTATGTGATATATTCCCCGCTTCTCTTGTTCCAGCTCGTTTGACTCGTTGGTCTAGTGGTCTCCATAAATTTGCTGTTTTGATACCTCATTGTAATACAGCTTCCTATTCTAGTAGCTTCTTTCTAAGAACCGCAGGCTTGTGGAACTCTCTTCCTGCTGACTGTTTTCCTGTTTAACCGTGATCTTTTCGAGACTAAAGCCAATAGGCATCTCTTGTTTTTGTGATAATCATATTTGGTCTTGTTAGCTCCTTACATCCAGTGGCTTCATGCCTTGTCTGGAGCGATTTCCATGAAAAAATTCCCACATGGATACACTGTAATTAATATCTAATTTCTTCTTAAGTTTCCCCATTAATCTAAGATGTGATAATGCAGGTAAAGTTTTCATCTATACGGTAAAATATCCAGAGAATTCTTATTCTCTTTATATAAGAGTGCTCAACACCACCAATAAATCTTTAGACGTTCCCATGTATGAGGTACGACAGTGTAAGGAGTTAATTCAACTCCCTCATTGCATTCCAGGTGAATGTTCACTGTAGATAAGTTGACCTTGTCTATCGCCAACGGTTCCTGAACTTCAATTTCTTCTAAAGTCGCCTTAATTGTCTAGAATGAAAACCAAGTAATGAACTTTGATCAAAATTGGAATAATGATTCTAGAAATAAGCTATATATATATATATATATATATATATAAATTCATCCCGTGCGCAGTAGTGAGTTATCCGTTCTCCTAGAATGTAAGACATCTGGCTCAACTGGTGTCGTGATTTCGAATTTCGAGGTTGATACGCTAGCTATGTCTAGTAACACTGATCCTTCGTGAAACTACGGCGCAATAGTGTGTGGATGCCTATATATTTTTATACCCAACGTATGTATCAGGAACATGAATACATCTTTCATTAGACAATCTCTGACAGAAACACATTCTTAGGTTTGAAAAGTAGAAATCAAACCCCAAATCTCTTGTGTCGTTCTCCTAGACTAATAGTCTTCCCTATTCTCTCTCTTTTTTTCGCCCTGTTCTTTACTAGTAACATTGCTCCTCCTATCCTATCCCCTGTATCCTCCTCCTTCCCATCCTTATCATCCTCATTATTATTATTATTATTATTATTATTATTATTATTATTATTATTATTATTATTATTATTATTATTATTATTATTATTATTATTATTATTATTGTTGTTGTTGTTGTTGTTGTTGTTGTTGTTGTCATCATCATCATCATCATCATCATCATAATCGTCGTCGTCGTTGTTGTTGTTGTTGTTCTTGTAGTCGTCATTTTCTTCTTCATCATCATCATCATCATCATCATCATCATCATCATCATCATCATCATCATCATCATCATCATCATCATCATCATCATCATCGTCGTCGTCATCGTCGTCGTCATCGTCGTCGTTGTTATTATTATTATTATTATTATTATTATTATTATTATAATATCCCGAGAGATCCAATTATCTAGTCGTCATAGACAGAAAAAGAAATACACGACTTTCGTGCCCTTTTCAAGAAAACTGACAATCGGCGAAACTCTGTCGACATACTCTTCTGACTTCTGCATTGACTCTCTGATGATGAAAATACATTATTTTTGCGTTAAAACACCTGAGTGTTGCGGTTACTGCGTTTCACTCTATCTATCTATCTATCTATCTATCTATCTATCTATCTATCTATCTATCTATCTATCTATCTATCTATCTATCTATCTAATGTTATCTTACCTTTCTCTCTCTTTCGTTTCATTAATGTCTCTTTGTTAATCTCGTTTTACAAATTAGTCTATCATAAATCTGAATTTAGGAAAATTCGGCAACTAGAAATTCGCCAACGGAAAACTCGGCAAAGGAAAATTCGGCAAAACAACCAAAAAAACACTATGAATAAATATTTGAAGTGATAAAGAACTTAAAGTACACAATAACAAGATTCGGCATTTAATAACCCGAAAAAGGTTGATATGCCGTAAAACAAAACAAACAACATGCCTATCTGCCTGTCTGCCTGTCTGTTCCCTTTCTTCATACATACACACACACACACACACACACACACACACACACACACACACATATATATATATATATATAGAGAGAGAGAGAGAGAGAGAGAGAGATAGAGAGAGAGAGAGAAGAGAGAGAAAAATAATACTTTAAAGATATAAATAATATCTTTAACCAGCAGACTATCAGGATAAAAACAAAGCTCAATATAGTGTATAGAGAAATAATATTAATTGAATGATATAATAAAATGAGAAATTAATCAGATTTTATTAAAGTTCAAAAACAAGGAGTGATATTGCGTCCTTACCTCATGAGTTTTCAAAGAAAATCTTCTCCTCAGAGGACTATTACTCATGGGTTAAGAACGCAATATCACTTCTTGTTTTTGAACTTTAATAAAATCTGATTAATTTCTCATTTTATTATGTCATTCAATAAATATATATATATATATATAGAATAAAATATGAAACTAAAAGTATACTTTTAGTAGATAGAACCTATAGTGAAATGGTTTAAGCTCAATATACGAGATAAAGCAATTATGAAGATAGATGTAAGAAACATGTACGAATGACAAATTTATTTCAACTTCGATTGTTCAATGCAAGGTATATTCGGTAATAAAATTATGTTGATTATTTTTTCTTTAACCCAAGGCTTTTCAAAGATCAACATCATCAGAGGAATTACATAGATAGAAAAGTTGGCAGTGGAAAAGCAAAAATTCAAAATTTGGAAAAATATTAAGTAATGGAGTGAAAAAAGTTCGTGTAAAAAAGAGATGGTAATTGTTCGTTGATAAGGTGTCCAATGTAAGGAGATTTAGATGAAAAAGATGTTTTCGTGAGGGCAGCATGGAAAAGCGTTCAACAATAAAGTAACTCCAATAGTGAGATGTTGAGTTCGAATCGTAGGTGGAGCGCACTTAATCGGAATTAAATATGAGAAATCGGGGCATTTAAAAAATGACTTCTATGGCTCGAAGTAGGAATTGATGTCGAACCGTGTACAGTTGACGTTGGCAGTGAAATGTTTAAGCAATATTAAGAAAGACGAAGTCCTTTAGTTAAAAACGAGGCCAAAGGAGGAAAGGGGGTTGAAAGGGATAAAATAAACTAAAGCATAAAGGGAAGAAGGTAGGAGGGTTAGTTGAATGATACACATAATCTTATTACCGAGTATACCTTGCATTGAACAATCGAAGTTGGAATTAATTTGTCATGTACATGTTTATCCCTCTTCTTTCATCTATCTTTATATATATATATATATATATATATATATATATATATATATATATATATATATATATATATATATATATATATAAGATGGGTCACACATCCTTAAGAAAACGTTTTTTGAAGTGTATTATAAAATTGTGAAAATACAATAAACGATTTTTTATTCATATAATTATTAAATGATTTAGATCATTTTTCATAAATATATGTCTGAGACTTCTGTAGAAAAACAGCAATTTTAAAGAGTACTGTTCTTTCTTTCTTTTTTTTTGATTTTGCTGATGTTAAAAATCGCAAGAAACTCTCCTCGTGGTATCGAAAGAATATTCAGCGTTTGATGTTCGTAACGTCCTCGTAGAAAATGAAAATCAGATGTGTTCA